>VDFB02000015.1:43360574-43731830 GCA_007258455.2 Sequoia sempervirens
AAATAAATCTAGTAGTTTAGAAACTACATTCAATTTGCTAAAGATTATATTCTTACATATTTTTGAAATAATATAGATAACTTATTAAAAAATATATGTCAAGTTGCCTAACTCTGATTTTTTTGAATTTTTCACCGCTTTATGGGTTCTTGGATGTTTAAAAGGGTTTTTGGTTCAATCATTGCTTCTTCCAGGATAAGTGGTTCACTCATTGGTTGAGGAATATTCTAAAGGGATAATTTTGCTATTTTATTTGCCTTGAACTTTTGATATGATTTGAAAATGAAGTCCTCACAAGGCTTAAAAGGTTCCATAGGCTCGGGCCAAAGAAATCTAATGAAAAGTTCCCTTGGGCTGATGCAGGATTAAATCCACTATGATGCACAGTAAAGATATCATTGCCAAATGGAAACTTTAAACATTTATGCACAACTGAAGGGATGATATTCATGGAGTGAAGCCATGGATAACATAACTTCACATGAAATTGGTCTGATTGTGAAATGATGGTGAATGAGACATTTAATATTTTTTTATCTAACTTTTAAAGGGAGATCTATCAATCCCATCATAGGACAAGCAAAACAGTTATGTGTCTTGATCCATGCTTTTGGTTCATGCACAAATATGAATTCTTTAGTGATCACATTCTCTCCACAGAAAGGATCAATTAATATCCCATTAGTAGGCTTATCATTGATTTGGCCAACTATGTAAAGAGGACCATCAGGTGCACTTTTAAGTATGTTGCTTTGTGAGAAAGAAATATCAAAAGGATTTTTAGTTTATCCCTTTCGAGGTCTAGCTTCAATAAATGCTACAACAGTATCTATAGGATGTTGTTCGATAGTATCCGTAAGACCTTGTTCAATAGTGTCCATGGTGTTATCATCTGTGTCAACACTCATCACATCATTCTTTATTTCAGTAGCTTTGACAAATGAAATAGTGTGCTTAGGCATGGGATTGGTAAAGATTTATAAATTCTGGTTAGGAGGGGCTATATACTTATTACCTTGGTCATTTACACCTCTGATTTGAAGTTGATTATTTTCAATAAGGTCTTTCACAAGATGTTTAAGATGCTTACAATATTCCATACCATGTCCATTTTGTTGATGATAATGGAAATAAGGATTTTGTCAATTTTTTTTGGGAAATGGTATATTAGGATCATGCTCTCTAATAGGATATAATGTAAGAATTTTCTTTTCGATAAGCTGCAACATGATATTATGAAGGGTATTGGGTAAACGAGTGAACTCCCTATCCCTATCCCAAAAAGAATTTTTCATGTATATAGCAGCCACTTGGTTATTAGTTTGTTGACTTGTTTGAGATGAATTCAGTTGTAAAAAGCCCTTCTTCTATTTCTTGAAAGGATGATAACTAGTTTGAGTCGTGGATTTGGAATTTTTAGGATGACTAGGGGGATTTTTCACATCACGACCATAAGTCAAATTTTGATAATCATGAAGGGATATACATAATTGTGTGAAGGATGAAAATCTCAACATTTCAAGTTTTATTTGGATTTTACTTTGTAAGTTGGTGATAAACATACATTGAAGGTTAGTGTTAGGAATCTTAATGTTTACTTTTGAATAAAGTGTTTGGTATCTTGTTATGAAATCAATCACTTTCTCATTATCCTTTTGTTTACATGTCATTAAATTAGTAAGGGTAAGGGTCATCTTAGGACCCATGTGAATATGGAAGTGGTTGTAAAAGGCATCAACAAGTTCATTGAATGGACCAACTAAATTATTTAGTAAAGAAGAGAACCACTCTAAATTAGTATCCTTCAAGGACCTAGGAAAGAGCTTAGCCAATAGTTTACCTTCAAAGATGAAATCAATACACAAGGCCGTAAAAGCAGAAACATGGCTAACAGGATCTCCTTTCCCACCATATTTCTCAAATCAAGGAACTTCTATACCTTGTGGCATTTGTGCTCTTAATATGTTTGAAGATAGTGGACTGGATTTGATGTATTGCAAAGGTTGACTGATGTTTTATTGTAAGACTGCAACTTGTTGTTGAAAGGATGTCATGGTTTGCAAAAGGGAGTTAAGGAGAGTGTCATTGTTATTGTAAGGTTGAGGAGAATAAGGTGGAGTAGTGTATGTTTGTAGAGGGATAGTGAATTATAAGTTGGTGAAGTTGGATGGTTGAAGGGATATTGTAGTTGAATGCACAAAGGTAGAAGGAATTCCTGTAGGAATACCTAAGTGAACATAATGCTAGTACGTATGATTGTTGTGGTAGGCTGAAAGGTTGTTGTAGGTTGAAAGGTTGTTGTAGGTTGAAGGGTTGTGGTAGGTTCAAGGGTTATGGTAGGTTGAGTAATATTTTATGTGGGAATGGGCATCCGTATCGTAGAAGAAGGAATTGGAATTCCACCTTGGCTTTGAGTAGACCCCAAAGCTTGAGTACAAGCAGTGATGGTAGGGATGGTGTTGTTAACATTAAGCACATTGGTTGTAGGAGGTGAAGTCATGGGAAATGAAGTATGCAAACTATTAGCCATAGAGGGTTGGTTATCAACATTGTCAACAAGAGAGCTAGAAAACCCAAGATCCATAGCGAGTGAGATATTGTGGGATGACATGAGCCTCAAAATATGTCTTACAATAGCATTCCTAATAGGACACCAAGTTGTAAAGACCATACAAGTTTTACAAACCTAGTGTGCAAACCCAAAATGGAAAGGGGTAATGCAATGAAATGCAATTTACTGAATACACAATGCAATGAAATGAAATGTAAATTTTAAATTTTCGTAATGCACTAAATGAAGAAAATTGAGCTAGATTCACTAAATTTGATGAAACAAACAATTAGAAAACTGAAACAAGAAAGTAACAACACCAAACAAAAGCCTAAAATGAAGATTTCAATTTGTAGAAAATGCAGATCATGATCTAACATGGACTCACTTGCCAGTAAAGGCGAATGGGTCCTAGCTAAGTACTTTTGAAATGTTTTACTCAATTTTTGAGCGATTTTCAATGTTTTTTAGATATCTAAAAGTTCTGGTCAAGCCTGATCAGGGACATTTGCTAGTAAAGGAAAATGGGTCCTTGATTAGGGTTTTGTAACTATTTTTGAATGATTTTTAAGCTTTCTGTAATGTCTTTCAATTCCAAGTCTAAGACAGTAACTTTTAGTTTCATATTTTGTGGAAATGCAATGTAAAAATTTAATAAAATGATGAATGAAAAGATGCAATATTGTTTTTATGTTCAAATGCAATTTTATGAGATCTAAATGGTATGAAAATTTATTTATTTATTTTTCGTATTTTTTAGATTTAGAGAATGCAAAACAATGCAATTCTAAACCCTAAATGAGATGCAAGTTTGAATGTTAAGTGAGAAACCCTAAATGAGATCTAATTCAATGCAAATGAAATGAAAATTAATGCAAGATCTAAACTAGGATGCAAGAATAGACTTCCAAAATTAGAAAATTATAGCATTCAATATGTTGGGTCCACCATTATGTTTCAAGGAAAATGAGGTTCACCAAAATGAGTCAACAAGATGATGAACCACTAATTTCCACTATAAAACATGCAATTATGTGCAAGATATGATACAAATAACAAACATAAACTAACCCTGACTGTTATATCAACTATGAGGGAAGTTTTGAGAGGCTAGGATGGTGTGTACCTTGTTGAATGCTTGAATATTTCAGAGATCAACAAGAAGGGTTAGCCTTCACAAAACATGAACATGAACACACATAAACTCACATAGAATTTGACATGATGTTGGATCTTGAATTGTTGTAATAAACTCTAATAATGCTACTCTTGAGTTGCTCTTAAAAATAGTATTTTCTCAATTGTATGCATTAGTGCTAGATTACTTCACTTTATATTTCAAATGATAAAATAACTATGTATTTATAGATGTTTATCCAATTTCCCAAAAATTAGATTCCAAAAGTCGACACTTCATATATTTGAATTTTGGATGTTAAAATGCCACCAACAACATATTTAAATTTAGGTTCTGGCTAAGGAGGGGGACCCATTTTCCCATGGGTGAATGGATCCTAGCCCAAATTTCTAGGAAACTCAAAGTAAGGGGTAAATTAATGATTGTGTATTAATTCAATGTTTGTTTTCCCTTAGAAAATGATAAAAAATACACTTTGGAATGCATAATTTGTAAAATTAGAAGCTTAATTAAGTCCAATAATGTAGGGGGATAAAACATTATATGAAATTGTTAAGGTATACAACTTTCTATACTATAGGTACTCATGTACAAATTTATTATAAGGTGGAGTAAATGAGAAAATCCTAATGGGAAATAAAAACCCATCTCCAAAAGAGAAATGATGCAATGAAATAAAATTTATAAGTGAAGAAAATTGAAGGACTTGTGATGATCCCCTGAGGACTACTTCTAGAAAAAAAGTACAATATATGTTCCCTCCATAAGAGAGAAAAGAGAGGCCATGTCACCCCATAGAAAATGTGAAATGATGACCTCCATGTGAGGAAATGATACCTCATAAAACTTATAAGAGAAGAGAAACCACAAAGCCTCCCCTCAAAATGATGTTTGTAGTGCTAGTAGATGCTCAACGTTGGATGTTAAAGATCTATGATCCATGACCATTGAACAACATTTCTCCCTTTGGGAAGAGACAACACCATAAATTTGTGCAAGATGACTTCCAATTCAAAATTATAATATGCAATTAGATAAAGGTCTATAAATTTCACACATGATCCAAACACTAAAATGATGCCAATGATGCCTTTGAATGATGCTCAAAGATCTCCAAGCCAATGTTGATGTGTGATGGATTCTAATAAGATGGATCAAGTACCATATATGATTCAAGAATAGGGACCATGGATGTATGGTGATATCTAGATTGTTGTGAATCTAACACTACTATAGATGATGATAATTGACTCAAATAGGTCAACTCATGAAATTCTACACAAAATATCATGATAGAAGATGATGTAGGAAAGGAAAGAGAAATATCCAAAGCTGAAAATAGTGATGCAACTTCATCAAATATAACATTAAATAGAAGATGAATATCCTCAATAGTGTCATCCAAATCTAAAATACAGGATTCTATAAACAAATATGTGATGTCTAGTAGATATGCATCCCAATGTGGTAGATCTAAAATAATGATAGTAATTTCCTAATGCGAAGAATCACTAGAACTCATGAATGAGCCAACATTAGATTCAAATGTAGCAACAAATGATATGGGATATGAGATATCAATGGAAGAAATGTAGCTATATATTTCAACCCCAAATGATGGTGTCTCCCAAGATGTATGAGTGAGGTTGGATGACGATTTTATATTCATTGGAACTAGAGGATTAGGTAAGGCAATATCATGATGAAGAATAATTTTCTCCATTTCCTCCATTCTATGAAATTGACATTATTCTATGGTATGTCTTTTCTTTTCACAATATCCATATTTGATTTTTCATTTATTAGGAGGATTACAAATAATACTCAAATAGAAGGGATTTAGTGTGAGAGACATGATCATATGAACCAACAAGTTGAAAAAAAAAACACCTAGATTGAACCCCTCGAGTCAGAGAGCCCCACAAAATGATTACTATTGATTGAAGCCCACTTAGAACAATGTGTAAGAGAATTTTTAGAAGTTGTGAAGATCAAATGCCAAATTCACCATTTATAATGCATAGCGATTTTAATAAAATAGGATAGCTAAATCTTAATTTTATATGAGAAATCAAAATTCTTGCAAAATTTTGATAGAAATGAAAAAGAAATCGTCAAAATTTGATAATTGGGGTGAAATTTATGCCCTGTCAAAATTTACTTACAATGTTGACTCCGAAGGTTAAAATTTTCTATTAAATAGCATAAAAAAGAAAATATCTTGATGCTAATTTTTTTGCATCGGAAGCAATTTTCTGATGACTATTCACACTTGAAATTTTGATTCCCCATTTGCAAGATATGGAAAAAGAAGAAAAGCCCCTCTCTTACAAGAAAATATGAATGTTTAGTAATCAAATTTGACTACTAGTTAACATAAAATGTTGTCTAGATGGTTACTTGGTAATAGCTAAGCAATAAAGGGTGACTTTAGATGTTTAAGGAAAAACCAATCTTTCCCTCTACATAAAATACTACGACCACCGTAAAGATAACCATGTAAATATGATTTGTGACATAAACCGTTATAAGCATAAAATGCTAATAAACAAATTTGTGATTTAGAGAAAGAAGTCAAGCAACTATGATGGCCGCATGAAGAAAACCAAGGCAGATGTCAAAATCATGAGTTCACCAAGTTTTCATGGACCAAGTAGAAATGTATGGTGTGTAACATCAACGCCCTAAAGAGGGCCACGGAATGACAGGCCGCAATTGGAGATCTGCCTTGCCAAGCGACCATCAGAGAAGATCTTTCATATTAGACTAGACAATGTCAAACACTTGAGAAAACCCTTGACGCAACCATCTTCCAAGCAATTATAAGTTGAGGAAGGCACGATCTCTTCAAATATCTTCTCACATTGAGAACTATGCAATTCCATAGTGCTACATGTGCAGTAGAGGTAACTTACAAAAATATTTTAAAAATATTATGCATTAAGGGAAAGAATATGTGTTGGCCATTCATTTAGTTCTTGTAAAAGATCAATGATCCATGTTCGAAGGAGTAAATGGTTTGTGGTGTCATATATTTTTTCTCATAGTAGCAGTCAATGTTGTAGGTGTCACTTCTAGGGATTCCATTAATGCTTAAGAGTATTATTTCTAGATTGTGAGAAAGAAGATGAAAATAGAATTGTGAAGCATGTGACTTCTTGTAATTCCCTGTTGCATATTCAAACTCAACTATGCTATTAAAAGGGGTACACTAATATTATCCTTTCTATGCATGTGATTGTTTTTTGATTATTGGGATTTTGAGTTATGAAGGCATTATGTCATTCTTATAATTACGATAGAATTTTTTCTCTATCATTTCAAAAACCCTACTATAATCTATAATATCATAAATTAAGATGATTCAAAGAACCTCTTAAAGTAGTGGGAAAAAAAAGGGATTTGAAGCAAGATATTTTGAGTCAGCTCCTTGGTTCTTCAAAGAGATGATGAAAGCATGTATAGGGTAATAGCATTTTATCCAAAATGATTTTTACTATGTTGAGTCCACCAAAGATGTAATTATCTCAACCTCATGGTGGGAATTATTCAAGTCATGTTACAATAAAAATTTAGCAAAACATCAAATTTCAAATATTTGACACTATGATGTGGGGGAATTGAAAAATATCAAATATTTTTATGAATGTGGAATAGATTCATGTCATTTGTAGAAAATATTACACAACACTATGGGTATGTGTAGGATCATCATTAAAAAAAAGGCCCTTAAGTGGCAAAAAATTCAAAAAAATCAGAGATCGGCAACTTGATGTAAAAATTTGAATAAATTATCTATATTATTTCAAAAATATGTAAGAATAGAATCTGTAGAAAACTGAATGTAGTTTCTAAAGTACTAGGTTTTTGTTTTTTTTTAAATCTATTTGGTGAAAATTTAAAATTTCAATGCAGTAGCACTTAAATTTTAGGGAAAAACATAAGTGGTGTGACCACCCTAACCATAATAATTTATGATAATATTTTTTTATAATATTTTAGTTTTAAGTAAATGACTCATGTCCGATGTGATGTATATTTTTTTAAATTTTTCAAGTAAATAATTAATTATGAATTTTTTTATTACAACTTTTAAAAAATATAAAAACTCATTATGTCGACCACCTTAACTTAGTCAAAACTTCATGAAATTCAATTTTCTTTTTTTTAATCCTATAGTATAAGCATAGAATGTGACACATGTTTCATTCAAAAAATGTGATACCATTTGAAAGCTATAGATGTTTTTCAATCAACCTATCAATCAGGACTTTAGTCGTAATTCAAATAGAAAATAAATAATTATTATTTATTAAATTCAAAGTAAAACATAATAATTTATATTGGTGGAAAACTAAGAATATCCTTTAAAACCCTTTTTTTCATCAATTTTGGGTAAAAAAAATTCATCAACCACATACCCTACACATACCCATCATATCACCATTTTTTGGCCTATGATGATCTTGCACATACCCCTATAATATTGTTTAATTGCAAGGGTTCCGTGATGTAAGTGAGGAATCAACTATTAATTATGGAGGTTTTCAACCTCAACAATAGTATAGAGTTATAGATAACTTTGTGAATTGCAAAAATATCATAGTATAGATAGATTTAGTTACAAAGTTTGATGGTTCCCATATCACAAAAGGAATAGTTATTTTAAACCAACACCAATAGCAAAAAGTGAGTTGGAGCCTTTTAGTGAAGATACATTTGAGGATTATTTCAAAAGTATTACTATGCTTTGTTCTAGGTATTGGGTGTAGATTTGAAGCCTCAAATGTCAATCAATTTGATGATGATGGTAGTTAACATTCAACATAAATATCTTAAAAAATACTTGTACTATACATCTTTCTTTGTTGATGGAATTCATAATAAACTAGAATCTTTCAAAGTAGATGATTGGACTCCTTACCTCAAATGGTACTCTATTTTATGTTATATTTTATTGTATTCTAGAAAGATGTTTTGGATAAATCCTTGCAATTAAAGTATCAAACCACAAAAGGAGATCCCATGCTTGTTCAAGGATGTACACATATTTGGGTTTCACATTGTAATACCACAAATTATGTTTTCAAAGATACTTTGTGCATAAGATTCTTGAACTACTAGGATATGATAAGTTGAGATTATCTAATACTATTATGATCATTTTTAGACTTGAAATAAAAATTCATGTACATTTAATTGATCATAATTGGGGTGATTGGTTTCTTCACCCAAATTAAAAAAAAATTATTAGGTTTATGGTGTGAATGTGGCACCTCATGTTCTACCTAAATGGGTTCTATATGAGATTGTGTTCCTTGAGATAAATAACAATTGAATGAAGTGGTTAAAATCCATTTGAGGAACCATAAGAAGCATTCATTCTTCCCTTTAACAATTATGTTTTATGACTTTACAATCACATCAAAATAAGTGTTACATATATTAGAATCAAAATTGAAAATATATACAATGAAGACAAAGAAGAAAGGGAATATGTACCTGAAGAATTTCATTGATCAAATGAAAAATAAAGTAGGAAATTTTTCTATGAGTATGATTATGATGAATTGAAGGATTTGATAGAAAAAATAGCATAGCTAATGTGGGATTCAAGAAAAGAAGAGAAAAATTGTGTGTTATCTTGATTGGGGAAAGAAACAGAATGGATCATGACCCTAATTATAAAGGATATCTCAAAGAAGTTAACAATTTAAATTCTTAGAATATAATTAATGTTGGATCATATTAGTAGTCTTGGATTTGTGTGCCCCAAGTTCTTTTGTGAAACTTGAAGAGCTCAATGCTCAAATTCCTTTTAATGATAAGAAATAGAAATTAAACTAGGAAGTGGAATAATCCATTCATTATCTATAAATGGATAGAGTTGAAGGTATATTGGTGAAATCCCTCAAATGGATTCAATATAACAGGAGGAAGTAAGACCTCTAGTTGATTACTCAATAACTAAAGAGATTGGAGAAAAGTTGATTGATGTCAAGTAGATCTGATGAGATGTTGTCTCATCTCAAAGAGTTGAGTTGATTGATGCACCTCTAGAAAGAACATTATTAAATATAGGAGGTAACAATATGCATGATATGCGGACCTTGGAATGAAAAAAAATCACCTTTGATGATGAATTAATTAATTTTAAGAAGTTTTGATTCCTCTTGATTAAAACAAAAACATAAGTATTCATGCAAAGAATGAGCATAAACAGTGAATATAAATTCTAGGAAGAAAATTAGAAGGTCACAAAGTAAGTTGAATTCAATTTCAACAAGATTAACCTAGATAAGGGGAGGATATTGGTAAAAAAAAATTATTTTTTTCTTTTTCCATGATGGGATATAAATTTTCCTATATCCCTAGATACAATAAGGAGACAAGATAATGAAGAAGATGTTTTGGTTTTTGAGAATTAGGCTAGGGAGCTATATTTTGGATAATGGTTTAGTACTAAGTTTGATACCTTAGCTATATGGCTACTAGTCCTTGAGAACAATAAAAATCAAAGAAAATTTTCTAAAGAGGGGCATATATAGATAAAATATTATCCATTTCACCAACATTTAGAAAGGAAATCTTCAATTTAGATCTATTCACAATCTAACTATAAGCTTATTTATAACATGTAGAAGAAGCTTTAAGAGCTCTTACAAAAAAAAAAATGATTAGAAAATAAATCACAATTCTTGTAACTTGAGAGATATATGAAGAATAAAAAAACATAGTGTCACCTAAAATAATGGATGAGTGAGAGCATTCCTTGTAAAAGAAGCTTTAAAAGTTTGTAAGGAAACATTGATTATAAGAGAACTCATATATATTATAAAGATTCTACCATAAGGATAAACAAGTAAGGAGGAAAAGGATCCCCTTTCCAAAGACCTTGAAAGGAATATAATGAAACTTTTATAGAGCTATTATTAAGGATAGATAAAGAGGTAGATGAGTAATATCCAATGACCCAATCCCTCCAATCTTTACCCCGTCTAGTTTTTCTAGAATTTTATTAAGGAACCCTCAATTTATATGATCATAAAATTTTACAATATTGAGTTTCAAGGGCATACCATTTCTATTACTATGTAAGAATGTATTAGTTATTGACCTAAGATCATAATATCATATATTATATGACAACACTCAAAAAATAACACTACTCATTATAATTGAAAGAGGGAAGGATATGTTTGAATTAGTTACCAATATCTTTAGAAATGACCTTATAAATGGGAATGGAAATATATGTAGGCATAAAATATTTTGTAGTTAGAGAATCCTTCTTGTTTGGAATAACTACAAGATATGTAGAGTTCATAGCTTATGATCTTGAGTTAATAGATTCTTGCACCACATCTTGAACTTTTTTTTCTCATGATGTCTCAAAAATGTTGAAAGAAAAAATGTAGGAAATTCATCAAGCCGAAGAGAACATTTGATCTCCTTCCATATCAGAAAGAAAAAATATAACTTCTAAAGATATTTAATTCATGAAGATTTTATTTTTCTCCATGCCATTCTTAGAAAGAATGGAACTAAGGAAAAGAAATAGTTTCTTCTCTAACTATTTTTTAGTTAACATTTTATTCCAAAAGGAAACTAGAGATCCATTTACTAGATTAGGATAATAAATTATTTACCTTCTTTTCCAATGCAACATAGAGATGCAATTCTTCTATCTTCTCATTTTACAAGAAATATTTAAAAAATTAGTATTATAATCTACTTCTTTCAACCATTTTATTTGGAATTTTTATTTTTAAAAAGATTTTTTCACATCTATAAATTTCCTCAAGTTCAGAAGCTAACTCATTCTCCTTAATTTTCAAAGAACTAGTGGCAAAACCATCCATTCATGTTTGAAGAGAGAATTTAAAAATAGAAACCACAAGATGATTCCAAATTATATCAAGTCCACCAAGTAAATCTTATTCCTGCATTATTGAGACACTCCATTTTCTTGAGGACCTAGAAAAGGACTTAAAGTTATCCATATTCTTCAATTTAGTTTCTTGTAGTTAAATGATCTCCAAATCATATTTATCCAACATGAGCTTCAAAGAAAAAGATTCTTATATAAGGAATTTAACCCCCCCTTTTTTCAATAAAGCACCTTCATTAATCAACCATGGATTTCTTAATGCCCACCAAGAGAACCTTCAATTAAGATTGGGTACTACTTGCAACCTCTCCTATTGTTGTATTTGTAGAACAAAATATTGGTTGGGTCTCCCCACCTTATGCTTGAAATCTCCCTTCCTCTTAACTTTTAATTTGAAAGGAACTAATTTACTAGAATTTCTTAATCTTAGCTACAACCCTCCAAAGATTCCTGGGTAGCCTTGATATTTTCTTCATTTTTAAATGGAAAAGGTGAACTAGGAGGGATTATTCCCTTTCTCTAATATATATAATTTTTATAAATGTATAGAACCTTTCTCAACCAATTTTTTTTTCTAGATCATTGTTAAAATCATAATCCCGATCATTTTCTGAATAGTTGCCCCATCTTTCTAGTGAGAAATTTTTTTTATGAGTTTCATCCTTACCAAAGTGAGAAATGTTGTTGAAACTTTGAGACACTAATTTCCTATGTTTGAATGTTTATTTTTTGTTAAAAAATATGAAACCTTCTTAATCTTTTTTTTTCAATTTTTGTTTTTTCATTCTTAAAATTACTTGGAATACTAGCACATTCTTGAATCATATGACCATATTCATGACATCCATTGCAACTAAATGTAAGACTTTCATAATCAATAATTAATATCCATTCAAGATTTCCAAATCACAACATAATACTCTTAAAGAAGAGGAGAAACAAGATCCAATTTCACACATATTCTAACATAGAAAACTGACCATGCCAATAGAAAGATATTGAAATATCAATTGCCTTCTCTAAGGAGCTAGCAATTATCTCACAGACATAACCAGACTAGAACTCTTGAGAAAGAGCATACATCCAAATCCACTCTAAGGTCATCAAAGGGATTTCTTCTAATGAATTAAAACCTATATGCCAATGCTTCATGAAAGAAACATGGACAGCGTGCAAATGAATTAAAACCTATATGCCAAATCCACTTGAATTACTCTTGTCAATCAAAAGACAGGAGTAATTCAATCAAGAGACAGGATTAGTTTAGTGGTCATGCAATCCAGCCGACGATTTCATGACTCAGAATTTGGTGAGTATTCGACTTATTAACTATTTCATGACTCAGAATTATTCGACTTATACAATAACGATAAGAACAAATAACTGCTATGTGACATCACAATCTCTGAAAGCTTCCAAGATTATCACATTTTGAAAGCACTAAAGACCAAACAAACATTGTATGAGGTAGGTATTCTCGCTCTCTGCACAAGTATTTATTATAACAGTCTGCAGAAGTATTTAGTACAACAGTCTGCCACTCTCTCTGCTTCTCAATAATGGGATTATAACATTTCGAAAGACCCAACATTCAAAAAGCGTCTATCTCTCGATAAGCTGAAATTAAGGTGCAGATTGAGTGGAAGTGCCAGTACACTCTTCCGTACAATAAACCTGACAGCAAATTCCGTGCAATCCTTAACGTGATCATACACAAATAACTCATACTGAAATTAAACATCATGAAACACAATTAAGTATATAGGTAAATACAATATCTGAAATTAAACATCATGAAACACAATTAAGTATATAGGTTGGAAATGAAAATATATATTACTTATTGATTGCATCATTTCACATGCATCAATTTGAGGGTGTCATATTATATTATGGTTACAATATAATTTTCTTAGGGCTCCTACACATGTTCTTGTAGTTATATTGGTTAAATAAAGGTTTGACATTAAGTTTATATGGTTATAGTTGATTGTTATAAGTTTTGCATCATCATTTTACATTGGACATGTTCCTTCCCTCTCTTTTTTTTCCCTCTCTTCTCTTTTTTTTACCTTTTTTTTTCACTAATTTTTTGCTAATATATTGTTTATATCTTATTAGAGATTTTATAAGTGGTTCCCTTTTTATGGTTGCCTCATGTTCTTAAAATTTCCCAAGTGTTTTGTTGATTGGTCCTTTGTTTCCCTTGTGTGGTGGATTTTCCTTTCAGTTTAGGACCTATGTACTAGTTCCTAGAGTTTCAAGTTTCCTCAAAACCTTAGTTCTTGTCCCTTGCTGTGTTCCCTAATCCTTTTAGATCCCAAGTCCACAAAGAAACTCTGAAACTAGGGACTAAGTCCCAAAGTTCCAAGTCCCCTTGGCTCCCAGTCCTTGTGAGCTACCTTCCTTGATTACCTTTGTTTCTTAACAAGTGTAGACTCTTGGAAGGATGATGCAGAGAAGGGGATATCATAATCAAAACTAACTCAAACAACTATTTTCCAAAGTCTTAACACCTCAAACAAAGTGATTTTCCCCACAAATTGCAACTAGGTTTTGCAGGGCAGCAAAAAGGGTTTTTCCAGCATAAGTTTCAAACCAAAATTCATATCCACAATCTAAAAAAAAAATTGGATACCCATTTGGAAGTTATAAAACATACTAAAAATTTAAGAGTGGTTGTTTTGGAACAACAAAGTCAAAAATCTATTGCTACGCTTTGGATGAAGGCTAATTAGGCCTGTTTGAATGGGTCACAATGAGATTTTCAAAAATTAGACTTCAAATCTTCACACCAATGGATCAGAAATGTCAAATAAGTTCTTCCAACACCTTTCCAAGTAGTTTCAACAATCTCCTAAGCATTCTTCATCAAACCTTAACTTCTATGCATCTTTAATGCCTAAAACATGTGATTTTTAGCCTAGGGCATCAACAATTCTTCACCAATCTTCAACCCCTGCTCCTGAAAAATTCAAGAACACAAAACCTAACATGTCTACACCCATTACACCAAGTTTAGGATTGGCTCATTAGTGGAATGGGAAGAACTTCATGATTTTCTATCAAAACTCACAAAAATGAGGGTTTCAAGCAACTTTTAGTAAATCTATTCTAACTTCCTCAAATCTTAATGAAATCGAATAAAACCAAAAACATCAGATAAAAGATTCAATTCCACATCAAATTCAATGAAACTTGAACCATTTCTAGGGTGTACCAGTCCATACAAGTCACTGTAGCAACAATTTCAATGAAGAAAACACAAAAAATAGAGTTTTATTAATGTTTTTCTCTTCAACACAATAGCTAGAACTTTATCTTGACTATTTCCAGTTATATTTAAACATTTACAAGGAAAAATAACCATTCTCTAACTATTCTTCAACTTCCAAACCGTTCAACCTCCCTCTTAGACACAAAATGCAAGATTTGCATATGCAACATTTTTGCCATTTTAGCAAAATTTGACAACTTTTCCCACTTGACACACCAAACCACCTAATAACCTAAATTGACTCTAGAAACATCACAAATGGTCTTAAAAGACCTTATTACACACAAAATCATGACTTAAACACAAAAAAAACCAAAATGCTTAACATTTTGCAGCTTTTCCACATTAAGACCTCTGGTGCCCTACACCATACTCCATGGGAAAAATGAACTCAAGTCCCCTTGAGGACGGTGTTGTAACAGTAGATCCAATTTTGATCAGGTCATTCTATGATCTGCAAGTGATAGCTCCATCTGGTAAACCTTTCTAATGGACCAAAAACTAGAAATATGCATCATCCCTTATCTTTTTGAATTCTTTGGCACCTTGGATATGTTCCAACTTTAGAGACTTACTTGATGGATGATGTTTAACTTGTGCTTCATCTAAGAATTTTGTGGAACCAACATCATTACCTACTACCATATCTCCTTCATCCTTGAAATGAATTTTCTCCTTCATTAACTATAGGTGTATGCTTGAACTTGCCCATATTCCTTTGTGATTTGTCCTTAACCTCTTTACCTTTGCTTCCCAACTCTTCCATTTGATGTTGTATCCCTATAGTTGCTTCTTGATTAGATATATTAAACTCTGGTATGAAAGAATGATCAACATCCCCTTTTGAAAGCAATGAATGAAACACTTCTCCAACCATCATGGCAACATACTTCTTACACCAATCTTGAATCTCCACAACCAAGTCATTCTTTATTTATGTTGTCATAATGTTTTCAGATTTAGGAGTGGTTGCAAGCTCCCTATACTTTTCTTCCTCTATGTTTATGAACTCCTTTCTTCCTACCGTCATCACATTAGCTAACTTAGTTTTTCCTTTATCATCCTCTATCAATTTTGTCAAGGTATAGGAGACCCCATCTTTTTTCTATCTCATAAGTATTCCTCCTTCCATCATATATAACATGCCTATAAAATTTCCAAGGCCTCCCTAGCAGCAAGTGGCACACATCCATAGGTAATATATCACATAAAAATTTTTCCTTATACCCTCCTATATTGAACTCCACCCAACTTTGTTCATTTACCAAAGCATATTAACCCTCATTTAACCAAGAGACTTTATAAAGAGTATCATGTGGTATTCTAGGCAACTTGAGTTTTTCAACAATCTCAACTGAAACCATATTATCTATACTCCCTGAATCAATTACAACTTTACATACCTTACCCAAGCACTTACAAGTGGTCTTGAAGAGAGTCTTCCTTTGTGGTGACTTGTTTTCTACTAATGTGTTGATGAGAGTTCTCCTTACTATGTGTGATTCACCAATCTCTGGAGCAACATGTTGTGATGGAGAGTTGACACTCTCATTGTCCTCTTCTTTCACCAATTGAGCCCTTCTTTCTCCTCCATGTAAAGTAGAGGCTTGACCTTCATTGCACCACCATGCTTGATGTCCAAACTTGTTGCATTGATAGAACCTTCCTATGAATCCTTGTGAACCTCTCCCTTGACCTCCAAATCTTCCTCTAAAGCCCAATCTACCTCCTCTAAATCCACCTCTTTGATTTGCAACTTGGTCTTGGACTTTGCTTGTATCTTCTTGGCTCTCATATGATTGCCTTGCATTAGAAAATGTCCCTCTTCCTCTGGAATTGCTGCATCTACCCCTAGTTGACTTTTCTTTCCTTCTCTTTAGCTTTTCTTCAGCCCTAATTGCTATTTGATAGCATTCCCCAATTGTTCTTGGATTTTCCAAAGTCAACTCATCTTGATGCTAAATATTAACCCACTAAGATACCTATCCACCTTCTCCACATCATCCTGCATGTGACCTGCTCTTATACTTAACTTATAAAACTCATCGATGTAAGCCTTGACATCCATCTCTCTTTTTTTCAAACCTTGAAGTTTCTTGTACATTTGAATTGCATAATAAACCAGTAAGAACTTACCCTTAAGCTTTGCCACCATTTTTTCCCAAGAAACAATGTTTGACTTACCTTTCTTCCTCCTTTTAGTCTGCTCATAATCCCACCATAATAGTGCATGACCCTTCAAATTTTTTTCTATCTTCACCTTTTGTTCTTTAGGTACATCTTCACATTCAAAATAGTTATCAAGTGTTGCAATCCAATCTAAAAGTTCTTCCTCATTCAAATTACCTTCATACATAGGTACATCAATATTTATCTTGTGTTTATCTTCCTTTTCTTCTCTCAGTAGCTTGGCCATCCTTTGCTCATTAGGATCCAATTCCTCTTCCCCTTCTTCTTCATTCTCTTCTTCCCTTTCTTCTTCGGGGTCACTCTCATCACCTAGAACCTTACCTCTTCTCTGACTGGTTTCCACAGCCTCAAGCATTTCTACCACCATATCTTGGAGTTCCCTCAATCTCCTAAGCTCTCTTGCAGTTTTTCCTTTCATCTTATTCATTTCTCTTTCCATATTGTTATTCTTTGGAGGCATCTTGTTCTTTTCTCACTTCACACTTTCTCTCCATTACATACCTACCTATGCTCTGATACCAATTTGATGCAGAGTAGGGGATCTCACAATCAAAACTAACTCAAACAAATATTTTCCAAAGTATTAACACCTCAAACAAAATGATTTTCCTCACAAATTGCAACTAGGCTTTATAGGGAAGCAAACAAGGTTTTTCCAAAATGAGTTTCAAACAAAAATTCATATCCACAATCTAAAAAAAAATTGGATACCCATTTGGAAGCTCTAAACCATACTCAAAATTTAGGGGTGGTTGTTTTGGAACAACAAAGCCAAAATTTTGCTACTATGCTTTGGATGAGGGCTAATTAGGCCTATTTGAATGGGTCACAAGGAGATTTTCAAAACCTAAACTTAAAATCTTCAGACCAATGGCTCATACATTTCAATAAGTTCTTCCAACACCTTTCCAAGTAGTTTCAACAATCTCCTAAGCATTCTTCGTCAAACCCTAACTTCTATGCATCTTTAATGCCTAAAACATGTGATTTTCAACCTAGGGCATAAACAATTCTTCATCAATCTTCAACCCCTGCTCCTACAAACTTCAAGAAAAAAAAACCTAACATTTCTACACCCATTCCATTTATTTTATGACTGGTCCATCAGTGGAATGGGAAGAACTTCATGATTTTCTATCAAAACTCACAAAAATGAGGGTTTCAAGCAACTTTTAGTAAATCTACTATAACTTCCTCAAATCTTAATGAAATAGAATGAAACCAAAAAAAACATATAGAAGATTAAATTACACATCAAATAAAATTAAACTCGGACCATTTCCAGATTGTACCATTCCATACAAATCATTGTAGCAGAAATTTCAATGAAGAAAATGCAAAAAACTGAGTTTTATTGATGTTTTTCTTTTCAACACAACAGCTAAAAATTTATATAGACCATTTATTGTTTTATTTAGACATTTACAATCCAAAATAACCATTCTCTAACTATTCCTCAACTTCCCTCTTACACAAAAAATGCAAAAATTGAATATGCAACATTTTTGCCATTTTAGCAAAATTTGACAACTTTTCCCACTTGACACACCAAACCACCTAATTACCTAAATTGACTCCAAAAACATCACAAATGATCTTAAAAAACCTTATTACACCAAAAATCATGACTTAAAAACAAAAACACCAAAATGCTTAACATTTTGCAACTTTTCCACATTAAGACCTATGGTGCCCTGCACCAAAGGAATATAAACGATGGAACCAAGTTCCAAGTCTCGAATTCCTTTTGCACCCTAGTCCTCACATTGTTTTCTTTCTTGTTCCCTTTCTTATATTAGGTAAAAATCCTTAGAAAGAACCAAAACCTTGGAACTAGGTTCCTTCTGCACCTTGACTCCCATCATCTCCTACTAGATGCTTCACATTCCTTTTGTCCCCAAAACTTCAAATCTCTATGTGGACTTTGAACCTTAGAATCTAATGTTCCTAGTGCTAAATTATTCTTTTATTTTAACCTCAATGAATTAGTGTTATTTCCCTCTTCACCTCCTATATCCAACCCCTTTCTAGTCTAAATTCTTATTTCATTTTAGGCCACACAACTCATTATTCCCATATTCCTTATTGGGTGCAAACTTATGGATAGAATTGGAAACTTGGAAGTGAAATGAAAGAAAATAGGATAGGGGTGATAAGGTGTCCCAAAATGGAAAGGTAGATCCAAAGAGGAACAAAGGGGTCCTATTTTCCTAAATTCATTAGGAAATGAGATCCACATCAAACATTGACTAAGAACCCTTAGGAGAGTCAACCTAAGATGTGAATCTTCATATTTCCCTTTTAATTAGGATAAGGTCTAGGTCAAGTAGTATTTCAAGGAAACAAATTTGAAATAACAAAACAACTCTAAACCTAGATCTACAAAGTGCAATGAAGAGATTTATCACAAAATAGAATGAAACAATGAACTTTCTAAAAATATTGAGGGTAATAAATGTTGTGCACCTGTCAAAACTTGATGTTTTTGTAATTCAAAGAGGGACTCATTCACTCTATGGAAAATGGGTCCTAGTAGACTTTCTTGAGAGACTTAGAATCAAAAACTGTAGCTTATGAACTATGGAAACCTACTGCCTTTGTATCTGTAACAAGGACTCATTCACCCTATGGTGAATGGGTCCTAGTAGACTCTTCCAGAAAACTCTAAATCTAAATTTGAAGTTCCAGACCTACAATTCCTTCCTGTAACTTGAAATTACCACTTTTGGATTTGAATTTGTCAATAATCTGCAAAACAAATTTGATGTGTATTGGTGGATAGGGGTTTTCCTTGGTCAAACCCTAAGTTTGGTAATTAAACCTTGATGATAAACAGAAATCTGAAACATGAAATGTGTGTCCAATCCTAACCTTAAGTGTCTCTAAGATTAATATCTCTAGTGATGCATTAAGAAACCCTACTCAAGTGTGTTAGAATAGGATCCTAGAATGAAACATGAATAATGCAAAAGACCTACTTTAGGAGATCCTGAATCCCCTTAATAAGCCATGAATTTGAATATATCTCACTTTAGGCTAAAAATAGATGATCAAAGAAGATGGAATCATTTAGAAAACAAGTCATTAGGAAAGTGGTTGAATCTCATGGTGTTTCTCCCAAATACTAGAATCCATCATGATTCTAGATAGGCATCTATCATCACTCCTTCAATAATGTTTGATCTTTGACAACAAAATGAGCTTGAAGACCTACAAAAATGCTATAATGCTACTCCAAGACTTCACTCTTGCTTTCTCCTTGAATATGAATGCTTTATCTCATGAAATTTTACTTATATTCTTCTCTCTAGTTGAAACATAATGAAAATAACCTTGTATTTATACATAACTTAAGATTAATTCTCCAAATTCATATATCACAAGTCAAAATTGAATTATAGATTTGAAATCCTTAAAATACCACCAAAAACATATCCAAAAGTGTGGTCCTAGGTCTAAGTGAGGACCCATTCACCATGTGGCAAATGGGTCCTAGGCCACTTACCTAGGACAAACATCAGACAAGGTGAAATGTTATGAAATATCAAGGTCCTAGGAGCTAGTGTGGATCCATTCACCATGTGGCGAATGGGTCTTAGATCACCTTCCTAGGACACACACCATCCAAAATTAAGTGTTGTGTATAGGTATTTGTGAATGTCGAGTTTTATCTCTCAAAAATTACAATTAATTAGGCTTGGATTTGAATTAAAGGGGAAAATTAAGGCAGATTAACCTCAATCAATTAATAAAGACCTAGCTTAGTGTGAAAGTGTAAAGACACACTTTACAACACCTTAAATAAGGCATAATTGAGTCCATTTTGTTTAAAAGGTCCCTAAACTTAATGTGAATATGAAAAACATATTACAACACTAAATTAAGGCAACATTAGGCTCATTTTAGTATTAATAATTTCCAAATTAAATGTGAAAAAGGGATACTTTTTCCTACACTACATTTAGCCCCCACTTTAGCGACCATATGATACTACGTGCATATGCAAGCTAAAGAAATTATAATGAATTTATATAAAAAAGGATAATCATATGGACTCAATAGGGAGAATGAAGCCCCCACTATAGTTATGTGCAAAACCATAATGTTAAGGATTGCTTCCTGCAACATATATTCGTTATTCATTCAAAATTTATCTTATCAAGCTTCTATAGAGAATTGAATTCAAGGGTAGATGTATGCCCCCTTGATTTCGATTGCTTTATGGAGGTGTAATTAGGGTGAATATGAAACCACATCAAATTAATCAAGTTGTATCATTGGGTATTTCCAAGTACCATACCACATAATCATAGACATTTGATGAGACCAAGGGTGAAATTTTGATTCCAATGCAACAAACGACATCGAAAACGGAGTCCTCTACCCCCCATTATGCTAATTTGAATAAAATGTGCATGCCCTCTAAATGAGGTTATACTAACATAGTACATGCCCCCACCTTTTGTGAGGCAACACACAAAGATATATTTCTCAAAGACAGAAGCAATGTGCGATAAAATAGAGCACTATGTACTTAATCTAACAACACTGCTTTTTAACACACTATTCAAAAGAGAAAGAGCTATGCGTAATACCAACATAAGTGCTTGGCATTAATAGGTTCTTTTAGGGGTGTGCAATCCATTTCCATTAATGTGTAGGCTCCAAATCCATAGTTTTCTTTGATTACATAAGGTCCTAACCAATTAGGGTTGAATTTCCCTTTTCTTTTCGGAAGAGCATTGACATTACGTTGATTTTGGGATAACACCAAGTCACCTCTATTAAATGCACAAGGGATGACATTATCATTAAACCACATTGCATTCTTTTTTAATAGGCTTGGAGATGCTCAAGACCATTGATACAATGTTCATCAAGCATTTCAAGCCGATGAAATCATTGCTTTTTATAAGTAGCATCATTGATAAACCCTTTCTAAGAGAAATTTGCAATGAAGGAATGTCTAACTCCAAGGGAATTATTGCTTCAACACCATAACAAGGTTATAGTAGGATTTTCTAGTAGATGTTCTAATGGTTGTACAGTAATCCCACAATGCATAAGCTAGTTGAGTATGCCAATCTTTGTTATGTTTACTTACTATTTTTCATAGAATTTGTTCAAGAGTCTTATTAGCTGATTTTGTGTTTCCATTTGATTGTGGGTAATATGGCATCAAAAGGTGATTTTGAATATGAAATGTTTCCAAGAATTTCTTCACGTCATTGTTCTTAAATGGAGTTTCATTATTTGAAATAAATGCAGAAGGAAGACCAAAGAAAGCAATAATGTGTTTGAATATGAAACAACATATTGCATCAGTTGTCATGAAACGAAGAGGAATAACTTCTACCCATTTTGTAAAATAGTCCATTGTAGTAATGATAAGCGTATGTCTTGTAGGAGATGGTGGTGATATTTTTCCAATAAGATCCAAACCCCAAATAGAGAATGGCCAAATAGAAAATTGGGCATGAAGCTCAGAGGCAAGAGCATGAATCAAATTGTTATGTTGTTGAAATTTATGACATTTCTTCACATATGTAAAACAATCTTGTTCCATGTGTCTCCAATAGTATCCCATACAAAATAATTTTTGAACTAACGATCTTCCTCCAAAATGCTCCCTACAAGCACCTGCATGAGCTTCTTCAAGTGTTATAGAGATTTTAGATTTTTTAAGACATCTAAGTTAAAGAGAATTAAATGATCTTCTATATAACACATCCACAAGGATTATATGCTTAGATGAAAGTTTTTGAAGATGAGCTCGAGTGTTCTTAGTTGTAGGTTTAGGAAAAGCTACTTCTTTTAAATAGTTGAATATCATTGTGTACCATTCGTTAGAGTTTTTAGTATCATTTAATAACACTTCTTTGATTTTATCATCTATCAATGGTTTAGGGATCACTTGAACTGTAAATGTGAAATCAACAAAAATATCTTTAGGCAATACAAGGGAAGCAACACTTTCCATTACATCAGCATGTCAATTATCCTTTCATGGTATCTTGTCAATCGTATATGAGTCGAATTTATCTAATAATGTCATTGTGAGGTCTTTATATAGAATTAGTTTATCATACTTTTCTTGATATGAACCATTTATTTTTTTAATAACTTGTAGGGAATCACCAAATATAGAGATGTGTTTGACATCTAATGCTAATGTTTCATGTATACCAGCTATTAAAGCTTCATACTCTGTAGTGTTATTTCTACATAGGAGGTTTAGATTGAAAGATAAGGGAATAGGTTTACCTGAAGGAGGAATTAATATAACCCCTACCCCAAAGCTATTCTAACACTTAGAATCATTAAAGTATAATTCCCATGTTCCTTTTTCTATTTGAATAGTGAACACATTCTCATTAGGGAATGAGTCTATATTAGGTAATGCTAAGGGAGAGGGACCATAAACTAATTGGCCAGTAAGGCTTGTCCTTTGATTTCCTTTAGATAGAAATATTTAAGGCTAAACTCAGTTAACAACATAATCCACTTAGCTAAGCATCCCAATAAACCTATTTTAGTGAAAAGGTGCTTTAAAGGATCGAATTTTGTCATCACATGAATTTATGTGTTAAATAATTAATGTCTCAATTTACCAATAGAAAATATGACAGCTAAACACTACTTTTATATCATTGTATATTGTGTCTCATAATAAATTAGGGTTCAACTAATGTAATGAATAGGATGTTCTCTACCACTTTCATCTTGTTGAGCCAACAATGCTATGAGAGCATGGGGTGATGTTGTATAAAGAACAAACATTTTTTCTTGCATAGCAGGTTGTAAAATAGGTGGAGTAGAAAGGTAATATTTCAAACTCTCAAAGTATTGTTTACAATCCTCATTCCAATTGAACTAAACTTGTTTTTTAAAGAGTTGTGTAAAGGGTAATGTTAGGTCTGCTAAGGATGCCACAAAATGATGAATATATTGAATTCCTCTTTGTAGAGTATGCAATTGAGAAAAAAAAATAGTAGGTGGCATGTTTATGTGATGCAAGAGCATCCAGTGGTGTAAGGGTAATCTTGCATCACCCAAAAATAGTTAAATTTCAAGTTTCTCGATTTCTAGATGTTTTTACATTTTTGGATACCTTTTTCGTCATAATGAAATTCCCAATTTACAGTTTTTATTTTCTATTCTTGGGTTGAAAGATGTTGTAGTTTTAGTTTCCCGAATTTGCACCTGAAAATCTTTCAAGTTAGATTTGAGGCACTTAGAGCTCCCGGATCGGCCCCAAACTTGCCGAAATTATCTTAGAAATTTCAAGCGTGTTATTGACTTCTTGACCTTTCCAATGGTTCAAATGGTTCGTGAATCGGAGTCCCGGATCAAAAGTTATGGCCCCGGGAAGTTGGCGCACTTTCTAGAAGATACAATTGCAAATGCTCTTTTGAAATTTGAACTTCATGTTGTAAATTTTCGGTGCCAAACCACCTAAACTCAAATTTGAATGTTGTTTTGGCTCCAAACTAATGAGGAGCTCTATTTATGGGTGGGTTTCTAATTTTTGGGTAACTTTTTGGGAACAAGCTCGCATATTGTGAAAGGGTTATTCTGTAGCTTTCTGTAACTTGCATGTATTGTAGAACTTGGGGATTTGAGATCCTTTGCATGTAAGAAGCTCCATTTTCTGAATAATAAAATTATTCTCTTGTTTGTGGGTTATTTTCTAAGTCTCGGACTACGCCTTCATCAAGTGGTATCGAGAGGGTTTTCTTGAGCATGTGGACAAATCGCCGATCGTGAGGCAGTTCACACTAGGACCGTGGTTGTGGGAGGTCAACAAAGATTCCTCCAAGAGTGATTCCTGGTAGGCATGGTGGTGCCAGAGGTGGTGAGGTGGTAAAAGCTGGTGGAAGAGATGCACTAGTAGTCCTCCAAGGAGTGATTGATGCGTTACAAGAGTAGTTGAGAATAGGGTTAAGCCAGGGAGAGGTGAGGATGAAGGAGGAAGAAGGTTCAAATGTAGAAGAGGGAAGAAAGAAATGGTGATCAAAAGCAAGACCAAATGCATTTATGGGGCCATTTTGAAGATCAGAGAAAGACCAGTGAGGTCGGTTGTGGAAGTGAACGGGCGGGGATTGATCAGGCTGGATCAACAAGCTGAAAGAGAATATTTTGGCAGGTATGAAATAGAGGACGGTCGGGTTAAAGTTGTAAAATGAAGCTGAAAGGAGCCAATACGATATTTGGTGGAAGTCGGTTAAAAATCGAAGAGGAAAGGGAAACATCACCAGATGGGATCGCATGGTAGAGAAATTGAAGAAGCAGTTCATACCAGTGGACTACGAGTTAGATCTGTTGAAGAAATTGCAAAGGTTGAAGCAAGGAAGCAGATCTGTGAAAGAATATACTGAAGAATTTCATAAGATAATCATCAGAATGGGCCACACAAAGGCCAATAAGGAAAAGGTAGCCCGATATCTTAATAAGGTTACGACCGATTATTGAGGAGGAGTTAAGCCTGGTGAATAAACCACCGGTGAGATGTGTATCGGAACATAAAAGGTGGAAGAGAAGTTGGACAAAAGATTTGACCTTAAACAAAGGACAAGGAGGTCAAAAGTGGAAGGAATTAGGTGGAAGACGAGGGAAAGCGAAATGATGATGAAAAAGAAAAGTGAAGATGTGGGTACCAGCGAAGCCAAAGGAATGACAAATTCTACCACCCTTGTGATCAAAACAATGGTGATCAAAGAGGAAGAGGATGAGGGAGATATGGACAAGGATCTAGAAGAGGTGGTTTCAAAAGAACGTGTTTCCAGTGTGGTGAAGAAGGGCGTCGAGCCTACCAGATACAACACCAAGGAAAATTAGACAAAAGGCAAAAGGTCATGGAAAGGGTTGCACATGTAGATAGAGGAGGCCAATAAGGGCGTGGAATGGATGCGAAGGAGAAGCTGGTGATTGGGAGAATACGGTGGTGAGGAAGAACGGAAACGGAAGGGAAGATCTATTTTGCACAAAGATTCAAGTGTGAAGGAAAATGTTGTGATATCATTATTGATGGTGGGAGCACCAATAATCTAGTGTCAAAAGAGATGGTCACAAAGTTGAAGCTGAAGAGGGAAAGGCACCCACATCTGTATTGGATTGCCTGGTTGCAGAAAGACCACAAAGTTTGAGTCAATGAAAGCGGTGCCTGAAGTAAAGTTCAGATTGGGAGCTACCATGATGAAATTTTCGATATCATCCCCATGGATACATGTCACATGTTGTTGGGGAGGCCATGGCAGTTCGATAGGCGAGCTATACATGATGGCCATGCAAACACTTATTCCTTGACAAAGGATGGGGTTCGTCACAAGTTGAAACCCTTGAAGGAGACCAAAGAAAAGGTATACAATAGTGCTAGAATTTGTTTTGTAGATGGAAGAAAATTTTTAGAAGGTATGAAGCATGAGCGTGTGTGTTATGCATTGATTCCTAGAGTGAAGTGGGAGGAGGGATAGTGAGAAGGTTCTAGAAGAAGTTTCTAGGATGTTGGATGAGTTCCGGGATATTATTTCCACGATAATGTACCTAAGGGTTTACCACCAATAGGAGAATCAGGTTATCAAGTGACGATTCACGGGCGGTTTTTCTAAATAAGGCGAAACTCATGAATAATCAATGAAAATGAAAGGAGTTGAACAGACAAGTTCAAGAGTTGTTGAGAAGGGTTTGATACAAGAGAGTTTGATTCCATGTGCAGTACCTATAGTACTAGCACCAAAGAAGGATAGGGAGTGGAGGATGTGTACAGATTCCCAAGCCATAAACAAAATAACAATCAAGTACAAATTTCCCCTACAGGATGGATGACCCTGATGGGTACATTTTGAGTGGGCTTCGATTACTTCACAAGATTGTCCCGAAGAGTGGATATCCTGAAATCAATTCAAAGGGGAGATGAATGAAAGGCGCCTTCAAGACCAAAGGAAGCTGTCACAGTGGTTAGTCATGCCTTTTAGTCTAACCAATGCAAGGGCACATTCATGCGGCTCATGAATGAGGTACTAAAAATTTATGGGAAGTTTGTTATTGTGTATTTAGATGATATTTTATTTTCGGTAAAAGGCCGTTGGATGAGCATCGTGCTGCATATTGAGAGGAGCCTTTAGAAGTTAAGAGAAGAAATTGTTGATTAATGAAGAAGTGTGTTTTGTGAAGAGGGAGTTAGTGCTTGGGGTTTGTTGTCTCAACAGAAGGTCTCAAGATGGACCCTAGAAGGTGAAGGCTATTGGAATGGCCTACCCCAAGAAGCTACTCGAGGTGAGATCTTTCCATGGTTTGGCTAATTTTTTATAGAAATTTCATTAGAAACTTTAGTAGTATTTGTGGACCCCTGACTGAAACAATGAGAGGGGATAGAAAAGAATTCAAGTGGAGCAGTGGAGCGGCAAAAAGTTTTGAACTATTGAAGCAGAAGGTGATAGAGAAACCTATTCTAGCCCTCCCAATTTCAACAAGGTGTTTCAAGTGGATTGTGATGCCAGTGGTTGTGCCATTGGAGCAGTGTTGAGCCAAGAAGGTAAGCCCATTGCCTATTTCAGTGAAAAGTTAAATGATGCCAAGAGAAAGTATTATGTATATGATCAAAATTTTATGCAATAGTTCAAGCATTAAGAAATGGAGACATTATTTGTTCCGAAGGAATTTGTTCTATATACTGATCATCAGGCCTTGCAGTACCTAAATAGTCAGGGAAAATTAAATCAGAAGCATATGAAATGGGTAGAGTTTTTGCAGAGTTATACCTTTGTTTTGAAACATAAGAGTGGGAAGTCAAATAGGGTTGCAGATGCCTTAAGTAGGAGGCATAATTGATCACAAAGATGCAGATTGAAGTGGTTGGGTTCAATGAACTCAAGACACTGATGCGAAGATCTTGATTTTACAGAGGCTTGGAAAGCTTGCAAGGAACCTGTTATGGTGGAAGGGACAAGGTGGTTGGATTTCATAATCCAGGGTATATTATTTTAAGGGAAGTCAATTGTGTATCCCAAGGAGTTCCATGAGAGAGAACGATAAAGGAGAAGCATAGTGGAGGAATGAGTAGGACATTTTGGTCGGGATAAGACTACTGCCATTATCAGTGAGCATTATTATTGGCCTTAGTTGTCACTGGATGTGAAGAAGTTTGTACAAAGCTATAGGGCATGTTAGATGGCTAAAGGAGTGAGCGAATACAGGCTTATATCAGCCCTTACCTATACCAGAGAGGCCATGGGAGGATATAAGTGTGGACTTTGTTCTTGGTTTTCCAAGGACACGAGGGAATGATTCAGTCTTTGTGGTGGTTGATAGGTTTTCGAAGATGGCACATTTCATTCCATGTCAGAAGACCCATGATGCAATCCTTATTGGCTTTTGTTCTTCAAAGAGGTGAGGCTACTTGGTCTACCAAAGAGTATTGTTTCAGATCGTGACACCAAATTTGTGGGTACTTTTGGAGGACCTTGTGGAAAGAAGCTGAAAGATAGAGTTGAAGTTCAGTTCTGCACACCATCCACAAACAAATGGGCAGAGAGGTTGATAGCAGTCTGGGTAACCTCTTTGAGATGTTTGGTAGGGGATAAACCCAAGGGATGGGACTTGATCTTACCCGAGGAGAATTTTCTTACAACAATTGTCAACAAAAGCATTGGTAGATCACCATTCAGTTGTGTATGGAGGTAGCCCGGAACAGCTCAAAATTGAGGAAGATGGACCAAGAGAAGAAAATAAGTGTTGAAGCCGAAGATTTTGTAGAACACATCAAGGACATACATGAGAAGGTAAGAGAACATATTAACAAGATGAATATGCAGTATAAGGCTAAGGCAGATCGGAAGAGGAGGTATAAGGAGTTTCAGATTGGTTATGAAGTGATGGTCCACTTGAGGAAAGAAAGGTTTCCAATGGGAACATATAACAAATTGAAGATGAAGAAGTTTGGTCTCTGTAAAATTTTGAAGAGGCATGATTTAGGAATGCATATGAGGTAGGTTGCGGGATGGATTCAACATTTCCCCTATGTTCAACATTTCATTTGACAAAGTATCATGAAGGTAGCGCAGAGGAAGTACCAACGATGGAGCAGGTGTGGGATTCGGCACCTACTTTAGAAAAGGAGGAGATTGAAGAAATCTTGGATGATGTCGTGTAGGAAGGAGTACCATGAACAAGCAGTATGAAGAATATCTAGTGAAATGGAAAGGAAGGCCTATTGAAGATTCATCCGGTTGCCTAAGGCGAAGGTTGATTGTTTGTTTTTTTCCTCCACCATCGAGACGGATTCACTTCTCAAATTACCCTAGGTGTCGATGCGGGAGCATCTGTAAAAAATAGTTAAATTTCAAGTTTCTCAGTTTCTAGATGTTTTTACATTTATGGATACCCTTTTCGTCATAGTGAAATTCTCAAAAAAAAAAATTTATTTTCTATTCCTGGGTTGAAAGATATTGTATTTTTAGTTTCCCAGATTTGCACCTAAAAATCTTCCGAGTTAGATTTGAGGCACTTAGAGTTCCCAGATCGGCCCTGAAACTTGCCGAAATTGGCTTAGCAAATTTTAAGTGCTTTATTGACTTCCTGACCTTTCCAACGGTTCAAACGGTTTGTGAATCGGAGTCCCGGATCAAAAGTTATGGCCCCGGGAAGTTGGCGCACTTTCTAGAAGATACAATTGCAAATGCTCTTTTGAAATTTGAACTTCATGTTGTAAATTTTTGGCCAAACCGCCCTAAACTCAAATTTGAATGTTGTTTTGGCTCCAAACTAATGAGGAGCTCTATTTATGGGGGTTTCTAATTTTTGGGTAACTTTTGGGAACAAGCTTGCATATTGCGAAAGGGTTATTCTATAGCTTTCTATAGCTTGCATGTGTTGTAGAACTTGGGGATTTGAGATCCTCTACATGTAAGAAGCTCCATTTTCTGAATAATAAAATTATTCTCTTGTTTGTGGGTTATTTTCTAAGTCTCGGGCTACGCCCTCATCATTATGATTGCACCAATTTTCTTTGTGTCCACCTCAATGCCTCTATGAGATACTATAAAACCTAAAAAAAAATTACTATCCACACCAGAGAAACACTTTTTTGGATTCAATCTCATGTTATATTTTTGCATTCATTCAAACATTTTCCAAAGGATATTCACATTGTCTTGTCGAGTTAAACATTTGGCTAGAATATCATCAACATAATCTTCCAAAATCTTGTGTATGTAATCATGAAATATCAATGTTATAGCTCTTTGATATTTTGTGCCTACATTCCTTAATCCAAAAGGAATAACTACCCAAAAAAATGTTCCCCAAGCTCTAGTAAATGTTGTCTTGTACTGATCTTGAGGGTTGATAAAGATTTGATTATATCTAGAAAATCCATCCATGAATGACAACAAAGCATGTCCCACTATCGAATCTTCTATCATGTCAATATTAGGAATAGAAAAATAATCTTTTCAAGATTCTTTATTTAAATCATGAAATTTCATACACATCCTAATATGATTATCAAGTTTTGCGACTGCAACAGTGTTCAAGATTCGAGTAGAATAAACAATAGGTCATATAAAACCAGCTTCAAGAAGCGTTTGAATCTCAATCTTAACCAATAAATCTATCTTAAGATTCATCTTTTGTATCTTTTGTCTTACTAGTTCAACATCTTCTTCAAGAACTATGTTGTGTGTCACTATCTTAGCATCAATACCTAGCATGTCCGAATAAGTATGTGTCGCCAAAAAATGTATAGTTGGAATTTTTTATGCTCATTTGAGTCTTTCTTATGGATTTCGGCTTGATTTTTCCTAGATTTAATGTTGTAATGTGGTCAACACATTCACATTAGGTCTTGGACTCTTATGAATCATTAAGAATTCTAGGATGTCTTGTAAAATTGTTGTGAAGTGTTGTAACCCACTTTCACACTTTTCTACTAGGACCCTTTCATTATAATTCACCTAAATAACCTCATTTTATCACTTATGAGGTCTTATTTCAAAGTCTTGTAAAGAGTTTTAATAAACTCTCATGGTTTTCTAGACTTGTCATCACTTATTCAACCCTTTCTTATGTTTAAATGACCCCTTAATACATTTTCTAGCCCTACTTAAGTGTAATTTTGAGAATATTCCCATTAAACATTATTAAATTCACTTTAATTCCCAATACACAGTAAAATTTCCCTAGTGGGACCAAGTTGACACCTGGGGTGACTTAGTCCCACTAGGCACAAAAATCAAAATTATTTTAAAATTTTGGTGGGATTTTATTCTCTTATTCTTGAGGTCAGCCTGTGATGTGTTATTTTTGGGAAATATTGGAAAATCAAGTATAAATAAAGGGTTTTCCCCTCATTTTTCATCTCCCACAATCTTCTAATTTCCATTCCATCACTTAAGAAATTTTTCAAGCATTCTAAGCATTTCTAAGGATTATCAAGTCATCCATTGGAGCACTTCATTACATATCTTCAAATTTCTACATCAAGGGTTTGGTGAGTTTGTGACATTGCATGTTGTTTATTCATCATTATCGTTCCATTTCATTTCATTATCTAGGGATTGATTACCAAATCGGGGTTTGACCAAGGAAAACCCCTATACTCTAACCCTTAACCCTTTTTCCCCTCTTTGCATGTGTGTTTGAAGGTCTTGTATGCAGATTTGTTAAAGAGAAAGGTGTTAAAAAGGTCTTTTAAATCCATCAAAGTCATCAAAGTCACAAAATCCCTAATTCAAGCTTGGAGACCTCGTCCAGCTCATTTTTTGTAGAATTTGGACCAGACACATGTCAAGAAAGGAAGTGCAAACTGAAAGATACAAAATCCTATCCCAAATTTATCAAGATTCCTAGTTGGGCTAAGTCACCATCTACCGAGAATTAGTCCCACTACTAGGCCTGAAAAGTGGTTTCTGCATTTTTGGATACCCATTTGTTAGATTCCTATTCTGGTAGAATTTCTCCTAAACTAGACTAAGTCACCCAGCTTGGCACAAATGTCCCAGTCAACTTTTTCAGTCAATTTTGTAGGATTCCATAGCCTCTCTATGCTAGACTTTAGAATCTAGGTGCACCTCTCTAGTCTTGTTTAATTTTGTTATCATTTACTTGCATTCTATAGGTGTTTTTGCATACATCACTGTGTTTTCAAACAAGCTGCATTTCTTAGGTTTTGCATTAATAATAACCTTTCTTTTTCAGTTTATTGCATTTATACATTGCATCTACGAATATTGCATCCGTCCTTACATTAATTTTGGAAATAGACATTATACATTCTGGGTCCATTTCTCTCCTTTTAGGTGAAAAACCCTAGAAGAGTTAGAGAACCCTTGGATACCAAAATTGGTGTCCATATTTTCGTGAACCTGATGTTTGAACATTTTCTTTGTAATTTTAAGTGCATTTTCATCCTAGGTTTAACTTGCATTAAGTGTTGCATTATTTAATTTGCATCCTAGGGTTTAAAAATTGCATTAGTGAAAAGCTCCTATAGCTTGCATTTTTGCATCATATTTCATTAAAAAAACAACAAAATTCTACATTTTCATATTGTAGTTGTATTTGCACATCTAAAAAACATCAAATTGCATTTAAAATTTATGAAAAATCACCAAAAAACATCGTTGGGACTAATTCGCCACACTGGACGACTTAGTCCTTCTGCACATTTTGCACTATAATTTTTGGCATTTTCTACATTTTTGTTATAGTTTCTAGAATTCTAGTTATTAGAATAATGTTGCTCTTAGTTTACATTGCATTTACATTCACCCAAATTTAGAAACCTTTGCATTAGTGTTTGGTGTCCTATTGCTAATACCTTAGTGAGACGAAGCTCAAGACTCATGTTATCCCACAATAATACACTCATTGTGGATCTTGGATTGTCTAACGCTTCCACTCCTAGTATTGCAACTAGTACATTAGGCATGGACTCTACCTCAATGCTTTTTCTTCCAATAACATGCAATTTGACACAAAAATTGATCACATCCCACAAGAAAAGGTCATTAACATTCATGAGGACTTAACATATCTTCAACATAACTTGTGTCTTCAAAACATTTCAGCCACTATGATTCCTACTATAGAAAACATCCATCACCTAATTGAAAGTGAGGAAGGCCTAAACGTTATGAAACAAATTATTGAGATATACAAAAAACATGCTCCTTCCACCTCTAGTACATCTCAATCAACAAACATTGTGGTTAGTCAAGGAGAACCTACCACTCCTCCTTCTAATCGTAGCATCCATACCTACCTACACCACTCCCCAAGTTGCAACAGTCATGCAATCTATTAGTAATGTGACATCTTCCTCCACTATTCCTACTAGCATTCCTAATTCTTATGTGGCATCACATGTCCTCTCCTCTCCCACCATACCATTTATTAGCATTCCATTCACTTTCCCTTCCACCTCATACCACTTACACTGACCATCTCATAACACAACTTTTCCAAACCATCTCCTCTATGCAAAATCAAATATCCACCATCAACCAAAACCAAAATGGACCACCCACCTATTATGTCTGAAGCAACCCACAATCTTTAGAAATATTGTGAACACCAATGCCACAAGGAACAAAAATGCCTTGATTTGAGAAGTATGGTTGGAAAGGTGATCCTTCTAATCATGTTAATGCTTACACTGCCTTATGTCGTGACTTTTTCCTTGATGATAAACTGTTAGCCAAACTATTTCTTAGGACTTTAAAAGACACTACCTTAGAGTGGTTTTCATCCTTACCAAACAATTCAATTCATTCATTCAATGAACCAGTTGATGCAGTTATAAATCATTTTCAATTCCACATGACTCCCAAAAATAAATTGGTTGATTTAATGAGATGTAAACAAAATGTGGATGAAAAAGTAACCTATTTCATCTCATGTTATCAGTCACTTTATGCCCAAATCAATGTCAAGGTTCCTGATTTGCATCTCCAAAATATTTTCTTTGAAAATTTACAAAGTCAAATTCAAGATAAATTTACCATGATGAAATTTCCCACTTTCATGCATTTATGTATAGCCCTTTGTGACTATCACAATTCAATTAGTAGTCGTGATGCAAAATCTACTTCTAGCAAAGCTGAGAAATTTGAACATGTCAACCCACACAATTCACAACCCTTTAGAAAACCAAACAAAGTATTCTTACAATTCAACCCCCTCCTCAACAACCAACTCAACCCATCAACAACCAAGTAGTAGTTGTTAAAGCTGTGATACCTTATAGTTATGGAGATCAAAAAAGACAGTTTACACCTTTACTAGACACTCTTCATAACACAGTGTCCCAACTTTTGTAGCAACAAATGATTACCTTACCCACTGTTAAACCACTCAATCCTACTAAGCCTTTACCCCCAACCTTTCAACCCAATGCTTATTTCCATTATCATAGACAAAATGGACATGACACAAAATAGTGTAAGTGTCTTAAACACCTAGTGCAAGACCTCATTGATTATGGCCATCTATCCATTTCAAATGTTAATGTTAAAGGCAATGCATCTATTTCCCCACTCAATCAAAATTTGAAATTTTTTACCGATCCCATGCCCAAACATAATGTGTCATTTGTCAAAGCTAGCAAAAATAAAAACAATGATGTGATGAATTTTCATATAGATGTTGCACATTCTGATTCTATTCCACATACCACTACTATTAATCCTATGAATGAAATGGTAGGTGTGATAGACATTATCCCTCATAAGGGCCAATCTAAGAAATCTCTTGATATTACTTTCTCTTCTAAAGACATCCTTCCAAATCTTTCTAATTGTCCTCTTTACATAGCTGACCATAGTTATGATAAGCCCACTAATGGTTTACTCATAGATCTTTCCTATGGAGAGAATGTGATGATTGAGGAATTTTTGGTATTACATGATCTTTATCAAGATGATAATGAAAAATCGAGAGCATAGATCAAAACACACAATGGTTTTGCTTGCCCTACGATAGGATCGATCATCCTCCCATTACAGATAGGATCTAAGAGAGTGGATGTTACATTTTCTATCATCCCATAGTCGGTTAGTTTCATTTGCAGCTAGGCCATCCATGGCTTCACTCAATGAAAGTTGTTCCTTTGGTCATACACAAATTTGTAAAGTTTCCACTTGACAATGATATATTCACTATTCACCATAGTGGCTTTAACCCTTTGTCTTCTGAAGGAAATTTCTCCTTAAAATCCTTTTGGCCCGAGCCTATGGAACCTATCATGCCTTGCAAAGACTTATTTTTCATTGCTTACCAAAAGTTTAAAGCAAAGGAAATTTCCAAATTTTCCCTCCGCAACATGTGCCTATCCACTTCCAACACTCTCATCCTAGACAAAACAATGCTTCAACCTAAATAATAACCAACCCATCAAACTCAACCAACACCCAAAAATTCCCCCACATCATCCAAGTGACCAAGAGATAATAATAACAACCCTATCTTGCCTCCTCATATAAAATAAGTTTATAAAGAAAAGGAGAAATTGGATGAACAACTTTCCATGGTTTATTTTGTTCCTCCCCTTAGGGAAGAAAATAAACCAATGGTTGATCAAACTGCTCCTTCACAAGCACAACTTGACAATAAAACCAAAAGAAATAGAGGATCTCAGGAGAATAGGTGTAGACATTGTGCCCTTTCTCGCAAGCTAAAAAATGAAGAAAACAAAGAAAATCAAAATCCACACTTGATAGAAGTAATACATGACAACCCTCCTCCCCAATCATAAAAAAATGATCCAATACAACAACCACAAATCATGATACACCCTTCATCGGACATCATCATCCATCCTCTTGTTGTAATTAATCTAGATGATGATGATGTGATCACTAAAATAGACGAAGAGGTGCATAATGATGTGAATACGTTATTTTCCTCTTCCATGAGCTTAAATGACAAATTTCCTGCAACAAGTGTAGAACTTGGTACTTCCCCTAGTTCAGCACTTGCACTTGTCCCTTTGGCTAGTTTCAAGCCCTTGCTCGATGGTTGACTTGCATTTTCCTTACTAGTCTTTTTCATTTTTTTCTTTTTCTTTTTTGTTTGCATGTGCGTATCGTGTTCCCTCATAACGTGACGTTTGATGTTCTTCTCTCTTTATGAAATTCTTGTATTTGTACCTTCATTCTTCTCTATGTTGTACATCATTTTTTCCTTTTCCTTTTCCCTTTTCTTTTTTTTCCTTCTGGGGATGACGCAAGGCATTGAGACCATAATGTCTCTTTCATGTTGACCCAAAAGGTATTTCTATTTTCTTTTTCACTTTTGTTTTGTGTTTTTCCTTTTGGGGATGATGCAAGGCATTGAGACTGAAATATCTCTTTCATGTTGACCCAAAAGCTTTTCCTTTTTCTTTCACTTTTTCATTTTCATTTGCTTGTTTTTTCCTTTGGGGATGATACAAAGCAACTAGATGTCCTATGTATCTTCCATGTTGACCCAAATGGATCTTTTTCTTTTTTTTTTCACTCTCTTTGTTTCATTCTTCCACTTCTATGTATTTGGGGAATGATGATAGTTCTGAGCTCCTTACAAAACATTGCAGCAAAGAACATACTAACCCTAAATCCATAGATCCCTTATGTGTTTGGTGTTTTCATTTTAGGGGAAACCCTTCCTTTTCTTTTTCCTTTTCTTCACATGACATAGCCTTACTAAAAAATGTATGACTTGGCATAGGGGATTTCCAAGTTGGCTCTCATGTCTTATTTCTTTTGTGTGTTTTTCATTTGCTACTTTAAAGTACTTTCTCATAGAATGGTTTGTAGCAACTCCTTTAAAGTGGGGGCATACATTGGCACTATTCATTTTCATTTTTCCTTTTCCTTGGTTCTTAGTGCAGCCTTGTTACTTCATACGATGCATTTTGTCACTTTGTGGATGACATTGGGTGTGATGTCCTTCATGAGCATGATATATCTTAGCATATTGCATTCCTCTTAGTGGCCTGATGTGACACACTGCATCCCCTAAGTTGTGAATTTTATATTCTTTGATTGGTCCTCTCTTGGAGACATTAGACACAATTTTCCCTAATTTAAAGACCTCACATGAACTAAACAAGATTCCTTTGAACAAATTTGCATTCTACATTTTGCATTTGTTATATGGCCACCTTACATAACATAGCTTGCATGCCTGTAGTGCCATCACATTTGTTCATGAGTTTTAAGCATACAAAGCTTTGCTTGTCTCATGAAGAACAAAATGACATTTTCCTTTATGGCACCTTATTAAAGTTATCAAGAGGTATAACTTTGGTATGGTTTAGCAGGAAGCCCATTTTGAGGCATGACTCTCCCCATATCCACCTCTCTGTGGGTGAGTGCATACCAACCATGAGTGTATGTTTCTCACTTTTTGGGCCTTCTCACCAGGTGGACAACCATGAGTTTCGTCGCCCTAGAGTGAGTACACATTTCCTCTTTTGGAAAAACAACCTAGATCTGATCCAAAACAAGATGGAAAAATGATCAAAGCTTGATCTGGATTTCTTTCCTTTCTCCTTCTCTCTCTTTCATTATTTTTCATCATTTCATGTGTGTTCCTTTGTGTTCATGTTTGGTTTTCCATGGGATCTTGATCTTGGGGGCTTGATCATCCCTCTTGTTTGTTGTTGTCTCACCTCACCAAGAATTATTGCATTTGGATCCCTCTTGATGTGCATGTTGGGCTACTTTAGTGTGAGTTTGAATCAAGTTCATCCTATCACTAAAGTGGGGGCTTAATGTGTCACCAAAAAATGTATAGTTGGACATTTTTACACTCATTTGAGCCTTTCTTATGGATTTTGGCTTAATTTTTCCTAGATTTAATGTTGTAATGAGGTCAACACATTCACATTAGGTCTTGGACCCTTATGAATCATTAAGAATTCTAGGATGTCTTGTAAAAGTGTTGTGAAGTGTTGTAACCCACTTTTACACTTTTATAGGACCCTTTCATTATAATTCACCTAAATAACCCGTTTTTATCACTTACCAAGTCTTATTTCAAAGTGTTGTAAAGATTTGTAACAAACTCTCATGCTTTTCTATACTTTTCATCACTTATTCAACCCTTTCTTATCTTTAAATGAACCCTTAATACACTTTCCGACCCTACTTAAGTATATTTTTGAGAATATTCCCATTAAACATTATTAAATGCACTTTAATTCCCAACAACCAGTAAAATTTCCTTGGTAGGACCAAGTTGCCACCTAGGGCAACTTAGTCCCACTAGGCACAAAAATCAAAATTATTTCAAAATTTTGGTAGGGATTTTATTCTCTTATTCTTGAGGTCAGCTTGTGATGTGTTATTTTTGGGAGATATTAGAAAATCAAGTATAAATAAAGGATTTTCCCCTCATTTTTCATCTCCTACAATTTTCTAATTTCCATTTCATCACTTAAGCAAATTTTCAATAATTCTAATCATTTATAAGCATTATCATGTCATCCATTGGAGCACTTCATTGCATATCTTCATATTTATACATCAAGGGTTTGGTGAGTTTGTGACATTTTATTTTGTTTATTCATCATTCTCTTTCCATTTCATGTCATTATCTAGGTTTTGATTACCAAATCGAGGTTTGACCAAGGCAAACCCTTATACTCTAACCCTTAACCCTTTTCCCCCTCTTTACATGTGTGTTTGTAGGTATTGTATGTAGATTTGTTAAAGAGAAAGGTGTTAAAAAGGTCTTTTCAATCCATAAAAGTCATCAAAGTCACCAAAGCCCTAATTCGATCTTGGAGACCTCTTTCAACCCGTTTTCTACAAAATTTGGATCAGACACCTGTCAGGAAAGGAAGTGCAGACCGAAAGCTGCAGAATCTTGTCCCAAATTTCCTAAGATTCCCAGGTGGAATAAGTCACCATCTATGGTGAACTAGTCCCACTACCAGGATTGAAAAGTGTTTTTTTGCATTTCTGGATACCCATTTGACATATTCCTATTCTGACAAAATTTCTCTAAAACTGGACTAAGTTTCCTAGCTTGGTACAAGTGTCCCAGTCAACTTTTCCAGTAAATTTTGTAGGATTCTAGAGCCTCTCTATATCAAACTTCAGATTCCAAGTGCACCTCTCTAGTCTTGTTTAATTTTGTTATCATTTACTTGTGCATTCTATATGTGTTTTTGCATACATCACTGTGTTTTCAAACAAGTTGCATTTCTTAGGTTTTGCATTAATAATCACCTTTCTTTTTCAGTTTATTGCATTTACACATTTCATCTATCCTTGAATTAATTTTGAGTGTAGAAATTACATATTTTGGGTCCATTTCTCTCCTTTTAGGTGAAAAACCATAGAAGAGTTAGAGAACCCTTGGATATTAAAATCGGTGTCCACAAAGTCCAAGAAAAAGGTTCATGAAATTAATGAAGTAATGTTGCACAATCTTCTTGTTCATCTTCATCAAGGGAATTTCCTATTTGAATCACTCTTTCTTCATTAGTTGTATCCATTAGTATGTTAATTGTATCTCCCAAAGGAAGTACATTTTTTTTTCAAAATTTCAAGATTGTATTCTTCTTTTTCATTGTCAATCTCATTACTTTCCTTCTCTTCACCCACTTGTTTAGCACTAACCATAGCACATGTGACCCATTTCTTTTTAGTAGTAAATGACTTATCATAAACTCTTAAAATTTATTTCAAAGCTTCATCATATTCAATGTATTCCAATGATTCTTTGCAAGTAGTATAATTCAATTTAGGATGCTTCAAAGTGAGAGTTATCTTAGTGGAGTTACACATGACGATGTTGATGTCAAGTGAGGGTCTTTTCATTGCTTACATTATCTTAGAAGGACAATAGCACAAACCACTTTTTGTTTCCTATGTGTTAGGCTCTAGATAGGAACACATATGCCTTTTTCTTTCCTTCCACATCCTTTTCCATTGTAACCAAGTTGTTTTACAAGCTCATAACCTCTTCCATAAATTTTCTCCATATCTTTCGAGTTTGGTGGTTGTTAGTAGTCTATTTCATCAAAGTTAATTGTATATATTGTGTCTTCTTCTAGAGTAGATGAAGTAGATGCTTGTGAGTTTTCCTTCAAATTTTGTGTTGACATTACCATCGGTTCTTTTTTCTTTTCAATTTATATCATTGTAATTTTGTATTCCCCCATGAATGTTAGTGTGAAATATAGGTAACCCAAATCATCTTCTAACAACTTAGTGACTTCATCAATTTTCTTCTCATGCTCTTCTTCCTTTGTGACTTCCACTTTTGTAGTTGGTATCAATGGTTTCAAATGATTTTTTTTTCTTTCTCATCATGCAAACAACTTTCAATTTTAGGATCATCCTTGACTGTGTAAGCCTTTTTTCATAGATGTATTTCATTACACAGTGGAGGGTAGAAGGTGTTGGAAGTGGAATTACTCTGAGAGGGGGTGGGGGTGAATCAGAGTAATGTATAAAAACTTTTGATGACTTGAAATGTAGATTTGAACCCTTTTTTTTACTTTGAACAAATGAGTGACTTTATATATGCAATGTGAATACTAAATCTTGAATGATTATTTTATGACTTAATCAAACATAACATGAATGCTTAACAACTCATATCAAAGCATGATATATATATTGTTACATAATGCTGAATGAACAACCTTTTGATGCTTTCTTTTACAAAAGACACCAAACACATTTATGGCAGAATATAGCATTCATACATTGAACATAAATTTAAAGACAACTTGGAACTGTGTTAAAGTATCAGAGCATTGCATGAACCACTTTCACAAATGATTGAATGAGAGATTAAGCAAGATAAGCACAAATCAAACAAAAAGCGAAACATAGAGCTTTGACGAGTGGAAAACCCTTTTGGGGTAGAAAAACCACTCTAAAATTCCTTACAGGCTTAATACCAAACTTATTACAATATTTTTTAGAGCACCAACTCTATAACAATTCAGGAGCACCAACTCTATAAAAATTCAGGAGCACCAACTCCACCTAAATTTTGAAGCACCAACTTCAATAGGAGCACCAACTCCACCAAAATTCTGAAGCACCAACTTCAATAGGAGAACCAACTCCTTTACAAATTTTCTCAATAATTATGTAACTGCATTATTTTTGCAATTACTAAATCTCAAAAGAGTACATATAAAAGATATACAATAATGCCCACTATAATTTGTACTAAATGAAAAAGTACAAATATAACTTCACTGAAATATATGCAATCTTTGTAATAAGAATCAGAGATATAAACACTTTAAACTCTCTCTTTTACAATTTTTCAGAATACAAAAATATCACTGTAATAAACCCTTATTCTCTTTTCAACAATAATTTATTCTGTCTCATAAACTCTCATCACTGAGTCACTGTTGTGAGTCATGAATTTATGAAAAGAAAAAAATGTGTAACCATCAAAACCCTTGAGTTTGAACTCAAGTTCAAAATAGTTTCAGATTTAGTTATGATTAAAGAAAACACAAGATCTTTTTAAAACCGAAATCAGAAATGAAGTAATCTATTTGAAACTGAATCAATATCAACTTTCCCTTTTTTTTTTACTTTTCCATTCACCAAATTTACCTTTGAAAGATCAAACCAATGTATGGATATTACCTCTATTATGGCATTTCAAACTATAAACAAAATCCCATAAGATCCTTTGTTACCTTCACTTCCAGCTCGTGGAGAGTCCACCAACTAACTCACCACCCTTCATAAACTACCATACCTAAAAACTAGATCAGAAAACCACCACGATCTTGCTCAACCTGTAACTGCAATTTCATCATGGTGGCACTAGGGTTCCAGACGCTATATTCTCATCTCGTGCTTCTTTCTTTATTTTTTCATTTGATCTCTAAATCTTAAAGACTTTATTCAAAAATGTATAATCTTTGAAGTCCATATCAAATAATATTAAACATCATTTGGAATCCAGATGAGACCGACACAATAATAATCAAATGATAAAACTACTATGTTGTTGATACCCAATATCACTCAAGAGTTTGAATATTCATTGGTCACTGCCATGTGACTTCAAATAAAGTCAATCCCATGTCAAATATAGGAGGCCTGAAACAATATTACTTGAACACTATTTGTCAAATGAACACTTAGCCCAATAATAAACACTATAGTCGACTTGAGTGCAAAGTGAATGCTCTTTAAATCAAACAATAATATGTGAAATAGAAACCTGATAGCACTATGAATGTGCTATAAAATGTGCTAAGCCAAAACAAGCTCAAAACCATAAGTGATCAAAGTGCTAGGAGTTAGCACCCATATAGGATTGATCACTATATCAAATGTGCTTAATAATGTTGAGTAAAAGTATTATGAATTTTTTATGAATTAAGCATAAGCACTATGTATATACCAATATGATGTATCAAATAAGTGAAATAACTCATGTACAAAATATCTAAGTGAAATGCAATCACATGTATGTTGATGAAATAATAACCTTTACCAAGTGATATAAATGCCATATAAAAGGTCAATAAAATGTAACCCTATAATCAAGATGTCTTTTAATCTGCACATGGAGCCAAAAGATTAGTACCATCAAAACAAAGGAGATCATCTTTGTATCATCAATTATCCTTGGCAACCAAAAGTCAGCATTGTGACCTACAAGTAAAGATCAAGCTGACTATAAGATGTCACTGTCATGATTATCATTGTATCAAGCTGACCTTCATATGTCACTAGAAACCTTGATCACCAAAAAATTAACTAAAACCATATTGTCATAAGAATTACCTTTATGAATTTGATACTCACAACTAAGATGTTGTCCTATACCTTACAACTAGTATGATTTATGAGTGCATGAATTGAATGATATCTCACTAAAAATGAATCTGCCAGTATGAGTATGTCATAGTGACTTGTAAACATGTTGAATATACCTGTGCTTTTCATGAAAGCAAAGACACATATATGAATTTTATGCTTGGCCTGACATAAAGAACACCATGTCACATGTTAGTACCATCAAGTAAATAATTGAAACTGAAAGAGCATGCCATGAACTAGGAGTATCACCATATGATAAAACAGTAAACATTAAGAGACAATATATCATTAAAATACTGAATGACCATAAACATGAATACCAAAGAGCATGCCAACATATTTTTTCATCAAAGACAACCAAAGACAACTAAGAATTCAAAAAATCCCCCTTTGTCCTTAATGGAAAAACACAAGTTACTCTCCCCCTTTTTGCCTCAATGACAAAGAACAAGGAGAATACAATGAAGTGCCATGAAAAAAACTAAGAATCCAACCAACCATTCAACACAATAACCATCTACAAATAGAGAAATAGAGCAGCAAAAATATAATAGAGTTGTAAGAAAGAAACCATAGAACCAAGCTCCCCCTAAAACACAACACTAAAATGCCATTGAGCCATGCACATAACCTGCCCAATAATACCAACAACATCAGTAGGGGTAAGATTGAGCATGAAAGATGTTGAGAGATTCATAATATTCACTATCATTGATAGACCAAACAAACTCTATCACTGTATTGCCACTATCCAAGCAACCCTTCAAAAATCCATATCCAAAATGCAAACCAAGGTTAACTGTCCCTATGTATCAATATTAGAAAACAAAGTACTATTAACTAATATCAATGTTTCATCTTTCCCTTTTTCATAGTGATTCCCCCTGCAAGTAAAATTTGATCAAAGCCACAACATTATCCAATTTTTTTGCGAGGTAACTATATATTTCAACATAATACTTTATTGACTCCATAGTCTTTCCTTTAAATATTGCCTGCCAAAACACAAATATTTGAAAGATAGACTTAGGAAAGTATTAGAATGATTAGACATTGCATTAATGACCTCAAGAAAGCAGCTAGTAACATGAAGTTACACTGTTAAACTAAATAATTATATCTTGTTATCATGAACCTTAATACAGTGTAGACTAGCTCCAATTCATGGTATCTCCTCTTCAATACTTGTGTGCCTCACACACACACACATCTCCATTTCCATGCTTATGTAGTTTCATAGCATCAAACATTGAAACCTTTGGATAATAAGCCAACAACATGCATGAATGGAAAAGTCTTGACATCTCGTGTTCATAAACCATCCACTGAATACCAAGATTTATACACAAATTCAAACTCCATCTTGCTAAAGGAAATTTTGAGTTGCTTATGATATGCATCACAAAATTGTGTCCTTTTACATTCAACTTTGAAATTATCATCAAAACTCTACTAAGTATGCAACTTATTGAGAACATTAGCTAGGTTAGCCAAAACCTTCACACATGTTCCTGTTATGATCCTGTTACCAATAAAAATCATAAAGCTACTGTTATGCTAATTGTTACACACATCACAACACTTGTTTCACAGTTGTCCTGCCAAAACATAATGACACCCTTGATACTCTGAGATCCATTTATGACATTAATATTTACATGAAAAACATTCAAACATTTCTAATCATGAAAAATATTGACATATATGTTGTCAATCATGTACTAAAAGTCATCAAACAACTGCAACAACAATCACATAAAAAGTAGCATTTAAAAACCAATCTAGTAATACTTCTACAAACAATATCTCAACTCAAACACAATCCAACTTTTTTGTTATAAAAGTTTGTTGACCACAGATATACCACTGTTCTTTCAAACTTATCATACACAGTCCATGAAGCTGACAAACTTCACCAAAACTTAAAAAATACTTGTTCCACTACATTCTAAAATTCCTTGGGGATAGAATATAAAACTTTGGATTACTCCCCATAAAGCCAAACAGTCATTAAATGCTAAGAAATGATCCTTGTGCATCATGCACAAGACTAAGTCCTTCCTTCTCCTTTTCTTGCTTTCTTCTCCAAACCTGTATAGTCCCTTTCTTTTTGTTGTTCAAGGTATCTGTTGGTTGTTGCTTGGTTAATGTATTTGTTCTTTTATTAAGCCTAGATGATCTCATCAAATTATTTCTACAAGATTGAGCTCCATTTCCAAGACAATTACATCTAAAACATATGAAATTATGATCTGTGCCAAAAGAACAATAACTTCTTCTAGGCATTCTGTAAGAACTTTCATTACCATTCTTATCATTCCACCAAGAGTTAGTTGCTACATGACCAGATTTGTGATAGATATAACATATAGTGCAACTACTCTGATTTGATGAACTATAATTATTTCTGACATATCTTTCACAATCTCTAGCCCTATTTCCATAAACATGACATGAATAGCAGTAACCATGGAATTGGGAATAATTATACCTTGTTGATTGACATTTCTTGGTAGATGAGAAACCTGTGAATCTGTTAACAATTTTGCTTTCTATTTCTGGAGTATGATTGTTCAAGTCTATTTGCTTCTTAGGAGTTTTCCTAACCTTGAAACTCTATCCACCTTTTGTTGCAAAGACTATTTTTTGTTGAGACTCATCTTGAACTCTTGAACTTTGGCCTTTTTCATATCCCACTCCTGTAGGATCCTTAGAATGCTTTTGTCTGCCAATCATCGCATTCAATAGATTAGTACTATGATCAAATTTCTGATTTTTATCTAATTGAACCTTGACACTTTCAAGATATTTTCTTAATGTAACTACTTCTCCTTCAAGTTTTAGACATTCAATCTTTTTAACCTCCAAATCAGACCTTACAACATCTGCTATCTTCTTACATTCTTCAATTTCAATTTTCTGACTAATAATCATATCTTTACGAGTTAGTTCTTTTAACAATGAATCATTATCTAAACATTTCCTTAAAGAAGCAATATCATTTTCTAGTTTTATACAAAACTCATGCTTGTCTTTTAACTTGGCTTCCAATCCTTCTTCAGTCTTTTTCTTATCAACCATTTGGGCTTTCATAAATTCAATAATCTTTTTATCACCATTATGATCTTGTATTACAACTTTATTAACATTGACACTTTCTTGTAGGCGTACCATAAGATCCCGATTTTCTTTTCTAAGCCTCTTAAGTTCTTCTAAGGAAACAAGCAGTTCTTCCTCCAAATCAACCTCAAATTCATCATCTTCATATTCTTTTTCACTTACTAAGTGAATTTCTTCTTCTCCAACTACATGATCACATTTAGTTTTAACTGGCAGAGGTATTGAGACAGAACTTCACTAGACTTGACACTAATGTTTTTCTTCTGACTTTTATTTCTTTTGCACTTACCCATAGTACTCCTCTTATCAAGAACTTGGTTGAACTTAATTTGGTTAGGTTTATGTAAGGATCTAACTTTTTACACCAACATTAATCAAAACCATATATGTTTTCACAAAACACATAGACTGTACAAATAGGCATAAATACCTTCTTAAACTGGTGACATATTTGACAAACTTCCAAGACCAGAATCAATCCTAGGTATGAAACCTAATGCAAGACCCTACACTTTGATACCACTTGTTGGAAGTGGAATTACTTTGAGAGGGGGGGTGAATCAGAGTAATGTATAAAAAAATTTGATGACTTGAAATGCAAATTTGAACCCTTTTTTTTTACTTTGAACAAGTGAGTGACTTTATATATGCAATGTGAATATTGAATCTTGAATGATTATTTTCAATGAATTAATCAAACATAATATGAACACTTAACAACTCATATCAAAGCATAATATATATATTGTTCACATAATGTTGAATGAACAACCTTTTGATGCTTTCTTTTTCACAAGACACTAAACACATTTATGGCAGAATATAACATTCATACATTAAATATAAACTTAAAGACAACTTGGAACTATGTTAAAGTATCAGAGCATTGCATGAACCACTTTCACAAATGACTAAATGAGAGATTAAGCAAGATAAGCACAAATCACACAAAAAGAGAAACATAGAGCTTTGATGAGTGGAAAACCCTCCTGGGGTAGAAAAACCACTCCAAAATGCCTTACACGATTAATACCAAACTGATTACAATATTTTTCAGAGCACCAACTCTGTAACAATTCAGGAGTGCTACCAACTCTGTAAAAATTCAAGAGCACCAACTCCACCTAAATTCTTAAGCACCAACTCCACCAAAATTCTGAAACACCAACTTCAGTAGGAGCACCAACTCATTTACAAAGTTTCTCAATAATTATGTAACTGCATTATTTTTGCAATTACAAAATCTCAACAAAGTACTGTTGATGGTGTTTTTTGCACAACAACTCAGATAAGATACAAGTATCCTATCTCTCTTGAAAGGTAAATCTCTATCAGCAGGCCTCAAGAGATAACCCCAAGGTCTCTAATGTTAGGTCTTGACTATACAAAACAACTCAGTGATATATGTGAAAATTTTGGTAATCACAAGGGGCCTTACAAATGAACAATGTTGGAAGTGTACTTTCATTAGATGTAACAATATGGTGATGCCTTCAATCCTAAAACTAACCCACATTCAAAATAAACAACAAAAGAGATAAGGGTTTAGAGAGATTTCTAAGACTAAAACTTAAGATCCGTCACAACAATGATGAATGCTAAAAATGGATAGATCCCCAATGAAACCAATCTCTGCTTGATTAGGGACAAACCCACAACTCCATATAAATGGTGCAATCTTCTAAGGAAACTGAATATTTTCAAACCATAAATATTCATCCACATACCCAAGAATTGGCACAATATGAACAATCATTTATAGTTGAACTAAGCACAAAAATGAGGCCCAGACTAACTTTACACAACAATCTACAATCAACAAATTGCTAAAAGTATGGACTAGAGATCGATCAACATTATTAACATTTCACCATTATTGCAAAAGAACTGAAAACTAACATCTAAAATTTGAGAATCAAGAACAAGAAACCATAAACTGTCAAAGTGTAACAATTTTTTTTCCAAATCAACAATCCAATTGCATTACTTCTCCAACATTACATAACAATTTCAAGCCTCTCCTCTCCTACAGCTACTAACTTCTCTAACTTAGCCAATTCTAGCTTTTTACAGCCTCTAATTAGCTACTCTAACATATAAATCTAACCCTTACAAATGAGAAGGCACTGACCTTTTATAGAAAATTACATTTTGAACCAATGGCCAGGATTTAATTCATCCAATGGCTACAATTGTACTTCTAGAAGCATCAAGTTGTTAGATTTAATTTGGGAGCTCATGGTACATCATCATCCGATTGCATAAAAGTAGTTACATCATGGAACAATGAGAAAACAATATTATGCCAGCTTGTCATTAATGAAAATTCTGATTGGATGATGAAATTAGCTTCACATATCTTCTAGAAACTCCTTCCAACTATAGACAGTTTGGGCATGGATTCATATGTAGGCCCCACTTTTAAAATTTGAATTGGACTCTTCCATATTTCCCTTTTGGGACTCTTCCATATGCAAGTTCCCCTTTTGATTTATTTAATCCTGAAAAATAGATATCATCATTAGTAGCTCACATGTTAAAAATCCAATCCAAATTAAACTTAAATAAAATTTTGGCCTTAACTTACATATTTTTATGGAAACTTTCCATTTTCAGAAATTTTTCCATTTTTGGAAATTTTTATTTTCAAATTTTTTTCTCCATTCAAAATTTCATTTTCAAGAACATTTTAAAATTTCAAGAAAAAAATTTCCATTTTGGAAAAAAATCATTTGGGAAAAATTCCATCTTGGGAAAAATTCCATTTGGGAAAAAATTCCATTTTGGAAAATTTGGGATTTTGAGGGGTCTTGGAAATTTCCAAAATGGAAAATTTCAGGATTTTGAGGGGTCTTGGAATTTTCCAAAATTGGAAATTTCGGGGATTTCCATTAGGGATGGAAATACCCGAATTCCCTATAAGGTCAAAATCCCCTAAACCTCATAACTTTTTTTTTCTAGAAGGAATTTTCAAAAACTTCAAAAAGCAACCTTGCCTAATTTTTCATCCTCTATCCATGGGTGCAAAAAAGATATACATATAATACTAAAAATTCCCTTCAAAATCCCCATTTTCAAATTCCAACATAGGTGAATTTCCCTTAGAGCCTCAAAATATTGCCTCCATCAAACCCAGTCTAGACTTAATCCCAAAATAACCTCCCAAGAAGAGAAAAACCAAAATTTGACCAAGCCAAGATGTAGAGATCCAAAAGAAAAAAGAGGGTCCCCGCCTCTTGTGGGGCGTGTGTGCAAAAATTGCACAACAAGTACATATAAAAGATATACAATAATGCCAACTATAATTTGTACTGAATGAAACAGTACTAATATAACTTCACTGAAATATATACAAACTCTATAATAAGAATTAGAGATATAAACACTTTAAACTCTCTCTTTTACAACTTTTCAGAATACAAAAATATCACTATAATAAACACTTATTCTCTTTTCAACAATACTCTGTTCTATCTCATAAACTCTCATCACTAAGTCACGATTTTGAGTCATGTATTTATACAAAGCAAAAACTGTGTAAACATCAAAACCCTCTAGTTTGAACTCAAGTTCAAAATAGTTTCAGATTCAGTTATGATTAAAGAAAACACAAGATCTTTTTAAAACCAAAACCAAAATTTAAGTATTCTGTTTGAAACTGAATCAATATCAACTTTCCCTTTTTTTTAACTTTCCATTCACCAAATTTACCTTTGAAAGATCAAAGCAATGTATGGATATTACTTCTATTATGATGGTTCAATCTGCAAATAAAATCCCATAAGATCCTCTGTTACCTTCGCTTCTAGCTCGTGGAGAGTCCACCAACTAATTCACCACCCTTCATAAACTGCCATACTTGAAAACCAGATCAGAAAACCACCACAATCTTGCTTAACCTGTAACTACAATTTCATCATGGCGGCGCTAGGGTTCCAAACCCTATATTCTCATCTTGTGTTTCTTTCTTTATTTTTCCATTTGATCTCTAAGTCTTAAAGACTTTATTCAAAAATGTATAATCTTTGAAGTCCACATCAAATGATATTAAACATCATTTGGAATCTAGAAGAGACCGACACAATAATAATCAAATGATAAAACTATTATGTTGTTGATACCCGATATCACCCAAGAGTTTGAATATTCCTTGGTCACTGCCATGTGACTTCAAATAAAGTCAATCCCATGTCAAATATAGGAGGCCCGAAACAATATTACTTGAACACTATTTGTCAAATGAACACTTAGCCGAATAATAAACACTATAGTCGGCTTGAGTGCAAAGTGAATGCTCTTTAAATCAAACAATAATATGTGAAATAGAAACCTGATAGCACTATGAACATGCTATAAAATGTGCTAAGCCAAAACAAGCTCAAAACCATAAGTGATCAAAGTGCTAGGCATTAGCACCAATATAGGATGATCACTATATCAAATGTGCTTAATAATGTTGAGTAAAAGCATTATGAATTAAGCAAAGGCACTATGTATATACCAATATGATGTATCAAAGAATTGAAATAACTCATGTAAAGAATATCTAAGTGAAATCAAATCACATGTATGCTAATGAAACAATAACCTTTACCAAGTGATATAAGTGTCATATAAAAGATCAAGAAAATGTAACCCTGTAATTAAGATGTCTTTTAATCTACACATGGAGCCAAAAGATCAGTACCATCAAAACAAAGGAGATCATTTGTGTATCATCAATTATCCTTGGCAACCAAAAGTCATCATTGTTACCTACAAGTAAATATCAAGCTAACTATAAGATGCCACTATCATGATTATCATTGTACCAAGCTGACCTTCAGGTGTCACTGGAAACCTTAATCACCAAAACATCAATTGAAACCATATTGCCATAAGCATTACCTTTATGAAGCTAATACTCACAACTAAGATGTTGTCCTATAACTTGCAAATAGTATGATTTATGATTCCATGAATCAAATGATATCTCACTAAAAATGAATTTTCCAGTAGAAGTATGTCACAATGACTTGTAAACATATTGAATATGCATGTGGCTATCATGAAAGAAAATACACATATCTAAAGATTATGCTTGGTCTGGCATAAAGAACACCATGTCACATGTCAGTACCATCAAGTAAAGAACTGAAACTAAAAGAGCATTCCATGAACCAGGAGTATCACCATATGATCCAATAGTAAACATGAAGAGCCAATATATCATTAAAATCCTGAATCACCATAAACATGAATACCAAAGAGCATGCCAACAGATTTTTTCATCAAGGACAACCAAAGACAACTGAGAAGTCAACTAAAGGAACTCCATTCATTTCATGAATCCATGGTCTCCCCAAGAGGAGATTTTAAGAAAGATCATGAGGCATAACATGGATCAGAGTTTGTAATGTTACCTTCCTGACTTTTAATAGATAATGTAATGACTCCAAGAAGTTTTTTTCCTATAGTATCAATTACATGGATAAAGAATGAATTGGGGATAATATCACTCTTATCCATATCAATCTTCTCCAATAGGCTTACACTACTCACATTAAGGGACAAACCATTTTCAACAAGGGTTCTCTCTATCGTGATTTGATTAACATAAGCTATTATCATGAATGCATCATGTCATTTTTGAACTTCCAAGGAGGGTATTTCTCTTTGGTGAAAAACAATATCTAAATTAATCCCATTCATTCCTTAAACTAGTGCTGCCACATCATTTGAATTTTTATTACGAGGAACCATAACTTGTTGCAAGGTTGTTTGAAGCATACTATGGTAATTTGGTGAAGCTTGAATAAGATCCCATAGGGATATCTTAGCGGTTGTATTCTTAAGTTGTTCAATGAGATCATATTCATTTCCACTATTCAAAGGTAAATGAGGAGCACTAGGAAAGATAGGTTGATGCAAGGGTAATGAAACAAGAGTTGTTTTTTGTTGCCTATTATTACTTGTATTATATGTGTGAGCAACGGTATTGTAACCCGTTTGTTGTGAATCATTGTTACCATCAAGTGAAGGCTTTTTTTAAAGTATTTCTAGGATGAGCATGGGTTTGTTTTGAACTTGAGGTTGTTGTGAGGGAGGGTAAATGATAATTTGAAGTGTGATTGTGTCAACGTCTTTGTGTTTTGATTTGTCATGACAAGCCTTAATAGATGCACCTTGCGAAATCAAGTCTGCAAGGGCTTCATCTAACATGTCAAAGTCATCACTACTAAAGGGCTTGAGGTATAAGTTAACTTTTAAAAATAGATTTGACATAATCAAATAACTACACTTTCTCTAAGGGTCTTGTTTGATGTTTTTGATGTTTTTAGTTTTTTTCGTTTTTGTTTTCTAATGATAACAAAATGTAAACTAGTGTATCTATTGATGCAATAATGCTAGAAATGAAAGAAAATTGTAGAAATATAATGCTACTTTTAACTTAAATATGCAAGAAATAATTTTCCCAATGTTATAAAATCTAACTAAATGAACAATAAATTGAATGCAAAAACAAATTGTTTCAGAAAACTAATTCTTAGGTCTCATAACAAAAAAAGAAATGCGAACCAAAGACTAAAAACCACTCAAAAAAATTTCTATACAAGGACTCATTTTCCCTAGGAAAATAGGTCCCAAATTAGGATTTGTTAAATTTGACTTTTGTTTTTCTGAGGTGATCCTATGTGTTTTCTATTTCAGATCTGTAATAGCCAATTATGTAATAGATTTTCCAAATTTTATGCTTCTAAATGCAATGTTGACTATGGTTGAATGATGAACAATGTGACTAAATTTAATATGCAATATGAATCTAAATGATTTATTGATGATTTCAATGTTAACACTATTCAAAACAAGCTTAGATCTAATGCAATTCTTTTGATTTTTAGAGATAATTAATAAGCAATACAAAAATGAAAATTTATCCTAAATGCAATTTTTACTAATGCAATATTCAAGAACCCTAAATTAAATACAAGTAATGCAAATATAGTGCAAACTATTGCAAAACTAAGATCTAGGGTTGAAAGGAATCCAATTTTTAGAATTTTGTTGTACAAGATTGGGTTCACCAAAATGAAATGAAAGAAAATAGGATAGGAATGATAAGGGGTCCAAAAATGGAAAGGTAGTTCCAAAGAGGGACAAAAGGGTCCTATCTTCCTTAATTCATTATGAAATGAGATCCACATCAAACATTCACTAAGAAACCTTAGGAGAGTCAACCTAAGATGTGAAACTTCACATTTCCCTTTTTGCTAGGATGGGGATCTAGGTCAAGTAGTATTTCAGGGGGATAAATTTGAAATAAAATTAAAAAACTCTAAACCTAGATCTACAAATTGCACTGAAGAGATTTATCACAAAATAGACTTGGGAATAGTGAAATTTTTAGAAAAACTAAGGGTGATAAATGTTGTGACCCTATTAAAACTTTTTGTTTGTATAACCCTAATAGGGACTCATTCGCCCTATGGAAAATGGGTCCTGGTAGACTTTCCCAAGAGACACTGAATTGGAAATTGTAGCTTATGAATTGTGAAAAAATATATCCTTTGTATCCCTAATAGGGACACATTCACCCTATGGAAAATGGGTTCTAGTAGGCTCTTTTGGGTATGTGCAGGATTATGATGGGCCAAAAAGTGGCAATATGATGGGTATGTGTAGGGTTTGTGGCTGACGAATTTGTTTTTACCAAAAATTGATGAAACGAAAAGGGTTTTTACAGGAGATTCTCAGCTTTCCACCAATATAAATTATGCTTTACTTTGAATTTAATAAATAATTATTATTCATTTTCTATTTGAATTACGACTAAAGTCCTGATTGATAGGCTGATTGAAAAATATCTATAGCTTTCAAATGATATCACATTCTTTGAATCCAAAACATGCATCACATTCTATGCTTCACATACTATAGGATTAAAAAAAAAAATGAATTTCATGAAGTTTTGACCAAGTTAAGGTGGTCAAATGAGTTTGTATATTTTTAAAAAGTTGTAATAAAAAATTCATAATTAATTATTTACATGGAAAAAAGTTACAAAAAAATATGCATCACATCGGACATGAGTCCTCTACTTATATCTAAAATATCATAAGAAAATATTATCATTTTATTGTGGTTAGGGTGGTCAGATAGACACCTACTTCTTATTTTTTCCCTAAAATTTAAGTGGTACTGCATTGAAATTTCAAATTTTCACCAAATAGATTTTTTTAAATAAACCTAGTAGTTTATAAACTACATTCAATTTTCTACATATTCTATTCTTACATGTTTTTGAAATAATATAGATAACTTATTCAAATTTTTATGCCAAGTTTCCTAACTCTGATTTTTCTAAATTTTTTTCCACTTAAGGGCCTATTTTTTCCATGATGATCCTGCACATACCCTTGTAGAAAAATCTAAATCTAAATTCAAAGTTCCAGACCTGCAATTCCTTCCTATAACTTGAAATCCCCACTTTTAGATACAAATTTGTCAATAATCTGTAAAATAAATTTGATGTTTGTTGGTGGATAGGGGTTTGCCTCAGTCAAACCCCAATTTTAGTAATTAAACCTTGATAAATATAAATCTAAAACATGAAATGTGTGTTCAATCCTAACCTTAATTGTGTCTAAGATTAAGATCTCTAGTGATGCAAAGAAACCCTACTCAAGTGTGTTAGAATAGGTTCCTAGAATGAAACATGAACAATGTAAAGACGTAATTTAGGAGATCCCAAATCCCATTAATAAGCCATGAATTTGAATATACCTCACTTTAGGCTGAAAATAGAATGATCATAGAAGATGGAATCACTTAGGAAACAAGTAATTAGGCTTGGTTGAATATCATGGTGTTTCTCCCAAAACCTAGAATCCATCATGATTCTCGATAGGAATCTATCATCACTCCATAAATAATGCTTGATATTTTACAACAAAATGAGCTTGATGACCTATAAAAACACTATAATTCTACTCCAATACTTCACTCTTGCTTGCTCCTTGAATATGAATGCTTGATCTCATGAAAATTTTCTTAGATTATTCTCTCTAGTTGAATCATAATGAAAATAGCCTTGTATTTATACATAACTTAAGATTAATTCTCGAAATTCAAATATCACAAGAAAATATTAAATTATATATTTTAAATCCTTAAAATACCACCAAAATCATATCTAAAAGAGGGGTCTTAGGTCTAAGTGAGGACCCATTTTCCATTGTGGTGAATGGGTCCTAGACCACTTACCTAAGACAAAAATCGGACAAGATGAAATTGTATGCAAAATTAGGGTCCTAAGACGTAGTGAGGACCCATTCACCATGTTGAAAAGGAGTCCTAGGTCACCTACCTATGACACACATTCCAAAAATTAAGTGTTGTGTAATGGAATTTATGAATTTTGGGTTTTATCTCTCAAAAATTGTAATTAATCAGAATTGGATTTGAATATAAGGGGAAAATTAAATAAAATTAACCTCAATCAATTAATAAATACATATATTAGTGTGAAAGTGTAAAGATACACTTTACAACACCCTAAATAAGGCACCATTAAGTCCATTTAGTTTAAAAGGGCCCTAAACTTAATGTGAATATTAAAAACATATTACAACACTAAATTAAGGAAACATTAGGCTCATTTTAGTATTAATTATTCCCAAATTAAGTGTGAAAATAGGATACTTTTCCTACACTATAGGAACCAACATCCAAGTTCATGGTTCCCTCCACAAGCTAGTCTCCCATTCCCATGTTCCTCCCTGCTAAGCCATAGGCTTGCTAAGGAAATTCAAACCTTTACACCTAAGGTTTCAAGTCCTAAGTCCACCTTAACACCCATGACCTGACATTATTTCTATTCATATTTTTGTTCCTCCTCCCTTATTACACCTAACTCTAGGGCCTTTCTGCATGTTTTTCTCTAGTCCATTCTAGACTATGACTCATGACAAATATGAAAAATTCTAGAATTTTATGCCTAGTCTCGATGCACTTATTTTACCTGCTCTTTCACCTATCATGGATGAAATTAGTGACTACACATATAGAAAATTGAAAGAAGAGAACTTCCCATACATTTTTGGTATGTAAGGGCATGATTGAACTAGATTGAGTACAAAATTGATGAAAAACATGATTTGTTGTTATGATATCCTAAAAATTCCCATTCATAAATATTTGGGATTCCTTGTATGTTTACACATTTCTCACTTTGACAATAATTTCTATAGAGTGTAAAGACCCAAATTTTTACTATTGAAGAAGGAGGGAACATAAAGAAAAACATAGTACAACATAGAAAATATAATTACTTACATAATAAAACTCTAGGGTTCAAAATCTATAAATTTAGGTATTGTATCTTGATATTAGAAAAAACTAGGTTTTTCCCAAACTTGTAATAACATATATTATAATCTTTGAAAAATAAATGATAGAATCCATAATTATCTTTGAGTGAGTATCTCCATGTTTGTAATTTGTACATTTCTAGATTGTGCCAGTTGGTTGGCCAACCAAGTAATAATTTTATGATATATTTTCTTAAGATAATAAAGAAAATGTATGGGAATTCTCATTAATTATTGAGTAGACTCATTTAATATTCTAAATATTTCTTTTTTTTTAGTTAATGTATGTGTAGAGTCTATGTTTCTTGTACATTCCAAATACCTAGTCTTTTGTGATATCTTGATTAACATATCACCTTTGATTAGAATTATTATAGTTCTTATGAAATGAAAAAAATTGTTTCAAAACTAGATAAAGACACCAAACTACTATTATTTCCTCTTCTCTATTAAAATAGAATAGTCACTGTTGATCATCAAAGCTTGTTCCTCTCTCATAGTCTGATGGGAAATTCAACGAGTGGGGGACCAATTTGTGCCTCACTAAATAACCTTTGGGATATTTATAGAAAGTCGACTCTTCTTTGTGTTGTTGAAAAAGGTAGAAATAAATGCAAATAAAAGATGAAAATGGCAATGTGACAAAGCTTTTAGAACATTTCAAACCTCAAATTAATTTCTATGAATGATATAATAGACATAGAATGCCACAAACCCTTCATTGTTGGGAAGAGAATGAGAAACATAGGCTAGATACAAGCATAGTGTATTCTTTCAAATATCCCCATGGGAAGCACCCATTAAGGTCTGATCAAACATAAAAATTCTACAAGTTAATAAAACTATCCAAAAATTACAAGAAAAATCTATCCCCCTTTATGGCATAATATGGAAAACAAAAAAGTTTATAGAAAATGGAAAAGTTCACAAACATAATCCAATTCCTAAAAGCTATCGTACAACATAGAAGCTTAACAACATGAAAATTAGCTACCCAAACTATCAAAATGAGCTTAACACAATGCTTTTAACATGAATGAAAACATAAAGAAGAAATTTGACAAAGGCCAATAACATGCACTATTTCAAAGATTTCTACTAAATATATCAAACTTTCAAATATCAAATGAACTAAAAAAAAAAGGTTGGATGCCAATCGGATGATATTTTGAGTTAAATATATAAAATTCCAAAGAATAACAGTATTTTGTAAGGCTTTCTACTTCTAAAAATAATAAATCTTCCTAATAGATCTATATCTTTTGAAAAGGTTTTCAAAGTAATTCTTCTAACTGAAAGAAAAAAACTCCTTCTGCTTATGCTGCCAACCTTTATTTATAACTTGGGAGAAGAGAACACCACTACTAACATTCCAGAAGGAAAAAATACCAGGTGCTTGCATCTGATAGCCCATGATCCAATCATAGATATTTGTTAGATACAACAATATTTTCTCACTAAGTCCCAATTGCTTCATTAATCTCTTTTAGATATTTAACAAAGATCACAATAAAAAAACAATCAAATTCTAAAAATAGCCTGGAAAATTTTTGGTTGACCAATCATATAGATTGATGGTGCTGATTTGAAGGTTCCACACTGAAGCCAAGACAACCACCTTGTTCCAACAAACTCTACCTGAAGAGGCAATTCCACAAAAAAATACTATTTAAACAAATAAATGATGTGTCGAGCGAGTGGGAAAACTCAGTTTCATGAGAGTAGCTTTGAAGAAAATCCCTAGCAGGCTAACATGTGTCTTGGCTCACACACAAAAGGAAAGCGATATACAAAAGCCGCGTAGCCACCATGTGGTGCATTGCATGCATTTCAGAGTAGTATCTTCTCCATTTAATGTGGGAATCTCCCAAAGCTGAAATAGGTAAAAGATAAAAACCAAAAAGATTAAAAAGAAAAATTTGCTTTACAGTTTTGGCGACTCATAGGGGGTCATCACTTGTAGAGGTGAGAACATAGAGCTCTGGAAACTCTTGGAGTTTGACGAAGGTAGAGTGTTGTACTTCCCAATGTGGGTCAATGGGCTAGATGAGAGTGGAGAATCTTTTATGATTGATCCAACTCAAAAAATTATTTAAAAGAAACACCTCCCCACCTTGAAAAAATAGCCCTAATGTGGTAATAGTGCTGAGAAAGGGGAAGAATTTCCTTCACGATTTTGTCAAAAGTGGGTGACAGGCTTATACCTGGGAGTTTTGTAGAAGTCTAGACCTTGTGTCTGATTACATCCACAACCTGCTTGATTGATAGTGCTCCCCCATCTGGTGAGAAAAGGGTAGGAAATCCCAAATCAAGTAGAACATTGAAATCCTTTTTGATCTCATTGACCTTTCTATTCAACACTTCCTGGAATTCTTCACTCTTTTCTGCAACCTTGTAGAAATTAACAAATTCACTTGCTTTCCTTGAGGTTTCCCTCTAATCTAAAATAGTTGGGCCTCTTAAAGCTTCTTTACTAGCTTTCCATAACCTAGAAATCAAGTTTTCTGATTCTGCAGATTGGGGGGCATAAATTTGAAGAATTTGGTCGGCCACTGAGCCAACCTTCTCATCTAATTCCTGAACATCCCTTAGAAACTATAATATGGTCTTTAGAGAAACAATTGCAACTATGATCCTTTCCCAATGTGTAGATATTGGTCTTTTCAATTGTATCAGGAGGATCCTAAATCCTTGTATGACAACCAATTCCTGATAGAATTGAGATTCTTTTTCCTTCATATTTTCCTCCATCTAGTTTTTCTCCCATAGGGCGTTTATTAGTTCAAAGTTCAACCTTTTGACCTCTTGATTGCGAGTCTACAAAATGGACTCGATCTCATGCTTCTCTTGCTTTTCCCTTTTTGTTTCTACCTGGGGATTTCTTAGACTATCAAAAGCCTAAGATCAGACACTGTCCATATTTTTTTGCATGTTTAGCTAAATACAGTAGTATTCTTCATTTTTTTGTTGTTCATCAGCAAGATCAACCCTTAACTTTTCTATCTCAGCATAAAGCCAACTTTATTCATTTTGATCCTCTTCGAGAAACTTAGTTGCTTCTCCCTATTGATACTTTATTTTCCCTATGTAAAAAATTTCCACCTCTTTGCCCTTGATTTCCACCTACAACCTACTCACCGTGTCTTTTACATTTACCAATTCCGCCTCGTACTTCTTTAATTTCTTGTCCAACTTCTCATAGTCAATACAAACCACTTTCTGGGTGGCCTTTCCTTTAACCACTTTGTCATACAAGCAAGTTTCACTTAATTCTAGGCCCATAGCTCTGATGTCATAATCTTTCATCTGCATTTCTCCCTCTGGATTAGACACTAGCAGCTTCATGGTAGTAATCAATAAGGAATTCCATTATTCATTGAAAAAGCCTCAATCTTCTTAGTAGCTGGTTTTGTCATGGCTTTCATTTGCCACTTTTATTTTCTAGCCTATCAGGCCTAATTCGTTGCATCGAAGTGATCTAAGAGACTCTGTGGGGTATCGATGCTTTGTGCAACAATGGAAGAACCTAGAAGGAGACTAAATAGAGTGATGGATAGAGAATCCTTGATTATATGAGATTGTAGTGAGGTGAAGGGGAGCATTATCATTAAAAATAGTGGGATACCATATGGGGATTGTGGAGGAGGAACACCCATCGAGGTAAAAGGGGAGGTGGCTAGAAAAAGTGAAATTTCCCTAGAATTAGATGGATTTGGTGAAATTGGCAACATGGATGCTTCATATTTTTCAATGGGATCCCTTGATAGGGCGATCAAAGCATCAATCATGGTTGACACGAATGATACTCCCTTAACACGCAAGGTTTCCTCATGGAGTTCATTGTTGAATATGATCGTGGGTTCATTGAGAACAAAAAGATAAGAATCTATGGAGGGATGACTCTTTTCCACAAATGGGGGCAAAGGAACAACCAAAGATGTAGAGGTAGAAAGAAAATGGGGAGAAAAACTCACCTAATCCACTGAAGCCGAATATCCTAGTGGAGTAAACTCCACTTCTTCTTCTCCTCTAGTAGGTGCACTAGGCCCACCTAGGTCCTAGACTCATCTCCTCTTTGCATGAGTGGAACAGATAGATTCATATTCCTTGGTGGTCAATCCCACCAAAACTTGGCCTTCTCTAGCTGTAGCAGACCTCTTTGGGGACCATCGGGTTCTCTTTCCCTTTCCTTGGGTGTTGATAGAGGATGTGATCTATGGTTCCCTCCATTTCACCACCTTTCCTTTTTCGGGCTCTTAAGGTTGAGAAGTGTGGAGAAAATCTCTCCTTGTTCAATCTCTTGATTAGTCTTAGGATTACTATCCTTAGTGTTAGCCTCTTTATCATAAATTTCATCAAACTTTTCATCATGTGGCTAGAGTTTCCCATACATGGCAAGGAGGCTCCTCAATTTGTATCGGAACCTCCATAAATGTTCCATCTTTCTCTCCAACCATCCTAGGTGCTTCAATTGTGTATGTAGAGACTTTTCCATCATAAGGCTTGGATAATACTCTTCCATCTTAACATGAAATTCAAGCCATGGTGGCCGATAAAATGGTATGTAGGCTAAGTCAATGTACCATCCCAGCCTATCTTTGGTCAGGTTCTTTCTTTATTCAAAATACTCTCGACTGTCATGCCTCGTAGTTTGGAGGTGCCTTATCAGGTTATATCTCTATGCATTGCAAATGAGAACCAAGCCCAAATGTTCCATTTTTTTCATGAGCACCTCATGTTCCTTCCTCTTTATTAGTGTTACCTGGCTATTGGAAATGGTGAAGGGAATTAGGTAAAGCCCTATTTTGTGTCTTTCAGTGCCATAGGCGTTGTCGACGATAGTTAACTATCGACATGCCTCTAAATAAAAAAACCTATCCATTACAAACTTAGGGAGCCTGGAAGGATCCTTAAGGAAACCATGAAATTTGATGAATGTGAATTCATCTCCAAGAAAATAATCAACCAGGGTTTGCGAGCCTCTCATCCATTGCAATAATTCAGGAGAGAAACACCTTGGAGGGCATAGGGACAAGTCTACAAGTACTAGCCTTATAAAATAATCCATAAACCAATAATAATACCATGTCTTTGAAAGAACATGGGTCCAAACAGAAATAAACTAGTATGGACCATTTACATCAAACCTAAACAATGATAAATACCTCTCAAGTAACTTTGAGTTTTGATGTAGAATTAAATGCACCAGAAAAGAAGAGTGCTTGAACTTGCATTTAGTGTCGTAATTCCTAAACTATTCCAACATGTTTTCAGCTAGTATTTATGAAAAATCATAATATTTCTAGCTCTTTTCCCTCTTGAGCATAAAGTTCATACTTGTTTGAAAAGGATAGACCTTTTTATCATCATCGTAATCATAGATAAGCGACAACATTGTGAAAACAACTTGAGGATCCATTTTGAATTTCTTGCATGGCAAAGGGAAGAGGAGTGGAATTTCTCCCAGCTTTTCCTTGGTTTCATCTTCATAAAAATCCATTTGTCTAGTTCTAGTGTTCTATAATTCTTCCATTGCTTCTTTTTTGAAGCTCTTAGCGCCCCGGTTTGTAGGGATACATAGCATATCCCAGATGGTTTCCATATTGATAGTAACCCTTATTATGTTTTTGATTATAACTCCTATTTCCTTGTCGAACCTCCTAGAACATGTGTCTACCAGCTTTGGACATGGGTGCACAACAGGCAACATGAATTCTAGAAAACCACAATTCCAGAGTCGTGACGGAAACCCTTCAGCTCCCTAATGTTTGATCAGTCTTTGAAAAATTTCCCTAAGGCTTTTAGGGTTCGCCACCACCTTTGGGTCAAAAATGTTGTCTACAAATTCTAGCATGACCTCCTTCTTCATATGGTCCCTTGCCTATATCGATTTGGTATAGGAAAAAATATTCTCTTCAAGTGCTAGTGCTTTTATGAATGACTCTATCCCAAATACATCGACATAGCCTAGCTTTTTAGATGAGTATTAAGCCTTTCTTCCAGAAGTTTATACTTCTATCATTTTTTACCTTGAAATTTGTAGAGAGCTTCCTTAGTGAAATGGCTACTTGTGTTTTTCTACACAACAAAAAATTATTTTGGGTGCATTCAATACTTCTTGCGAATACATACATTAAATCAATGCCATTACCTTTGGCTTACTAAATTCTGCCACATAGGCGATATGTGTGGATTTGGGATCCGTATCCCTCAGGAATGAAAAAATTGGCACGAGAATGGAATTAGTAAATTCTCCTCACCGCCTCTTTAAAAAATAAGATTTATGTTCTTGGAAAGCATGCTTTTAGCCACAAGAAGCATGCTAAAGTAGTGCAAAGTACCCCAAAGAGACATTCTCATTTTATTTGTCAAAACTTGGCGTGTTAATCAACATATTTTCCCACACAGCAACAAGCTAGCGCTAATGATGGAAACAGACACATGGAACCAATCAACATACATGAGAATTTACTCCCAATGCCCAAATTTATTTCTCCAGGCTTGATAGAATATTTTCTGTATGATTCATCTCTCGCCCTTTGGTTGCTTTGATATTTTTTGTTGGTGTCTTATAGGAGATGAATTTTTTGTTGGCTGAGATTGTTTGCATGCCTTTTCTTATTAAAAACTATGGCACCTTAGTGAAATATTCACCTTCAAATCTCTAATAGTTAGCAATCCTTCTTCATTGTATCATGTTTCCTTAGCTTTGTTCTATTTACTATCATGTCATTTGGCCTAGGCACTCCCATTCAACTCCTTCCATGAAGGCCACAATACTCCTTTGTGGGTGAAATTACCAATGACTGAATTAAATGCTTGGAGACAAATACTAACTACCTTATTGTGGTGGTGTTTAAGTGGGTGCTCGGAAAGGACTATGTGAAGGATGAGAACTAGCCGCATTGTAACTCCAATGTCATTTCCCAGTTTGTGGCCTCCCTTCTCAACTTGGATATATCCAAGCCTTGGCTAATTGTGCCATGTCGTGTCATGTTTGACTCTCTATATTTGGATGATCTTGGTGAAATTATGCAAGTGGCCATCCCTGGGGTAGTATTCCAAATGCCATGGACCTCCACAGGCATGTCAACTATGGGGAAGACATGGTCTGGTTGTCTCTGCTTACTAATTTTTTAACTATGTACTTCGAGAGGCATCACTCATTGTCTTGTCCTATAGCTACCTTCCTTCTAAGGGTATTTGACATGGAGCATGTTCTTGGTATGGATTGGGAAAAGCATTTCGATTTTCTTGTGTATAGCCGTGGGAATGAGGACTGAGGTCCTCAGTATGCTGAGCTTTCCAGTGTTGTGTGTTGACCCCCTTTTCCTCCCTCTAAAGAAGAAAAATAAGAAGAAGAAGAACCTGAAGAAGTGCCAGTTTTACTACCTAGCAATGGCTTGGAGGGTTTAATTTCACCACCTTTTTAGCGTGTCTCCTCCTTTATTCCTTTTTGTACTGTAACCTTTTTTGGGTTTGCTCAAAAAAGCTTCAAGCTTTTTGGAGCCTCGGGCTTGTACTATACTGTAAATTTTTAAATTAACATAATATATATTATGTTTTTGCTTCTACCTATTATTCTTATGGCTTATTCATAAAACTTTAAACATATTTTACAAAAAAAATTAACATATGTTACATAACTATGAAAATTTTAAAAGAAAACACACACTTTAATGGAACAATTTCGAATGAATATTGTTTATTGATATATCCAAAACATTACCCTCCATGTCTTCTAGATCATACACATTATTTTCCTTGCACGTGTGAATGCAGAAGGGACCCTTCCATAGGGCTTCAAATTTTTCATGTTGCCTTCGTTTTGTAGTGCACTCATCATATTTTAGCACTGGGCTTCCTTCCTAGAAATTTTGGTCAAAGGCCTTTTTGTAAAACCATCGTTTGACTATTTGTTGGCAAATGATCATGGATTCTTAGGTTTTCTCTCTCTTTTATTCAAGGTTTAGGAGTTCCACCAATCTTACTTCCATTCCACTACTTTGTTCAACTTCCAAAGCCTTTAACAGTTGTAATGTTAGAATCTTTATAGAAATAAGTAAAACTACCTCTTTTCCATATACTAGCTCAAAATGAGAAGGCTTCAAGATTTTCTTGGGTGTAATTATATTGGCCCATAGAGTGGCTCATAGGTTCTTGTGCCACTCCCTTTTTCTTTTTGATCTGATGCAATTGATCAACCTAATTAGGTTTTTGTTGGTCGATTCAACTATCCCATTTCCTTGAGGGTAGTAATTTGATGAGGTCTTAAGGTAAACCCCATGTTTGAGAGTGAAATATACCATCCTGGAATCTATGAAAGCTTGCATGTTATTAGATATGATGGTTTTTGGTGAACCAAACCTTGCTACTAGCTCCTTTTTTTTTTTGTCAATTTCAATCTCTATAGCAATTTTTAGAGAAATGGCCTCCATCCATCTTGTAAAATGGTAAATTTTCATAAGTATCCACTTATGGCCTATGTTGGAAATAGGATTTATCATCCTAATGAAATCCAAACCCCATTGAGGAAAGGGTTCTTCAGTTACAATTGGGCTTAGGGGCATGCCAAAAAATTTCTACTTGCCAACAAAATATTGGCACTGAGTGTATTTTTGCACCAGATGACGCACCTTGGAGAACATAAAAGGCCAATAATATCCTGCCCACATTATCTTCAAAGCAGTATTCTTGGCGAAGAAATTTCCACCCTCAGGATTGCTACAAAATTTATTCAAAAATCTTTCCTCTTGTGGCTTATCTAAGCATTGGAGTAGGACACCATTATAATTTCTTTTGAACAAAATACCCTCAATTAGTACATACCTGGTGCCTTGTAGTCAGTAGTATCACCTTTTGTTAGGTAGAATGTAGATCGAGTAATACCCCTTTTGCATGTATTGTGTTCAATCCATCACCCATGACTCGTCGGATTTGAATTGGTTTGTGTAAGCTTGGTTGGTTTCTTCCTTCTCCAAAGAGATTAACTCTTACACAAGGTATTCACACAAACCTCTTCCCCAAATAAGCTTGGTTGGTCTAATATCCACATCTTATTCAAGGATCTTGGTGATTTATTTGGACCTCTTTTCTATTATTTTTCCCTCACTGATATACTCCCAAACACTGGGATGGGCAATAAGAATGGTGATTGTGTTGGCTAATACCAGGTGTCAAAATTTCTTGAGGATCTTAACAATGGAAAAATCATGTTTCTCAACAAAGTTGTACCTAGCCTCATATTTTTTGTGCCTATAGCACACACACCCCATTTAGAATGGGGACCCTCTTTCCCTTTCACCTTCGTCGAGTTATTTTTTTCCTTTGCATTATTTGCATGCCCATAAATTTTGAGTTCCAAGTGGTCAAGGTACCCTAAAGTCATCATCTTCAGATGACCAAAACTCACCACCCAAGAAATTTCCAAGTCCTTGGCAAGTTTCCCTTAGTTTTCAAAACTAACGTCCTTTAGCTCCTATGGGTCCACCCTTACGAGTTTCCCCTTGTGCATCGCTGCCTTGTCTTCAATGTTTCATTAGCGAAAAACTTAGGACATCTACCTACATGGCAGGTCCCACATTCTTTGTGGTCGCCCTCTATCCGCCACCTATCAAATGGTAGTGTCTGGGGTTCCTTCTGCCCTACGGGTTTTTCCTTTCCCTCTGCCACTCTTTCAAACTTTGTACGAAGCTACCTCACCAGTTTTCATACCCTCATTAAATTCAAGTCATAAATGCAATTTTTACTATAAATAGATTGATCGACCTATCATTTTCATCCTACACTAGTTAGAACTAATTAGAGAGCCAACAACCATCGCAACCTTCACGCCCACATCACCTCTCAACAGATTGAAGGTTGACCCTTATCAATTTCATCGTACCTCCAAGGTATGTTCGCTACCTCCAGCTTCAAAGAAATTCATTGAGTGAAGTTTTTTGAATAATCAAAGAATCTTAGGATGAACCTCAAGAATATTTTGGGTGGCCGATTAACCTCAAAATTTTGCACAAACCCATCAGAAAAATCTTTGAAAAAATGATCAAATGATGTCCCTTTAAAACTTGCAAAACTTGGCCCCACTACCATTGTTCTTCATCAGAGCATTCAATCCCATGTGACCTGCAAACCCTTCGTCACTACCACTTGAAACGAACTTCAAATGGAAAAATTTGATCCACGTGACATTGCAAGTCCACCTTTGCAGACTTCTGTATGCAGGTAGATGTCATCTATTTGCCACCCTTGGAAATCCTAAAAGAGCAAAACTTATTCAAAAAATTGAGATCTAAGAGCCCTTGTGGGTCTACATCTATGGGCCACTACATGTGGGTGGCTCCTATCTTGCTATCCTTTCTAAGTGGCTGACCTTTTTTGGCCTCCCGCATCGTGAGTTCTACAAAGTCTGATGTCATTGCACGCCTAAAACTAAGTCTTCATCTACAGGCCACTTCTTGTGGGCCGTTCTTCACTCTCTACCATCATTTTGAATGCCGCTTATTAGTGGTGAGGTCCTTGCTTCCTTCTACTTAGTAGACTCCATGGCTCCATATGTCATCTTGAGCTTTTGAATGAAAGTGCTAAGTCTACCCTATGCGGGTCAAACCTTACAGGGGTCCATCTACAGAACACCCCGCCATCATCACCACTATTCAAAACAACCAAGGTACCCCATCAATCCACCTTGTAGACTCTGACCTCGATGTTTCCCTTTGAGCACTTAGTGTGAAAAAAACCATGTGAAAATGAGTTGCAGGCCATTTCTTATGGGCCGACATTTGTGGTCTGCCATCATCTAGTCACCACTCACAAATTGTTGCGTCCTCCCTTCTACTCATGCCATGGAGCCCAATCTCTCCTTCGTTGTTTGAATCCCTTCAAGAAAAATGACCAATGCTAAGGAATCCTATGAACCCAACTATGTGGATCACCTCTTGCGGACCATCATCCCATCACTACCATCCCCAAATGGCCTTCACCTAAAATCCTCCCACTAGTCCCCACCCACAAACTTCAAAGTGATGAAACCAAACGGAGACAAACCCAACCATCGTAGCCACCTATGGGTCCTACTCTATGGGTTTCTTCTTGCGAGTTTCAGCCATTACCAAACAATGGAGGTGTTCCCACCCCTGTCAACCAACCGACCAATGTAGATAAGACTACAACTGGTGTATACCTGGCAGAGGTAGCCTTTTCCAGATGGTGCCACATTCACAAAACAAATAGGAATTCTAAATTGGATTTCCTTGAGTTCCAAACAACCACAAAAAAATTTCAAGTAGAGGTTCAAAATGCGGTAGACGGTGTGGGTTGCAGAGACTTAGTCCTATCCTAACCACACAACTCCTCGGTGTTGGTGGTCAACCAAGCTCCCTTCCCACGAGGTGAGAGGAATACACCCAAAAAGGAGACTACTACTCCAAAAGACGATGAAGCAAAATAGGTAAGCAATAAAATCCCTTTATCTCAGCTCTTTGATTCGGTAGCTAATGGTCCAATAAATGAAGAAGTTTCAAGTGAGGATGAGGTCCAAATGTTCCATCAAAGGACAACCTATTATAACTTGAGGAATAGACAAGCAGGGGGTCCTTTTACAACCTCTACTCCTAACAACTTCAGCACTCCACCTGACCAAAATACTAGCAACAACCCAAGCTACCCTCATGTACCCACCCAATATTTCAACAAGAATAGGCAATTAAACCAAACCCAAAACTAGCCCACTAGTTCCTCTCAAGATAAGTCTTTTGAAGTTGGAATTGAGCAAATAAGGGAGTACGTGGTTGAAGAATTTAAGAAGGTAAAGCTAATCCTGTCATCCTTTCAATTGCTTAAGGTCTTGATAGTTATAAATTCTCTCTTTAGGGTGCTTAATTGGACTACCTCCTCCAAATCAGCCCAAGAAGTGCCTTCCAAAAGGGTTTCCTTTAACGAATCAGAAAATGATCCTGTAATCAAGGAAATCCTAGGGAAGAAAATGGATCAACCCTCAAATCAGGAAATAAGCAAGAAAATGGCTAAGGACTAAAACCAAGCACAAACCAAGGATAAAACCAATGATAAATAAAAATAGTAAGTAGCCTAGGTGGGAACACCTATGAGATTGTTCCAAAGGAAGCTAGGGACTCCTCCTTTCTTGACCACTATTAGAATATTTGGAAAGAACTTGCACAATTTCCTGCTCGATTCAGAAGCATCATCCTATGCCATGCCTCTCGTCATATGCAAAGCTCTAGGAATAGTCCCAACTCCCTCCCAATGGAAGGTGACCCAATTGGATAAGACAAAAGTGAATATATTTGGAGAAATTAATAGGATACCCATGCAAATTGCTATTGATTTGAGGGTGGAACAAGTCATCAAAATTCAAGTTGTTGATATCCTAGACACATATGGCATAATACTAGGAATGGATTTCAACTAGGCATTAAATTGATATGCTGCAAAAAAAATTTCTAACCTATGGATGCCATGGAAAGGGGTTCCAAACTAGATCTGCATCAATTGGGAACGACGCATGAAATTTATGATCGTGAAGTACAACAACATAAATGAGGTACTGTTTGCTAAAAAATAGCTGGGAAATTAATGTCTTGTGGTATATCAAGAAGAATTAGAATCCCAAGAAGAGGAAGTTTCCGAAGAGGTCCTCCTCATGTTATGAAGTCCTCCTACTAACTTAACCTGTGCACCTCAGAGCATGGAGATGCTAATTGAATCAGACAATGAAGAATCCTATGAGGATGGCAATATGGGATTGTTGGATGGATTTAAAGATTTTATGGAAAAATGCATGCAAGATCAAATTAGCTTAGGAGCGAGAATAAAATTTTAAGAGCCCTTATTACCTAGTTGGTGTTAGGTACACAATGTTGCCGACTCAAAATTTGAATGTTACTTGTCCCAAATAGTAGTTGAACACATTAGAGGACAAGCCACCTCAAATGGGGAATTCCAAATAGAATAGCTAAACTGAAGCCATGTTGAATTTGCACCTTCACCTAAAGATTCTGAAATAGGTGCCCAACCAAGAGAAGAGGTGTGCTTTATTGGTTACAAAGCCCAAGGTTCCTCCAAGTTTTGATGTTGCGCTTCAACAAGTCCAAGTCTAAGCAAGGAGCAGGAGTTGGATTTGAGCTTATCATTCCTATAGGTAAGACATACTTTGTTGCTCATAGAATCTAATTTTATTGCATGAACAATGTAGCATAGTATGAAGCATTAGCCCATGGTCTCTTGATGGCTCTAAGAAAGAAGGTTAAAATGTTACAAGTCTTTGGGGGCTTGGAGCTAGTAGTAAAAAAAATTAGGAAACTATATTCTTGCCATGATAAGAGACTAGAAAATTACAGGCAAAGAGTTTGGGATCTCATAGAGGGCTTAGATGCATTTAACATTCAGTTGATCCCTCACTCCAAAAATCATACCTTTGATTCCTTAGCCCCAGAAGCTAGTACTCTATACCCTCTACCCTTCAATGGCCTAAATAAGTTCACTGTTGACCTTACTTCCACTCCATTAGTGCCAGATAATATCACCAACTTCCGAGTGTTTAATGATGACAAGCATATATTGGATTTCATTACTAGCTCTGATGTGTTTGCAACTCAGATAATTGATGAGGAAGAGCTCAAAGAAGTTGAATTAGAAATGGACAAAGTTATTGACCTTAAAAAAATAAAATACCATTAGGTATGGTTCATCTTGAGTGAATATTTGACGTAGATAAGATCATAGATCAGGATTAGTAAACAAAGGACTCCATTGAAAAGCAGTGTGATGTTCACAACCTGGGAGTTCAACTGAAGAGGTTAAGAATGTGTTAATTGGAAAAGTGTGCATGCCAAAAGAAAAGAAAGGGATCATGGATGCCTTGCACAAGTACCATGATGTGGTTGCTTGGAGCTATGAAGACTTAAAGACATATAATGCCTCGATCATCACGTACAACATCCCTCTCAAGTTGGATGTGAGACCTTTCTAGCAATGTCAGCATCCGACCAATGCATTTCTAGAACCCATCATCTACAAGGAATTCCAAAAGTTGTTATCCACAAGAATCATATTCCCAGTTAGACATTTCACATGGGTGGAAAACTTGGTCCCAGTCAGGAAGAAGAACACAAAAATCTGATTATGTGTAGACTTTCGCAAATTGAATAGAGCCTTAGAAAATGACAACTATTTAGTGCCCTCACTAGATGAGGTGTTGCAAATAGTCAATGGATCTCAGATGATTTCCTATTAAGAGGGATACTCAAGATATAGTCAGGTGATGGTACAGTATGAAGATAGGCATAAGAAAACATTCACCACCATATGGGGAACCTTCGCATACCAAAGAATTACATTTGGACTAATCAATGCTATCACAACCTTCCAACATGCCATGGATATTTCCTTCAAAGACTTAATTGGAAGGTGCATCATCATCTATATGTATGACCTCACTATGTTTTTAAAGAAAAGGGGGTGATCATGTCTGTGATTTATGTAAGGTCTTCCAAAAGTGCAGAGAATTTGGAATTTCCCTGAATCTGAAGAAGTGTATCTTTGGAATTATAGAAGGTAAGTTGTTGGGTCATGTGTGTAATCAAGGGATTTCTTTTTAGGTTTGGTTAGGAGTGTTAGCAATAAACAATAAAGACAATGAAACCCAAAGATCTTATGAAACACAAAAGAAGTAAAATACAAAACGATTATACCTGATCGTCGATACCTCCATGATTCACTTTCGTAATACCTTCTTGCTTGCTGGATAATGTTGCCCTCAGATTCGTCGTGTGAGCAAATCTACAAATGCCTAAGTCCTACACCAAGCTTTGAAGGATTTATGCTATGTCTAAATGCCTATGACTATGACAATGTCTAAGACTTTGATCAAATAACTATAATGAATATTGAAATTGCCTATGAAAATAAGTGTGCAAGTAAATGCCTAGAATGTCTATGTAAAATGTCAGCATGTGCGTGTGTAATCGAAAAGTGAGAGGAAAATGCCATTTTATAGAAAATGTCATTTTGAGTGGACGGACAAGATTAATTGATGACACAAACCTAAAATGAGAGGTCCAGATTAAATCTGAGAATCCCTAATTAGGGTTAGGGCAAATTCATTAATCGAACGGTCAAGATAATATCTCAGAAGATCGAATCGGCGGTGGAGAATAAATGAGGAAATTAATTAGAAAATAAAGATTTTGGAAAAGGAAGAAGATAAGATTGCCTGATTTGTGAGATTCGAAAAATCAAGAAGATAAGATGTGGACTGAAGATTCGATTTGGAAAATCAAGAATCTGCCCGATTACTTGATTTTTAGAAGATTAATTACTATTTTGAATTAAATTAATTCAAAATAATGATTTTGTGAGATAATAAATAATCTTTTTTAGATTATTTATCAAAATGGACTATTCAGATTGAGATGAAATTTTAAATAATTTAATTTATTTAAAATGAGAAGAATATTAATTGGCAATTAAATAATTAAATTAAATTATTTAATTTAGAAGATAAGATTAATTAATTAAATAAATTAATCAATTTATTTAATTAAGATGATTAGTGACATATTAAATAAATAAATGTAATTCATTTATTTAATAATCAAGAAGAATTAATGAAGAAAGGAAATTAAATAAATTAAGAAATTTATTTAATTAAGGGAAGACTTAGACAATTAATGACGTATTTAATAAATAAATAAAATTTATTTATTTAATAATCATGAAGAATAAATGACATGAATTAATTAAATAATGATGAATTATTTAATCAATAGTCGAATGTGGACCAAGGACATAATTAAATGTCATAATTATGCTAGGACGAAAGTGGTAAAAATGAAGCTTGCAAGCCTAGGTCATTTTTAGGTGTCTACATTTTTCCCCTCTTTGTCATAATGTCGCTTGTCACATTGTGACAAAGAAAATAAGTCAAATTCATGCCCCAATAAAAGTACAGAGTATCATTGCCCCCTCGGGAAATTTTCAAATTTTGGGTCGACAACAGAAAAATTTGCAAAGGGTCCCGATAAATCAATTTAATGACCAGAAAAACAACGGCGCAGTCGGTTTCAGATTCTGACATGTTTAAAGCAACTAACGAGGAAGTCAAAGGTGGTCAAATGAGCCTCCAGTATTGACCTTATTTGAAAAATGTCATTTTGACCTTATAAATAGGTTGACAAAGGAGTAAAAGTCAATTGACTTTTACTTTTTACCTTGCCAATTTCGAGAGCCCAGAGCGAAAAGGAGCGCAGCGACAATGGTTATTCCAGTAGCAGAGCACCGTGGGGAGATCGTGAGGACCTTCAGATGGCCAGAGGGCTTAGAGCCAGCGATATGTACCTTTAACTCACTTTGTCATTTTATCATTTTGCGTACCAAATGCTAGTTTCTAGGATAGTCAACGTCTGCACCGCGATGCATACGCGTTCACGTAAGCCACAATCGCTTTCGTGTTTGACGCATTTGATGCATCGTGACGCAAGTGCGACAATAAAAAATGTGGACCGGCGGTTTGCATCACATTTGAAAATTCGTGCGATGCATGTGACTTATCGAGTCGCATTTGACTGCTGGAATGCTGCAATCACCATTTTGCGACGCAGTCGCTGTTTTGAGCGATGCAACTACCAAGGTGTGGTGCAATCGCCATGTTTCGACGCAATTGAAAAATTTTGTGATGCAAGTGTGATAATGCAACACAATAGGCCTATTGAGACGCATTTGATGTTTTGAATGATGCATTTGACTTTTCGCGACACAATTGCTTGGTTGCGACACAATTGCCTGTATCTTGAATAGAACTTGTTTTAATGTTTGCGTGACCTTAGATGCTTTTCATGATGTTAACAGTTGACCCAAAAATTACTGATGCATTGTTCATCTTTTTGCAGAGGCAGCTTGCCCCTATCTATACGAGAGAGAGCATACCGACCACCTTTTGGTTTGTCGATCAGTTGGGCCCGCGAGAGCGGCAACGATTGATGCAACTGGGTTTATTCTATGCTACGTTCATGCTCGCCATTCGGGCGAACAGGGGACTGCTAACGGCTTTATGTGAGTGGTGGCACTCAGAGACCTGCTCCTTCCACTTGCCGACAGGTGCCATTACTTTGGAGGACATCTACTAGATTCTTCGAGTACCTATTCGAGGGGAGCGGATTGTCTATGATCTGCGGCATGGCGAGCAGACCTTCCGTGCCTACTATCAAGATCAAGGTGCTGGACTGGGCATTCAGGGCTATGAGATCAGTTGGGAGTTCATGGCGGATCACTATGGTCGCTTTGATGCCTTCCTGGCGACTCTGATTGCTGGTATCCTGATTCCAGACCGTCGGGGACATGGATTTTTGATTGGTTGGGGAGACGTCTTGGTTGGCATGCGACGAGACAGGACCGTTTACGCTTGGGGTACTTGCTTACTTGGGACACTCTACTATCCGCTACATGATGTTGCTTATAGGAGAGGAGAGAGCATCTCCTCTAGGATGACACTAATGATGATCTGGGCCTGGGAGCACATTGCCATATTCTGCCCTCCCATTGAGAGACCACAGCTGGCCGAGGGGATGCCCTATGCTTACTACTATGCCAGTGCACTATAGCAAACACGGATGGGTGAGACCGGTTGGTGGCGGCATAGGATAGACACCATGGCGACATTTATTTGGAGGCCATACAGAGACTGTGAGGCATGGGATGACGAGGCCGAGCACCTCAATTTCTGTAGACAGTACAAGTATCTTATTGGCAGGACAGTGCAGATGTCTTTGATTATCGAGATGTATCTACCGCAGTGTGTTCTTAGGTAGTTCAGAGAGTAGTAGGGTGTACCTATGGAGACAGCCGAGTATGCCAGATTGTCCTGAGAGTATGCGTGGGGGCCAGCCATTCCAGTGGCATTTGCGACATAGTAGATTGACAAGCTAGTGGCCCAGGCCTAGGGTTGGAGGGGAGGAGCAGCCGATCCAGGGATGACCTCGGATTATAATTTATGGTGGCAGGCATGCAGACCCATGCCATTGACAGATCCTGACAGGCCAACACCAGTGGACAGATGGTCAGTTATTCCATGGGTGCCATGAGCCAAGCGAGGTGGCAGAGGCAGAGGCAGGGGCAGAGATGGAGGGAGGGGTGGAGACAGAGGCAAAGATGGGGGTAGGGGTGGAGACGGAGGTAGAGATGCAGATGATGGCGGAGATGGCTAGAGACGACGAGGGGACGGGCAGAGACAGGCCCTGAGAGTGTGACAACGTGTAGCGAGGGTAGCCTTAGATGCTATCCCTAAGGTTGGTGAGGAGGGGGAGAGAGAGGAGCAGCCCAGACAAGAGGGAGAGGGTGAGGAGATACAGGAGGAGGAGAGGCATGAGGAGGAGGTGGAGGAGAGGCACGAGGAGGAGCCGAAGGTGGATGTGGAGGTGGAGAGGCATGGGGAGGAGGTGGAGGAGAGGCATGAGGGGGAGGTGGAGGAGAGGCACGAGGAGGAGCCAAAGGTGGATGTCGGAGGGCAGGAGGAGGAAGTGGGTGATGATGATGATGATGAGGACGAGGCTATGGATGAGGCTGAGAGACTCCTCAGATATCGGATGGTGGAGGGAGAGGAGGAGATACCCTCCAGCTCAGGACTGCCCTAGGATACCACATCAGATCAGAGGGTAGCGGACCTATAGTAGAGATTAGATGTCAGCATGGCATAGGTCAGGTCCTTACAGTCAGCGTTGGAGGTAGCTCGGGTAGAGTGGGATCAGGCAGTGATCCATTAGCAGGATGCAGCTCAGTGGTGTACAGAGTTTGCAGCATTATGCACAGGGCCTATGGGAGACATGGCTTGTGAGCTTGCCAAGGTGAGCACTAGACTAGGGCAGTATAGGACCCTATATGAGCAGGAAGTGCCACCAGAGCAACATGATCCTACCTTGTCCTGGTCATAGTCGAGGACAGGTAGTGGCAGTGGTACGAGGAGTCATACTAGTGTCGGAGGGTCTACCTCGACAGGGAACACTTCAGGGCACAGGTCACATCATTCACGCCGGAATACTCCTAATCTTGGGTCAACTAGTTGAGTACAGAGATCAACACAGGTACAGCCACCAGTTGGTGATCCATCTATTGCCCAGAGTTAGGCAGCAATGACATCACAGATGTCCTTTACAGTTGAGATGACACCGTCCTTTGCAGCTCCCTCAGTGGCACAGGTAGAGGTTGCGACAGGTCCTCCTATTTTTTCAGAGCCAGTGACAGAGCTTCAACCACCACATTCGTCGCCTCGAGGGGATGATGAGAGACTACCCTAGGGGCCTTTTGTTATTCTAACACACTATGTATATTATTGAGCCTGCGAGCTCCATTTTTGGGATATCTCATGACTTTATCCTATGACATTGTACATTTTTGAGATGATACTTTATGATGATGTAGTTTTGATGCGGCCTACATGTCTTATGTGATGTTCTTTAATTTTAATGCCTTATGATATGATTTATGATGCATGATGCTTAATTTATGATGCCATGTATGTCCTATGATGCCTATTTGTGATTTTGATGCCATGATGATGCAATGCTTATTTATATGAGTATGTTAATGATGTGCATAATGCATTTAGTAAAAGATGCAGTGTTGATGATTATGTTAATGCAATGTTTGCGATTATGTATATGATTTAATGCCATGGATAATATATGTATGGACCTAATGCAATGTTTATATGATCATGTATGCACTTATGTTTTTGGATGTCATAGGATATTATCGTGAGATGGACGAGAGAAGACGACAAAACTTGATGAGAGAAGATGACCAGACCAAAGAGGAGAAGATGACGAGACTAATGAAAATGCATGTTAATTCCTAGACCAAATCCTTCAAAGCTTTATCATAGGACATTAGTACTTATTGCTCTTAATCATCATTGGGTAGACTATTGTAATGGCCAAGAAACACCATGATATGACATAGATCAAGGTGTGCAAGGTTGTACCATCACGTAAAACAAATATTCATAGACAAGGATGATCATGACTCATACTAGGAGCGTGCTTGCCCCAGTAATTTTTCCATAATCAACCACATGCAAAAAAGGACAAGGATAAATCATGAAACGTCACTACTTCTCTAAATCCTGTTTCCAGGACATCCTTGAGAAACTAGTAGCATGATTGTCAAAATACAAAAAGAAAGAGTCCTTACCACAATATGTTGTTGTTTTTCTAAATCCCAAAATTAGGACCTCACTGAGAAACTAGTAGTCATGCGTGTCAATTGACATGATATGTTGCTGCTTCTCTAAACCCTGCTTAGTGGGATCTTGCTGAAAAACTAATATCATGATAAAAACTAAAAGACAATTGTCAAGTGTTTGCCAAGTGCATCTGGATATCCACTATTCTGATGCCAAGATGCCATGTTTAATAATGTCGAGATGTCCAAATGTTTGAAGTTTTGATGATCTTGAAAAATGTCAAGAATTGGTGAATTCAGGAAGGACACATCCTGAATAATGCCGATGTCGAGAGGATTTGATCCTTGGTAGTCATAAGGGGTCCCTTGAAATAATGACGATGCCTAGGAAGGACACATCCTAATGCATAAATGACAGAGTTGGTTCTTCAGAAGGACACATCTGAAGAATACTGATGTCATGAAGAGTGATCTTTAGATGCCAAGAGGATCACTCAAAATGTTGAATGACGATGACGACACCTAGGAAGGACACATCCTAAGGTGTAAATGACTAAGGTTATTGTTCAGAAGGACTCATCTAAAGATTAACCTAAAGTTTGACAGTTTGACCGGTTTATGATGATTTGACTTGCTTTGACTGAGTTTGACTTGTGTTTGACTATATGCTGATATTGCCTTGATGATATGAGTGATGTGCTAATGAGATTGCCATGCTGAATAAATGATTGTTTTATTTTCTTTTAGGAGTTTTCCCATGTGGAAAATGATTGAAGACTTTTGACGTGTGTGCCAGTGTAGTGTCATGAACCCTAATGGACTGACCTAGTACAGCCTTGGGGGCTCATCAACAGATGGTCTTGCCTATGTCATACACTCAGAGACCTCGTAGTTCGACATTACCAATGACTTTGTCTTGATGAGCAAAGATTGCGTCATGATTTTATTTTGAAAAACCTAAACAGACTGACTTAATGTCTCGGGGACTCAAAATGTGAGTCTTGCCTACGTAGCAAGTGTGCAGAGACAACGTAGTTTGACAATGACATGGACCGATTGACTTGACTGACTTTGACAAGAGATGACAATGTGTTTGCGCTTTTCGAGCAGTCTGATGTTTTTTTGTTTGTGGTTTTCTTCAGGACGTTTTATGGTTTTTAGGTATTTTTTCAGGACTTTTTATGATGTTTTTGGTCTTTTTTCAGGACTTTTTGCCAATGTTTGTCTTTTTTCTAGGACTTTTTGCCAATGTTTTTGTCTTTTTTCAGGACTTTTTGCGATGTTTTTGGTCTTTTTTTAGAACTTTTTGCCAATTTTTTAATCTTTTTAGGACTTTTTCCAATGTTTTGTCTTTTCCGGACTTTTTGCCAATGTTTTTGTCTTTTTTCAAGACTTTTTGCCAATGTTTGTCTTTTTTCAGGACCTTTTGCGATGTTTTTGGTCTTTTTTAGGACTTTTTGCCAATGTTTTTATTTTTTTCAGGATTTTTTTCCAATTTCCAAGATCATGTGCGACATCCACTATAGTTTCATGATAAACGTTTTGCCCCCAGTCAGGTCTAAGACTTAGCCATTTGCAGGGAATATGGACAGGATGCTGCTGGTTTACTAGATGGATAGTCATCGAGACTTGATGTCAATCATTTATCTACTATGATAGGTAGGGTAGGATGTGGTGGTGATTTGCAGAATAATGGCAAAAATACCTTTCATCCTAAGCCAAGTTAGACAAAGTGACAGTAGATGGCAGAGCAATGATTGATTACGCATGGCGCTTGTTTGCCAGGTTTTCACCATGGTATCTGTCCAAAGCGCTGTTTGCCAGGTTTTCACTATTGAACGAATCATTTTTCTCTTTACTATTTTCTTGAATTTTTGATTTTTTTGGTGTCACCAAGATGCCCAGGATTTCATCAGGGTGACGATTTTTTAATTTTTCAATTTTTTTGTATTTTATGGTTTGTAGCTCCATCCTCTGATGCTATGCGTAGAACCTTCGGAGATGTAAACTGTTGATGGGCTTTGTCAATTGTTCTCCATCTGGAGTTGCCAGTTGATAAGCTCTAGAACCAAAAGAAGATATGATAATGTATGGACCTAGCCAGTTTGGTTCAAATTTTCCTGGCTTTTCTCTGGGTGCTATCATAATAGTGGTTTACAATTCCTAAGAAGAATAAATTTTAGCTGAAATCACATATTTTTTAAAAATATAATGATTTAAGCCTTAAAAAGTTCCATTTTAAGGATTCCAATTGAAGAGTGTTTGATCAAATCACCTTAGATCAAACCCCCTTGGATAGAACCTTGCTAGCTTTAAACCATACCTATAAATGCGTCTCCTTTACACCTATCAAAATGCTGATAAAAAATCACTTTTGATTTAGATTTTGGGGAATCAAATGAATTCGTTTAAAATTTATTTCAAATGATTATGGTATTCCTTAGAACAAGCTATCCAATGAATACAATTTTAATATGTTTTGGTTTTGTTATGTATTTGTTTTTTAAGTTTTATTAAACATAGGTTTTTCATCGAAAATGAATTTCTTTGTTCTTCACATGTGGAAAAATAGAAGATTATCAAAAAAAAAAATTGAAAAATATGAGTGCATCAGATATTGAAGTCCTTGATCCAACAAAAAAATTAAATTAAATTTTGACGTATACAAAAAAAGTTACGCGTTATCAGTCCGTTGTGTCTAAATTGTAATTTGTTTGACTTTGAAACTTGATTAAGGAAAAAATATTCAATAAACAACTATCTAACCAAGTGGAAGCACTAGATATCAGAGTTACAAATCTAAATTTGAAAGAATTAGAATTTTATCCTTCATGGAAAAAAAGTTATGTTATACGGTGTGGTCACTTTTTAAAAATGTTGTTTTCTGAAAAAATCTATTTTCATGGGAGATGGAAAAAGAAGTGCAATTCAATTCCAAAAATTTTGAAAAAAATATTTTTAGAATCTACAGACAAAATTTGATGAGACTCTAGTTTGCACCATCTTCAAATTCCTCACAGTTTAGCCGCTATAGGTGCCTAAATGTGAAGATTTAATTAAAAATAATAATTTTAGTGTCCAGTTTGGCCAAAAATTGTAAACCAGTATTATGGGATCACCCCTCTGTCTGCTTGGTTCTTGGGGTTCTACATGAGAACTAGGTCACCAATGTCAAAATTTCTAACCATAACCTTTTTATTGTAGCTCCGACAAAGACAGTTCTGATATGCTTGGAGATGGTTCAGTGAATTTTGTCGTCTTTCTTCCAGCATTCTAGCTCATGCAAGCATGATTGTCGGTACTCCTCTTCATTAGTTAGACCCTTCAGGGAGACTCGTAGTGAAGAAATTTTGACCTCAATGGGTAAGATGGCCTCAGCGCCAAAGACTAGGGCAAACGGGGTGGCCCCTATAGGCGTACGAATGCTAGTTCGGTAAGCCCACAAAGCAAGGTTGAGTTGTATGTGCAAGTCACGACCAACATCATTGACAGTCGTTTTTAGGATCTTGACAATGGTTTTATTGGATGCCTCAACTTGGCTGCTTCCTTGTGGGTAGTATGGAGATGAAAAGTGGTGTTGGATATGGAATCGATCACATAACTCACGTACGTCTTAGTTTTTAAACAAACGTTCATTGTCAGTGATGATGGATTGCAGAAGGCCATACCGACAAATGATGTAGTTAAGCATGAACTTTGATATTTGTTTGCCGGTAATATATGTCAATGGGATGGCTTCAATCCACTTTGTGAAATACTCAGTGGTGGTAATAATGAATTTGTGGCCATTGGATGAGGTTGGATGAATCTTACCCACAAGGTCGAGTCCCCATTGAGCGAAGGGCCAAGGAGAAGTGATTGGCCGAAGTTCCTGTGCTGGAGCATGGACCAAATCACTGTGAATTTGAAATTTTTGACAAGTCTTGACATACTCAATGGCATCCTTTTCCATGGTCGGTCAATAATACCCCAGTCTCGTTACTTTCTTAGCCAGAGTAGGACCACTTGAATGAGATCCGCATATACCGTCGTGCACTTCTTGTAAGGTCGTACATGCTTCATCGGTGTCAAGACATCTAAGGAGGGTATCATCGAAACCACGACGGTAAAGGGTGTCACTGACAATGGCATACCTTGCAAATTTCCTAATGAAGGACTTCCTTTGGTTATTGGATAGGTTCAGTGGAAGGGTTTGAGACTTTAGGTAGTCGTAAATGTCCTGATACCAGGGAGAGTTGGGACCAACAAGTTCGCAAACCATTTCTGACTCTCGGATATCATATGCCGGTATTAAGAGCTATTCTACTAAGAACTCAAATTGTGACAAATTTTTAGGGATGTCCAAGAGAAAACTAATAGTAGCCATTGCATCAGCTGCCTTATTCTGTGCCCTGGGGATTTGTTCAAAAGAAATCAATTGGAAGTATGTCAGGAAACTGTCCACCATCCTCTTGTAGGGAAGCAACTTCTCATCCTTTGTTTCATAGTCATCATTCACTTGGTTGATCACGAGCTGGGAATCCCTGAATACAAGCAATGTCTAAATTTTCCATTTAATTGCCAACTTGAGACTTGTGACTAGTGCTTCATATTCGGAAATGTTATTTGTACAAGGGAAAGTGATCCTGAATGACTTAGGAATTGAATCCCCCTGTGGTGTGATAAACAAGATTCCAGTGCCTAAGCCATGACCAGTATGAGACCCATCAAAATATAGCTTCCATGGTGCCGCCAGTTCCGCAGGAAAAATGGACTCATCAGGAAAATCAGTTACTAGTGGATGAGTGACTTGGATTGGTGCATCTGCTAGCTGATCTGCTATTACCTACCCTTTTATTGCCTTATGCTTGACATATTGTATGTCATACTCGCTTAGTATCATGACCCATTTTGCCAGCCGACCTGTTAATGCCGCCCGACTTAAGAGATATTTTAGTGGATCAATCTTGGTGACCAGCTATGTCTGATGACTGAGCATATAGTGTCGTAGTTTTTGGGATGCAAAGACAACAGTGAGGCATGCACGTTGCATGTGTAATTCAACTCATACCCTATCAGTCTACGACTGATGTAATAGATTTCTCTTTCTTTTCCTTCATGATCATTTTGTGCCAGCAATGCCCCTAGTGCTGAACTAGTAGTCGAGATGTATAGAATTAATGGTTTTCCATGAATAGGAGGCATGAGGACTGGTGTTGACAGTAGGTAATCTTTGATTTGCTGGAAGGCCTCTTGACATTTATCCATCCATAAAAAGGGGATACCCTTGCGCAACAGATATTGAAACGGATGACACTTATCTGCCAATTGGGCTATGAAATGCTAGATAGATTGTACTCTACCTTGTAGAGTTATGAGTTCACTGATTCCTCTAGGCGGAGGAATGTCTATGATTGCTTTGAACTTTTCCGGATCGACCTCTATGCCTCTTCGGGAAACTATGTACCCCAAGAGTTTACCTGATGTGACCCCAAAAACACACTTCTTAGGGTTTAATCGAACTTTGTACTCTTCAAGTCTCTTGAAAATTATGTCGAGTACTTTCAAATGATCTTTCCTTGTTGCTGATTTGGCCAAGAGGTCATCTACATAATCCTCCATTATTTTGTGCATCATGTCATGGAAGATCGTGGTCATAGCCCTTTGATATGTGGCACCTGTGTTTTTGAGACCAAATGGCATGATGTTCCAACAATATGTACCCCATGGGAAAGTAAATGCTGTTTTGTGTTGATCCTCAGGAGCAATGCGGATTTGATTATAACCAGAGAAACCATCCATGAGGGATAGCATCTCATATCCTGCTGTAAGGTCAACTATGATGTCAATGTTGGGCAAAGGAAAGTCATCCTTTGGGCATGCTTTATTTAGATCCTGAAAGTCTGTACATACATGAATCAGCCCATTTGGCTTTGTCACTAGCACTAGGTTGGAAATCCATTCCGCGTAATCTATAGACCTTATGAATCTGGCATCCAGTAATTTCTTTAACTCGGCCTTGACCAATAGAGCAACTTGAGGGTGCATTTTGTGCAACTTCTGCTTGACTAGTTTAGCATTGGGTAATAGTGGCAGATGATGCAGAACTAGTTTGGGGTCCAATCCTGGCATGTCAGCATAGGACCATGCGAAGTTGATTTTCCGTTCTACAAAGAATTTATGAAATTTTGGTTTCTCTTCGTCAGTCAATGATGCAGCAAAGAGGACCATCTTGGGATCCTCTGCAGTTGAAATGTTATCTTGTATTGTGTACTCAATAAGCATGGCCGATTTTTCCTGTTGCACGGGGAGAAAGTCCAGTCCTCCATCTTTGGGCACCTTAGAGAGGTTTTCACTTGCAGATACGTCCTTTATTTTTACTATTTTATCGTCAAGAGGTGCCTTTCGGTTTTCACCTAGAGACGTTTCATTTTTTATTTTATTTTTACTTTTACTTTTGCAACTAGAGGACTGAATAGTCTCGCCGAAGTATGTTATGCAGTCCAAATCAATAGAAAATCTTGATTTGTGGTCCCCACTGGGTATGCCTTCTCTCAGTCCCATAAATTCAGCAATTGCCTCATCATTCTGAAATGTATCTAGCACTGGCGGTCCTTGTTGGTCCCAATCGACTAGCTCAGGGTAAACTAAGGAAATGCCATCATCAATGCTTGTAAATTGTTGTGAGGATGCAGATAGCATGTAGACAGACTTCGTGATGTTGTATATGAGATTATCATCATCCAACTCGACATCAGACTCTATCCAATATTCTCCTTCACTAGTGTCATATTCGTTGTCAAAATAAGGAGTGAAGGTTGTAGAGCCCTGGTTGTCAATGTCATCTGATACCTCAGATGGATTGGACTGATGTGGTTCAGATGATGGGTGTTGTACGGCATGGGAGGTGGTAGTAGGACTTTGACTATTTGGTGCTTGCTCAATTTTGAATGTTTTCCAAAACCATTGTTCAGAGGTCAGTTCCCCTAGTTCGAAAAACAAATCATCAAGACAACAGTCACTTAGGGATCGTTCTGAGCCAAATTCCCACTCATGGGAGTCTGTTTCGGTGAGGGTTTCCCTAGTAGTCTCGACACTATCTGAAGCATGTACTCACTCATTTGAAAGTCTAGAGGTACGTTGATCGTCATTGTCGGGTGATCCAAACCCTAATCCAAGATACTTCAAAATTTGAAAAGTTTCTATGGGTTCCCTTCAACCAGTTTTATTTTTTCCTAGGCCACTAGTACCGTCGTAGCCTTTGGCCTTCATTATTTCATAACCTTTGCCATATCTTTGAACTGGTAATGGGGGTAGTGTGATAGTATCCTTATAGATCCATTCTATGATGTCAGCAAGGTCTTCCTCACTCATGTCTCCCCACTTGATAAAAACTGTATTCGGTGGAACTTTGAAGGTTTCCTGAGGTTCCATTCTGAAACATGGCCGACAATAGTCTTTGGGAGACCTGGGCATTGTTGTTATGTTGTATGTTGTGTGCAGTTTGAATTCTCCACAACCAAGGTCCTGGATTTTGACGGTGGATTCAGTCTTAGGGCTAGTGGAAGGTGGTGGTATGACGGAAGACGTGGATGGAGCGGATGTGGAAGATGACGTGAATGTGGATGGGTCGATGTACTTGGATGACGAGGAGCCAGGTTCTTCTCGGTTAATAGGTACTCAATTTTCAGAGATACCCCTTAAGTTTGTACAATATTGGAAAGGGTCAGGGTCTCCGTATATAGTTACTTCTATGCCGTCAAATGGAAACTTGAGGCATTGGTGGTATGTGGACGGGACGGCTTTTAAGGCATGAATCCATGGACAACCTAGCAATATGTTATACGGTAGTTCCAAATCCAGGACCTGGCAAGTCGTGTCCACGATGACTAGTCCCACTCTGATTGGGAGAGAGATAACGCCATGTGAAGAGCGTTCCCCGTCATCGTATGCTTTGATCACTATACTTTTTGTTGGGTCCACACATGCATCAGAGAACCCTAGAGCCTTAACCAATTTGAGGGAGCATATGTTCAACCCTGCTCCGCCATCTACTAAAACCCATCTAACTTTATGCTTGTGGACAAAAGTTTCTATGTGTAACGCATCATTGTGGTTGGTTTTATGTGATGAGGAATCTTGGTCTAAGAAGGTGACGTGGTGCGGCGTAGTGAGATATCCCACCATAGTTTCAATTTGATCGACATCGATGTCCTTGGGGACCGACGACTCTGGGATAGTTTTATCTAGGATCTCTTTGTGTGCGGGAGAGATACGAAGCAGCTCAAGGATAGATATTTGCACGGGAGTTTTTCCTAGCTGGTCGATGAGGTTGAACTAACTTTTGGGTTTCCACTGTTGTGTGGTTGGGACAGGTTTTGGCTGTTTAGCAGATGGAGCTGGTTGTGATTGTTTAGCCGATGGGCCCGGTATAGTGATTTTGGCTTGTCTAGCGGGATGTGGACCAGCTATAGTGACCTTGCCACTTTGAGTAGTAGTATTACATTAGGGTGCTCTTCTAACCGTAATGGTATTGATGTATTCATTTTTAGTTCGGACATTGTTTATAATGGGTCCACCAGAATAGTCGTACTTGACTCAGGTGAAGTTAGCTTGATTCTGTGGACCTGAAGTGGAAGCATTATGAGAACCATGGTCCTGTAGTGGATTCTTGTGGATAGTATGATCTGAATTGGAGGCGAATTGTGATCCACCTACTTCGATGGTATGACTTTCGATAAGATCTTGTATTATGTTTTTCAATTGTCGACAATTAGAGGTTGTATTCCCTTTTGCTCGATGGTATTCGTAAAGTGCATTGTCATTCCACCATGCTGGTTTGAATTGTCTTGGGTCATACAATTTTGGTTCTGGAAGTATGATGACCCCATGCTGGAGGCATTTCTTAAGGACTTCTTCAATGGGTTCACCCAAATGGGTGTATGTGCGACCCCTAGGAAATTGTCGCATCTAACAGTATTGTCCCTGATTGTTTTGACTGCTTTGTTTGTTTGAAGAAGTATTGGGAGGAGGTGTCAATGTCTTTGTTGGTCTATTTTGTTGTTGAACCCCTTTCAGGGCCAATACAGGGCCTACAGTGTTTGCAGTCTTGGCGTCGATAACACTGTCATTTGTAACGTGCTTATTTTTAACCCAATATTTGTTTTTGTCGGTAGGTGGATTGACATTTGTGTTTTTGGAACCATATCTCAGTTCTCCCTTTGCAATAAGGGCTTTCTCAATCTAGACCCCTTTTTCAACTAATTCTGTGAAGTTTGTGCAACAATGTATTTGCAATGCAAATTTTAGGGGCCCTAGAAGTGTTTGGACAAACATGTCAACTTTTTCCCTTTTAGGAATGTCAATGTGACATCGACTAGCAAGGCTTCTCCATTTTTGAAAGAATGGAATAAATGTCTCACCAGAATCTTCTTGCGTGAGATTGCACAAGCTAGTGATAGAGGTATCCATGTTGATATTGTATGCATAATTTCTTATGAATTTTTGTTTAAGCTCATCCCATGTCTAGATATCCTTTTGAGTTGAAAACCATTCAAGGGCTTGACCGACCAAGCTTTTAGAAAAAAGTCTCATCAAGTATGTTTGTTCGTAGGCGATGTCCATACAATTGGTTGTGAATTTGCGAACATGTTCAATGGGATTTGTCTTGCCTCTATATTTTGTGAAGTTGGGTGACACATATCCTGGCAGAAATGGAGGCATGTATCAGCTCGTGTTGAATGGGTATACATTTAGGTCATATGATATTTCTAATTTCTGGCCTGAAATGTACATGTTTTGGATAGTTTTCTCCATATCCCTCATTCTTGTTTTGAGGGCATCCATATCAGGGTCGTTTATGTTTCCATACGTTGGATTGCTTGGTACACCATGTGTTCCTATTTGTTGTGCGTGAATATTGGTGTATTGTGGCGGTATGGATAGTTGTGGTATGTATGACGTGTGTGGATTGACATGTTGTTGGTATTGGAAGTTATGATTGGGTGCATGTTGATGAGTATGAATGTTAGATGAGTAGGTTGGGATGTGTCCCCCAGCCATGTGTGTCTTTATTTGGGGGATGTTATGACCATGGATGTTATGGTGTGTTAATGATGTCATGGGTTGTGTTATTTGGCCACCTTGTGTAAATTGTTGATTTTGTACAAGGGGAACATTTGTGTTTGTACCTTGGGAGGCAATGACATTTCACTGTGTTGTGTTAATGTTTTGTTGTTGTCCTTGGATAAATACACGTCTTGTGCCTCCTCCCGAAGGATTTTGTGAAATACCACTGGACAAATATGACAAAGTTGTGTTCATGGTAGTAGATGGAGCTGTCAAGGGGGATTGTTGTGACTTGATGATGCCCCCATGGCATTTACTGTCATGGTATTGACTATCGTGATATTTGTGGTGGTGGGGATGTTGGGGGTGTTTGGGACGTTGGGAGTGGTATGCACTGTCGTTGTGGTCCCAAAGGAACTATTGCTCGTAGTATTTGGAAGTTTACCACTATGTGACATGTTATGTACGTTGTTGGCATTAGGGTCAGGATGTGTCAAATTTAGCATGTTAACATCAAATCCTTGTGGTAACTTAGCTCCTTCACTCAAGAGCATAGCTAAGAATCTATCTCTGTCCTGATGGACCATTGCTTCAGCAAGCTGACAGGCCTCTGGGTCTTGTGTCAATGCCTCTATGTTCTCCTGAAGTAGTTGGCCATTTTCATCTTTTTGCAAGAATTGTTCGAATGGACTGTTTGATGAGGATTGCGTTGTTATTGGAGATTGATTGTCTAAAAATGGATCGTAAAAGGTCCAGTTTGGGTCATGTGGAGGATTGTTGACAGTAAACATGGGGTCTTGTCAAAATTTTTCCATTTCTCTTTTGTTTTTGAAGTCTAGTTTCGACCATAAATGAGATTGCTCAAATGGGAATGACAACTAAATGCAAGTATGACACTACGTGAAGTCTAAGTTCAAGATGACGACTAGAATGACTAATGTTTTTGGATTTTCATGAATAGGATATGCAATGTGTAGCAATGTAAGACAAGGTTATCTAAGCACTTCGAAGCTCAAACTTTATTTTTGATTTTGACTGCTAAAGGACTTTGTTGGAAATGACAAGTTGACAAGGTCTAAATGACTAGTGAGTCTTCCTAACTAGACTTTTGAGTTGGAAAAATCTCACAAAAGAGACAAAAGACTAAAAAGAGGGTTTGATAACTTAGTCCAAGAGGGCCTAATTTCAAAAACAATGACTTTGCAAAGTGTGCTTAAGATTTTCCTAATCCTAAGTATGCCAAATGTGAACCTAGGGATAATCTAATGCCAAATGTATGCAACAAAAAAGAATGAAGTATGAAACCTATGGTGACGAATGCAAACTAATGGTCAAGACTTTAAGCAATTTCAAGTCTGGTTTTTGACAGAGTCTCCCTAGAAACAATGGTTGACAAATGGTTGACAAGTTGAAGACCTCAGGTTTTGACTATAAAGTTTAAAATTTTGACAGGAAAATGCGACGTTTGAAGCTGCAAGTGCGTCAATGTTTAGCAAATGCGGTTCATTTTTGTGATTGCGGCTTTTAGACTGTCAAATGCGACTTGATTTTACATATGTGGTTTTTCAGTGTTCAAATGCATCATGACGCCTACATATGCGGCGTTCTAAGTTTCAGATGTGGTTTAACAGAGCAATTGTGTTGCAGAAAATCAGTTGCGGTTCGACATATGCGACTCAGTTTAATTTCAAAATGATTTTCTTGTCGTTTTGATGGAAATTTTGATCTATTTGGAGAATGTTTTGTTTCGAACTATGATAGAACCAGAATACACTTGACAAACACAACATTTTAAATGTAACCAAACACACATCAGATAAGCACAATCCTAGGTTAGGCCGTGACAATATTCGCTAGATTCCACACAGGTTTCCCCAACCGCATATCTATAGCGTGTGAATTCAGAAGCTTGGCTGCATAGGCTCCCCCTTATAGTGCACTCTCTTCTCATGCCAACCAAGCTTCCAACCCCCATTAAACTCCCATGGCGAGCTGATCACCTCTACTACAAACTGCGAAAGTGTGGATGCCTTCACATCGACTGGTGCTGCGCTAGCAAATAGAAGGATTTTGGCTTTCTATACAAGAGTTTTTAGTTAGGGACCCCCGTTCGAGTGGCCATACATGGGGCAAGAGATTAATCACCATTAATGTGGCACTCCAGCCTGAAGAGGTTAAGCTCAATAGGGTTTAAGGGAGTACATCTCTGTCCGTATGACACATCCGCACAAGTAACCTTAGGTTTTCCCTTAAGGTTTACATTTATATACCGGTCGGGGGTAGCTTAGCTTTAGCTCCCTTTCCAGTTTGAGTCACATTGGGGTGATGAAATCCCCAGGCAGGCCCAATTTCTAGAGTTGGTAACCATTTCTCTTACACCCAAGATCACCCAAAAGCACGAGGGGAGAGGATACTTCGATATACCAAGTCAGGGTAATAACAAATAAAGATGGGTCTGGTTTTCTGATCACGAGGTTTTCACCAAGTGAGAGCATACTCACCTACCATCTTGCAAACATAATCAATCAAAGAAGACATGAGTGTTCTTTTTTATATGCACCAAAATCAAATGTTTGCTAATCTATGAAAAACAAGCACAATGTTTGTTTATCTTGTCTTCGACATTCGAATCTGCAAACAAAAGATTAGTAGTCTCTTAATGCAATGATCTTCGACACCCGAATAGTGATTGCCACACGCTACAAATGAAGATTAGTAACACAAAATTCTAATCTAGCTAACATGCAGGAGTAAAAACCAGGAAATCAGAAGACCATAAAAACCAGAAAGAAACCAGCAACCAGAAAACCCTAAAATCCGAAAATCCAAATGACAAAAATGAAAGAAATTTTTTTTACCAGTCAGATGCGGCGTGACAGAGTAGTTGCGTCATTCTGTACTTCAATTGTGGCACAATTTATTAGATGCGTCGTTCTGGATGTCAGTTGTGGCTTATCAGGGCGATTCCAGCTCTTTTGTCAGCAGATGCGTCACGACGCATCAAATGCGTCATGATGTTTTTAAAAAAATAGTTGCGTTGATCCGTACCTGTACCTGCAAAATAGCAAAAAACACAAAAAAAATGTACGAAAAACCAGAAAAATGGAGTTGGGTTCACCAATGTAATCAAGGGATTTCTTTTTAGGTTTGATTAGGAGTGTTAGCAATAAACAATAAAGACAATGAAACCCAAAGATCTTACAAAACACAAAGGAAGTAAAATACAAAATGATTATACCTGATCGCTGATACCTCCATGATTCACTTTCATAATACCTTCTTGCTTGTTGGATAATGTTGCCCTTAGATTCGTCATGTGAGCAAATCTGCAAATGCCTAAGTCCTACACCAAGCTTCAAAGGATTTATGCTATGTCTAAATGCCTATGACTATGACAATGTCTAAGACTTTGATCAAATAACTATAATGAATATTGAAATTGCCTATGAAAATAAGTGTGCAAGTAAATGCCTAGAATGTCTATGTAAAATGTTAGCATGTGTGTGTGTAATCGAAAAGTGAGAGGAAAATGCCATTTTATAGAAAATGTCATTTTGAGTGGACGGGCGAGATTAATTGATGACACGAACCTAAAATGAGAGGTCCAAATTAAATCTAAGAATCCCTAATTAGGGTTAGGGAAAATTCATTAATCGAACAGTCAAGATAATATCTCAAAAGATCGAATCGGCGGTGGAGAATAAATGAGGAAATTAATTAGAAAATAAAGATTTTGGAAAAAGAAGAAGATAAGATTGCCTAATTTGTGAGATTCGAAAAATCAAGAAGATAAGATGTGGACTGAAGATTCGATTTGGAAAATCAAGAATCTGCCCGATTACTTGATTTTTAGAAGATTAATTACTATTTTGAATTAAATTAATTCAAAATAATGATTTTGTGAGATAATAAATAATCTTTTTTAGATTATTTATCAAAATGGATTGGCAGTTCAGATTGAGATGACATTTTAAATAATTTAATTTATTTAAAATGAGAAGAATATTAATTGGCAATTAAATAATTAAATTTAATTATTTAATTTAGAAGATAAGATTAATTAATTAAATAAATTAATCAATTTATTTGATTAATACGATTAGTGACATATTAAATAAATAAATGTAATTCATTTATTTTAATAGGAAGAATTAATGAAGAAAGGAAATTAAATAAATTAAGAAATTTATTTAATTAAGGGAAGACTTAGACAATTAATGGCGTATTTAATAAATAAATAAAATTATTTATTTAATAATCATGAAGAATAAATGACATGAATTAATTAAATAATTATGAATTATTTAATCAATAGTCGAATGTGGACCAAGGACATAATTAAATGTCATAATTATGCTAGGACGAAAGTGGTAAAAATGAAGCTTGCAGGCCTAGGTCATTTTTAGGTGTCTACAATGTGATCTCAGAGAAGGAAATATCAATATACCTTGAACGTATTCAGTCTATTTTGAAAATTCAGTTTCTAGGCAGTAAGAAGGAGCTAAAATCTTTCTTCTGTAAGATCAACTTCGTCAGAAAGTTCATCACAGGATTTGCTAAAATCATCAAGCTACTTAATGCTATGTTAAAGTAGGACACCATAGTCGAATGGATGTTGAAGGCTAAGAAATCTTTTGAATAAATCAAGAAGGCGATTATTGATGCGCCAGTGCTAGTCATCCCAGATTACCTGAAGCCATTTTATATCTATTCATTTGTTTCAAATCACTCTTGTGCCAATACTAACTCAAAAAGATGATGGAGTGAACACCCAATTTACTTCATGAGTACCCTGCTAAAAGATGTAGAGTTAAAGTATCATAATGTTGAAAAGAAAGCATATGCCTTAGTTAGAGGAGTTAAGAAATTTCAACATTGCATCCTGCAAAACAAGGTGTTTGCAATTATGCATGATCTAATAGTCAAGACCTTGTTAATGCAAAATGAGCTAGCAGAAAGGCGAGCCAAATAGGTCATTGTATTATAGGAATATGATATGGAGATTCAAAAAATGAAGTTGGTTTGAGGGGGGGTCCTCACCCGAACTTTAGCTAAAACACTAGCTGAAGTAGGACTCGAGCTCACCATGTAGTAGTATCAACTAGAAGATGTTTCTCCTCTAGAGTGGTACAACTCCATTCCCTGCTATTGAGAGTACAAAAGCATGCTCTAAGGCTGAAGAGAAGGAGTTATATTCTACAAGGATCAATCTTATACAAGAGAAATCATGAGGGATTTTACCTTAGATTTGTTGGAAAAGTAGAAGCAACTAGAGTATTGAAGGAATTAAATGATAAATTTGGCACTGGCCATAGATCTAGCCCTTCAACTGCTCACCAAATTCTATGGGTTGGGTGTTATTGGTCAATGGTGTTTAAGGATGTGCACAATCATGTTAGGACTTGTCACATTTTCCAAACTACTGCTACTAGAGAAAGGAATGTTGTTGTCCCGTTGCAACTAGTCATGGAGGTAAGGCGGTTCACTCAATGGGGACTCGAATTCATTGGTCCGGTAAGTCCACCATCATCTACAGGCTACAATTACATTCTAACCACCTCTGATTACTGTACTAGATGGAAAGAAGCAATAGCATGTAGGAAATGTACCACTGAGGTTGTTGTTAACTTTTGAGAAAGTTTTATCTTGAATAATTTTGGCTGCCCCTATGCCCTCATGTGTGATAATGTCCTTGCCTTTTCCTCACTAATTTTTTCTAGTTGGGCCTTCGATTATGGAGTTGCACTGAAATTTTCTTCCAACTATTACCCTTAGGGAAATGGCCTAGCTAAATCAATGAACAAAAATCTAATAAAAGTGATCAAAAAACTGCTTGATAGGAATCCCATGGACTGGCACACCCAACTACATTTTTCCTTTTGGGTAGATCATCCATTCCATAAGGATTCTTTGGGTGATTCCCCATTCCATCTCATCTATGTCCTAGATCCTATCTTTCTCATCCACCTAAAGATTCCCACCCTCCAGTTTCTCAACACATACTGTGAGGAGGGAGACTGTCAAGAAGCCCATCTAGCTGAATTGTTGCACTTAGCAGAAGTCTATGACTGAGCAATTAAAAAAAATTCCAAACACTAGGGCATATTTGAAAGATGGTTCAACCATCAAGCAAAAGTTAAGGCCTTTAGGATCACTGATTTGGTCCTTTGTTGGGACAAGGCCTATGAAAAGAAAGAGGGACATGAAAATTTTGACAAGCTTTGGCTTGGTTCCTTTAAAATCTTAGAATTTTTAGGAGATAATGTCTTTTGCCTCAAGACACTCATTGGAGAGGATTTCTTGTTTCCTATCAATGGGCATCACCTCAAGCATTATTTCCTTTCCTAATATTTCTCAAGCTCATCTTTGTATATAGTTGTATATAGGTTAGCTTAGGTTTCCTTTTGCCTCGTCGTTGCACCTTTCCTTTGCTTTTTCCCACTTTCCCGACTGCTTTTGTTTTGCTGAGGGTGTTTTCCCTATTTTGATGTGGTGGTCATGCTTGGTAGATCATATAGTTTACTTTTCTTTTCATGCCTTTTTTTTCTTTGGATAAATCTTCATTCGTAACTATTGATTTTTGATCACTTCAACGAAGTGGTTTCCTTATTTGAACTCTAACTTAATCTAGGACTAAACCCTTGGTTGAATATTTTCACACTTATCTCATATCATGCATGAAAACACACTTTAAATATTTTTGAATAAATCTACAATAGCTATTATGAGGTCTCAACAAGTGAAAAATATTATGTCTTCTCTAGTAACCAGTGTGTTTCCAAACCCACAATAAGCTTCGATGCTTACATAGTTGGGAAAAAGGAAAGAGTACCAAAAAGAAAATACCATGAAAAAAGAAAGAAAAGAAGTGAAATTATTAAAACAAGAAATTGTGTGGGTGTGCGAGCAACTCTATTGCCCTATGGATGCCTAGCTAGCAATAGAGTAATGTTCGTCAGGTTACAATGACATCTCTATTGGGGCTATGGACACTTTACTGGTAGTGGAGCAATGTACAAGTTACTTTTGGGGTTAGATCAATTATGTAGCTTTCCTCAACTGATCAATGACTGTTCATTATGGTTTATGAAGAAAGGGAAATGAATTTACCATGCACACACTTCTGAGATACTCCCATGACTTGATTCAGCCAAGGATCCTGTCCTCCTCTGAGTTTCTTAGTTCACTCATGGAAACTGGCCTCTGATCAATGAAACCAAATATTTTGGGTTCTAAATGACCACTTACCCTTAGAATTATTGGGAGCGTTCTCCTAGTAGATTCACCATTTGTTTTTCCTATAACATACACACCTCGTTCAGAAGGAGGACCCTCTTTCCCTTTTTCCTTCGTTGAGTTTCCTTTTTCCTTCACCTCATTTTGTGTGCCCCTAAATTCTGAGTTCCAAGTGATCAAGGGACCCTAAAGTAATCATCTTTAGTTGACCAAAATTCACTACCCAAGAAATTTTCATGTCCTTGTCCTTTACAAGATTTCCTTGGTAGGTTTCCCTTAGTTTTCAAAATTGGCATCCTTCAACTCATGCGGGTCCGCCCTTGCGAATTTCCCCTTGCACATCATTGTCTTGTCTTTTCCATTTCATTAGTGGCCAACTCAAGATGTCTACCCACATGGTGGGTCCCGCATTCTCCATGGCCACCCTCTATCTGTCGCCCATCAAATGGGAATGTCTGGGGTTCCTTCCACTGTGCGGGTTCCATCTTTCCCACCACCGCTCTTTTGAACTGCACGACCAACTACCCCACCAGTCGTCATACCCTCATTAAATACAAGTCATAAATGTAGTTTTTACTATAGATAGATAGACCAACTTGTCATTTTCATTCTGCATTAGAAAAAATTTGTCAAAGAGCCAACAACCTTCACACCTGCATCACCTCCCAGTAGATCAAAGCTCAACCCTTATCAATTTCATCACGCCTCCCAGGTATGTTCGCCATGACCAGCTTGAAACACATTCATTGAGTTAATTTTTTTGAATAATCAAAGAATCTTAGGATGAACCTCAAGAATATTTTGGGTGGCCAATTAACCTCAAAATTCTATACAAACCCATCTAAAAAATTCTTCAAAAAATGATCAAACTATGTCCCTTTAAAACTTGTGGAACTTGGCCCTACCATCGCTATTCTCCAACAGAGTGTTTAAGCCCATGCGGTCCGCAAACCCTTCATCACTACCACCTAAAATGAACTTTGAACACAAAAATCTAAGCTACACAACCTTGTGGGTCTTCCTTTGCAGAATTCCACATGCGGGCAGATGCCATCTCTTCGCTGCCCTTGGAAATCCTAATGGAGCAAAACCTATGCACAAACTTGAGATATAAGAGCCCTTGTGGGTCTGCGTCTATTGGCCACTGCATGTGGGTGGCTCCTATCTTGCCATTGTTTCTAAACATCCAACCTTTTTCAGCCTCCCGCATCGCGGGTTCTACTAAGTGTGATATCATTGCACGCCTAAAACTAAGTCTTCGTTTGTGGGCCACTCTTTTCTCTACCCCTCCATTTTAAATTCCTCTTATCAACAACGAGGTCCTTGATTCCTTCTACCTCACAGACTCCACTGATCCATATGCCACCTTGAGCTTTTGAATGAAAGTGCTAAGTCTACCCTATGCGGGCCAAACCCTACGGGGGTCCTTCTGCAGACCACCCCACCATAATCACTGATGTTCAAAATAGCCAAGGGACCCCATCATTCTACCTTGCGGATCCTGACCCTACTGTATCCCTCTGAGCCTTCAACATGAAAATTACGAGGTGAAAATGAGTTGCGGGCCATTCCTTGTGGGCCACCATCTGTGGGTTGTCATCATCTGGTCTTCATTTGCAAATGATTGTGTCCTCCCTTTTTCCCATGTCACAGAGCCTAAGCTCTCCACCATTTTCTGAATCCCTTCAAGTGAAATGACCAATGCCAAGGTGTCATGTGGACCTAGCAATGAAAATCACCTCTTGCTGACTACTGTCCCATCACCACTGACCCCAAATGGCCTTCACTTAACAGCCTCCGATTGGTCCCTACCCACAAACTTCAAAGTGATGAAACCAAATGGAGTCAAACCCAATTGTCCTAGCTACCTATAGGTCTCCCTCTGTGGGTTTCTTCTTGTGGGTTTCCGCCTCTTGACCCTCGTTCCTCAATGACAAAACTTCAAGTGTCTTTAATTCCTTTGACTTCTACATTCCTTGCACCCACATGAGAAAAATGGCTAGTCAAATGCCTCCAATGACTTCATAATTAATTGTCCAATGTGCCAAATGCCCTGTTAAGAATCTTGGTTGCCAAAAACCTCAATGCAAAAATTTGGGTGTGGGTGGTCATTTGCGGGCCGTCGTGGCCCTGACACTATTCCACTTGTGACTGCTCTTGATGGCCTCTAGCCCAGGGAAACCTGCATCCTAGAATTTGACTCGAATGAGGACCAAACAATGAATGCTAATGGATTTTATGATATTTTTAGGATAAATTGATGAACCTAACCCTTGTTTTTTAGGATTTCACTATCGCTTCCCTAATTTTCATGAGAATGTTCTTACTACATATTTTCATGCAAAATTGGAATCTGGTATGGGTACATTGAGGAAGTCTCCAGAGAAAGAGAAAGGAAAGAAGCTTTTAAAAGAACCAAGGGGGAAAGAGGAAAAAGATCAAATGAAGTACCAATTCCACCAGGTGGAAATCACCTCCAAAGTCACTTCTACCTAGGATTCAGTGTCAGACACCAACCTGGGGCATGTAGATATTCATGAATTAAGAAAAAGGGTCGTGATTAACCCCACAACTGAGAATTCCTAGAAGATCTAAAAGAGTGGCCTAGCTAAGGTACCTCACTTCCCACCTGCACTGGTAACTCCAAAATTAGTGATGGTATGCAGAGAGTGCTACCATGATGGCAGCAGGAAAATCATAGATGATGATGATAGAGTGTTAGCTGATTTGTCTACCCGATCAATAGGCCAAACATTTTGTATCCCTATATTCAAGCTCATGGAGGAAACATAGAAGGGGTATGTCAAGAACACGTGGAAAGTTCATCCCCTAGTATGTAAGAAGCTGATCAACCAACATTGGTTGAAGGAAAAGAGGGGTAGTGTTTCCAAAGTACAACAAGAGCTTTTCAGGAGTGACTTCTATGAAGAGTACCATTATTTGGTCACCCTATTAAGTAGAGTAATGGGCATCCCTAGTGTTTCCTTCTTCTAGAAGTGGATGTTTCATTTCATTGATGACATCATCTGTGGAAAAATGAATTTCCACCAGGCCAAGATCATTAGCGACAACATGCATGAATAGTTCATGACTATAAATAAAACATCTTAGTTCTACATGAAATCCTACTTGGTATATCTACTAGTAGCTGAATTCCCATACAAAGGCCTCTTTGTTCCACAAAACCTGAATTTAGGGAGAGGAGAGCTAAAGGTGTATGATTGCTACCCACAACTACAATACAGGAACCTCAAGAGAGAATATCAAAGAGTGAACAATACCTTCATTGGGCATATCATCAAACTCCTTGGGGGAGATTTCGAAAGAAGAGTCTTGCATAGTTCCTGGGCATTCATCCAGAGATTTGGGTTCCTATTCATCCAATTCCTGAAATTCACATATATTAGAATAGAAGGTTTCTTTGAGACACCCTATAAGCTGCCCCAAACTCTACTAAGTGATAAACATCAAACAAGGATCCCATATCCCCTCAACTTTGGGCAAGGAATGTATGCCATCCTCGCTACCTAGTGTGCAGAGTACCTAGAGAAGGAGATAGTAGAGTAAAATCTAGATCTCCACATGGCTCGACCAAGAATGGACCCCTATGGAAAATTGAAGAAGATGGCCAGAAAGTAGTATGCTCATCTCCCTCACATTGAAGATTTCTAGGACAACTACATGTATGATAAGGAGGTGTGAATGAGGCACTAAATGTGGATGATGACCCAGTTTTTACGGTCAATAAACCTATTTCCCATACTTGATCAAATTATGGAGGATGATGATACCTTGGTTGATGAAAGATTTGATGTTGTGGCTGAATTATTTCTGCCTCTAATAGATTGGGATGAAGCAGAGGTCAATGAACTTGATATAATAACTTGTCCCATGGAAAATAGAATGAGGCAATGGATAGATGGAAAAACCACCCAACTCAAACTACAAGGAGCCATGTTGACATATGGTGAGCTTGAGGATGAGCTTGAAAGTGAAATAGATAGTGGAGCAATTGTTGCCTCGGTAGAGGAAGCACATAAATCCCCTTCCATGAAAAGGTCAAGGAAAAGGAAAGATGTCTAAATGCCAACCTAAGCATAAAGTCTACACATAGAAGACCATGGAGGGAGAATCCTCAAAGAAAGTGAAGAAATCAGGAGGATTCAGTGAAATTCAAACCATTGAAGAGGACCCGCAACATGAGGGAGAAGAAGAGGTTAAGTGACCAAAATCACCACCTACTACCTCTACTCCAACAATTACCATTTTCATTGCCACTCCTCCACCTCTTGCATCTTAGGCACTCCATGTTTCCTCTCCACCTATCATGGAAATTTCAATCCACCTTGATTTCACTTCCCCAATAGCCCCAATAATGATATTCGAATCCTCTTCAACCACAACATCCCCACTATCATCTACCTCTCTTCCCTTTCCATTTCCCACTCTCTTTGCTGCAATACCTTCAGTTGCCACAACCACTATTCCACCACTTACCCTACCAGAAGCCTTTGTAAACTATATGCAAGGGATACCTTTTGAAATCTCTGGGGTGATTATGAATCCCATAGTTCAAGCTGGGAAGGCCTAAATTGTTGATGGCCTACCTCTTCCTTTTCCACCTAGAAAGCCACCAGAAATGGAGGCCACCATGTGGATATTCAAAGAGATGGAGAAATACCAAAGGGATGCTACCAAGGGAATAATGGAAGAGCCTAAAGATCCTTTTAAGGATGATTACTTTGAACACCCTAAGGGTAGAATGAGCATGAACATAGATAAGGTGGTGACCAATGAGGAAAAGTCACACTCTTCTAAGGAGGAAACTAAGGCTCTTAACACCAAATACATAGTAGAGACCTCATACAAGGAGTTTGAAGAGGAGTTAGCCCAACAACTCAAGGATATAGGAGAAGAGATTGAATCCGAGAAGCAGCCCTTCGAAGAGAAATAGGACATTGGTGTCAATGTGGAGATACTTGAAGAGCCTCCAGTAATTGGAAAATACAAGGGCCTAATAAAAGAAGAAGAGGTACCTCCTGAAGAAGAGAAAGGAGAGAAAGAAGAAGAAAAGGAATAAGATGCACCCAAAAAGAGCCTCGAGCCCAAGCATCATGCAAAGCTTGAGTAAGAGGAAGAGAGAGTTCCTTAGAAAGAAAGTATCACTAAGGATAACATAACCACCACTGAGTTAGAAAGGGAAAGGAATATACATATTGAAGACTCAGATGAGGAAGAGGAAAGAATAGAACAATAAGCCCCAAGCCATGAGGATAAATAGCTTCAACATGTGCAAAGAGACGAAGGTGATCATGAATCACCAAAAGGGGAAGCTTAGATTCCTAATTATGTAAAGAAGTAGTTACAAAATAAATCCCCTATTCTCATTCATTTGAAGCCCAACTCGAGGCTATACTAGAAAGAGTGCAAACAAAGATGAGAAAAGAGAATAAGCCAAGAGTCTGCTCCCATATCACAATTGATGCATCCAGATCAAGGACAGTGCAGGTTGCTACCCCAGTGGTAGACAAAGGAGAAGGGGTCAACTATAAAATTTCAACCATCAACCTAGGCCCTATGACAATAGAGTAGAAAATTAATGAGTTCTAGGGGTCAGTGGCCACGATCATGCAACAAATGAACAAGGATCAGTACTCTAAAGAGAAATTGAAGGCACAAGTGGAAAATCTCATCATATATATTTAGCAATGGACTTCCTTGGAGGAAGAAGCCCTGACAACCTCTTCCACACCCCTACTTCTCCCCCAAGAAGAACTCACCAAGATGGAGAAAATAAATAATTGGACCAAGGCTACTATGGATTGGTTCTAACGAGTACTTTGGAATGGTGACATGGGCATAGGCCATGCTGCCTAAATGACCAATAAATTTTGAGATGTGCAAAAGAAATTGGAAGGCACAAAAAATATGTCATTGGTTCCTTGAGCTATATAGGGTCACCTATCCTAAGCTCGAGGCCATTTTGAAGATGCCTGAAAAGACATGGGAGAAAAAATTGGCCCTTGCGAAGGATGATCACTGGTTTGTGGAGACATGGAAAATGGGCCTAGATTATAGGAGGGACATCCTAAAAAGAGTATTGCATGAGGTTGAGTTGGACCTTGAATGGGTCAAAGAGAATCAAACAAATAGCGAGGGTTACCTCAAGTTGATGACAAATGATGATATGCTTTCCCTAGAGCTAGATCCAGAGAAGATTAGGCCATTCTTCCATAAGAATATGGAGCAAGGAGTAGCAGAAACACTAACATCAGATTTCATGGACTTCACTATGAGGGAGTTCACACAATATGAATAGGTAATCAAGGCCACACCAAGATGCACAAAGAATTGGGAACAAATGATTGGCAGATTTAAGAGGTTGACCTTCCAAGTTCTTCAATCCAACATCATGGAATGGGATAAGATTTAAGCGCTAATTGGAAAATTCCTAGAGTACACCACCCTTCAGAAAAGAGAAGGAAAACTAGTGTTTGATGATGAGTTTCTGACAGTAAAAGCTAGGAAAAGAAGGTAGTCACTAGAAGACAAAACTACTACAGTGTCAAAGCCACTAGAAGACAAAATAGGAATGAGACAAAAATGTATTTTATATTAATATATTTTGGGGGTAGGTGAAACCCAAATGTAAAATGAATCTTGGTCACACAATGAAAGTAAATCCTGGCCATTCATTTCACTTTTGGAAAACTATAAATAGAGGGTCTCCTCTCATTTTTGGGGAGAGAGAGTTGGGGAGAGAGAGTTGAGTTGTAAAGACATGTTGCAGAAATTTCAATAGAATTTGATTTTTTTGATGGATTATTGTGTTTCTCACATGTTGCATGATTCATCTTCTCAAAGTTGGTAGATTTAGATAGATTTAGTTTGCTATTCTAAGTGTTTTGAGTAGTTTTGAGTAGTTTAGTTCATTTTGTTCATTGATGTTGAAGAATGTTATTATGTTGATGCCTTCCATGTTCATGCTTTTTGTTGTTTATTGATGATGAACAACAGTGTAAAGCTACTATGAACATTGCTTAATTTCTACAATTAAAATTCATCTTTTATTCATGCTTTATTGTGAATTAATAGCTGAAAATCTGCAGACCTTAGAAGATAGCACTATTTTCATGAGACTGTATGTTGTTTGGTTAAGTGGAACTCAATTTTAGGAAGGTTTTCCATTGTAGCATCCTCCATTGTCACTATTTATCATTAGTTGCAGGTCTAGGAACTCTTACCTCCCTTTTCCCTTTTGAATTTTCTTTGGAATAGTAATTAAGGAAAAGTTCTAGAACCATTGTAAAGCCAAATCTTGTTGGAAATATGTGCCTCAATCATCACAGGCTCAAACCTCTGATTAGAGCAAAGTCGGTATGACATCTATCATGTCTAGCCGACTAGCAACTTTGATACATTCTATTTTGAACAGGTTGCTTTGACCTTGCAGAAGTCTTGCCGAACCCTTATTTTTTGGAGCCTTCGCTATGACATAGTGTATTCACTATGATCTCTTATCACATGGAGTTCTTTGGCCGATAGCCCATTCAATCATAGATCGGGGAGACTCATGATGACTACGGGCTTCAGGATAACCTATGTTGGTTCAGTGAGAAGTCTTAGCGAACAGTGGAGGTCACGCCGATGGGGACACATCCAAAAATTCATTGGAGTAACTCAAAGCGATCGGGGAAAGGTCTTGGCAAGAGTGTTAAGTCTTGCCGACTGTTCGGTGTTCGGTGTAACACAAAGGATCTCGGGGAGATCTCTTAGAGACTGATGGATGTCATGCCGATAGCTGATGGCTATCGAGGTAACCCAAATGGTTTGGGAAGAAGTCCTCGCGAACGATGTAAGTCTTGCTGATGATGAGGGTTCTTCGGCATAGGTCTTGGTGAATGGTGGTCATTGGTGTAACAAATATGTGTTTGATAAGAACTCTCAGCGAAGGTGTTAAGTCTTGCTAACTATTCTTTGGAACTCGATATAATATCTGACTTCGGTATAACCTTTGGTGACTCAGCGTGAGGTCCTGGTGAAAGCGATAGGTCTCACCGATTGTTTGATGATTTAGTGTGACACATGAATCTTGATAGAACATCTTGGCGATAACGATATCTCTTGGTGACATTGATATGAAGGTTATGTGGCATCGGCGAGACACTGTTAGTGTCTCACCAAGATGCCAACACAGTGCGAATTTTGTTGACCGATTGACTATCCTATGTGGAGTCTCGTGGACCAAAAGGAGAAGCCGAATCTGAATAGTTGGAAGATTGTTCGTTGCGATGGTTTTGTGAGGAATTTTGACAAACAGAGATCGACATGGATATACTCGATGATTGCAGATGGTGATCGGTTGGCTGGATCGACAGATTTGTTGAGTGATTGAATTAGTAGATGAATTCTATTATGTGCATACTGTAATTTGAAGGTACCTATACAAACATTGTTTATGGTGAATGCTACTATAAACATACACCAGAAAGATAAGTCTGACATTTGTATGTAATCTCCATTACTGTAATACAAAGTGATTTCTCTTGGTGTGGTGGGTTTTTCTTCTGTAAGGGTTTTCCCACGTATATCTGGTGTTCATGTATGATTGTCAAATACTCTTTTTATGTTATTTATTCATAATGCATCTTAGTTGAACTGTAATTGAAAAATTAAAAGTATATCTACATTCTTCTTTGAGGTATTGACGTTAGGAGAATTGTTTCCGCATTTGATTTTCCTTACAAGTGGTATCAGAGCCTAGCCAGTTGTGTTATCCTTATGGGTATGTTGGGTTTTTTGTGTCAATTCTGTTCAGTGGGAGTCTTGTAGAGTTTGTTATTTTTGTTTAAAGGCTGAGATGGTTAGCACGTCTGGAAAGTTTGAAATAGAGAAGTTCAACGACAGTAACTTTGAGTTGTGGAAACTCAAGATGGAGGATCTTCTAGTTGATCGTGATCTGTGGCTTGCAGTGTCTGGAACTAAACCTACAAGCATGAAGCAAGAAGATTGGGACCTTGCAGATAGGAAGTCTAAGGGGCTAATAAGGATCTGTTTGGAAAACTCAGTGCTTCTGAATGTGCATGAGGAGAAGACTGCCTCTTCTTTGTGGAAGAGATTGGCATCTATTTATCAGGGGAAGTCTTTGGTGAATAAACTATTCCTGAGGAAGAAGTTGTATTCTTTGAGAATGTAGGAAGGAGGGTTTGTAGCTGATCATTTGAACGCATTTAATATGCTACTTGCTCAATTAACATCTGTTGGTGTGAAAGCTGAAGAAGAGGATCGTTGTATGCTATTACTGTGTTCTTTGCTAGACTCATGGGATCATCTGGTGATGGCTATTGGGAGTACAACATCCAATTTCAAGATGGAAGATGTTGTTGGTTCTTTGCTATCAGAAGAGATGAGAAGGAAATCTTCTGAGATGGCAAAGGAAGCTCTCGTTGTCAGAGGAAGACCGAAAGAGAAAGGCAAGAAGAAGGACAAGAAGTCCAAATCAAAATCAGAGGGGAGATCAAAGTCTCCTGGCAAGAAGTCCAAAGTGAAATGTTGGAACTGTGGTCAACCTTGTCATGTCTGAAAGGATTGTAAAGAGGAGAAAAAGAAGAAGAAGGGCTCTTCCGATAATGGTTCTTCTCATAGTGATGGCGACACCTTCATTGTAGCCTTGGCTACTCAGGCATCAGATGATGTCTGGCTGATTGATTCTGGAGCATCTTTCCACATGACAACTCATAGAGAGTGGTTCACAAAGTATGAAGAATACGATGGTGGAAAGGTGTACTTGGCAAGTGATTCAACTTTAGAGATTGTTGGCCATGGAAGAGTCAAAATACAATTCCCCGATGGCAGAGTGAAGGGAATTAATAATGTAATGCATATACCAGGTTTGGCTCGAAACTTACTTTCTATAAGTATGCTCAATGATATTGGAGTACAAGTCACATTCTCTAGAAATGGCTGCAAAATGACTAGAATTTCAATGGTGCTGGCTAGAGGTGCTCGAATTGGTACCCTATACAAGCTGGATGCACATGTTGTTCAATGCAACAGTGTCTCTAGAAAGTCACTAAAAGCTATTCATGGAGGTAAAGAGGGAAATATCCCTAATTATGTAAACTCTATGGAAGTAAAACTTCCTATAGAGAATACTATGCTTTGGCATCATAGGTTAGGCCACATAGGAGAAAAAGGTTTAAAAACCTTGAAGAAAAAAAACTTGGTTGAGGGGCTTGAAGACTGTAATCTCAAATTTGAATTCTATGAGCATTGTATATATGGAAAGTAGCACTGTGTTTCATTTTATTCCAGTCCTCATAAATCTTCTAGTTTGCTTGATTATATTCATTCGGATGTGTTTGTTCTATTAAATGTTCCTTCTTTGTCTAAATCAAGATACTGTGTCGTTTATTGATGATTATTCAAGAAGAGCATTTGTATATTTTCTAAAAATTAAATCAAAAGTATTCAGTCAATTTAAGGAATTTAAGAACCTTGTTGAAAATCAGATTGGTAGAAAAATAAAATGCTTAAGGACTGATAATGGAAGTGAATAATGTTCTGATGAATTTGAAAGATACTGTAAAGACATAAGACTACACCTTATACTCCACAGCAGAATGGAGTTGTAGAAAGTTTCAATAGTATAGTGATGGAGAGAGCACAAAGTATGCTCAATAGTGCTGGCTTGGAGGAGAAGTTCTGGGCTGAGGCTATATCTACTGCATGTTATCTAATTAATCATTCTCCAAATTTTTCTCTTGTTGAGAAAACACCTTTGGAAGCATGGTTTGGTAAGAAGCCCTCTCTTAGACATGTTCGTGTTTTTGGCTGTGAGGCATATGCTCATGTGTCGGATGTGAAAAGATCTCAACTAGAGAAAAAGGTTGTCAAATGTATTTTTATTGGCTATAGTGCTATCATAAAAGGATACAAGCTTTGGAATCCTGATACAGAGAAGGTTGTATACAGCAGAAGTGTAATATTTCATGAGTTGAAACCTTCCACTTTGGATCTGAAGTCAGGGACAAAGTCATAAAACAATAAGGATGTAGCATTAATTCCTCCTACACCAGAGAAAAAGGAATTCAAAATTCAAAATGTACCTAAAACTGAGGAGAGCTCAAGCAGTTCTGAAAGTTTTGAAGAAGAAGAACCTCAGCCTCAGCAAGTGAGGAGATCAACCCGTGAAAGAAAACAACTAGATAGGTATGGGTTCTCTTTGATTGATTCTACTTGTTCCTATGCTTTAATTTATAGCATTGATGAGCCTAGGACTGTAAATGAGGCATTTAAAATGTCTGATTTAGACTCTTGGTTGGAAGCCATGAATGAAGAGATGGTATCATTAGAGAAAAATGAAACTTGGAGTTTGGTGCCCTTTCCTGAAGGCTACAAATGGGTATTTAAGAAAAAGATTGGTATGGATGGCAGTGTAGAAAAGTACAAGGCAAGACTGGTTGCAAAGGGTTATTCCTAGGTCGAGGTTATTGATTATGGGGAGATTTTTTCTCCTGTAGCAAAGCTGACATCTATCAGATTTCTTTTGTCACTTGCAGCAGCATATGACTTAGAGGTAGAACAGATGGATGTGAAGACAACATTTCTTCATGGTGATCTTGAAGAAGAAATCTATAAGTCCTAGCCTGAGCACTTTGTTGAGAAAGGTAAAGAAAAACTGGCATGCAAATTAAAGAAGTCTCTGTATGGGTTAAAATAGCCACCTAGAATGTGGTACCAGAAATTTGATACTTTTGTATTGTCTTTGGGATTTGTGAGATCAAAATCTGATCACTGTGTATATTATAAAGCTGAAAGTGATCAAGTACTTGTTATTGCTCTCTATGTTGATGATATGTTGTTCATAGGCAATAGTAAGCTAATAATTTTTGATCTTAAGTCTCAGTTGTCTGCTAAGTTCAAAATGAAGGATCTTGGTGCAGAAAGGTATATTCTGGGGATGGAGATAACCAGGGACAAAAATAATAGAAAACTATGGCTCAGTCAGAGTAAGTATATCAAGACTATTCTTGAGAGATTTTGTATGAATGATTACAAATAACTAGTGGTTTGAGTCATGCAGGGAACAAAGCTATCTGTTGAGGACTATCCAAAATCTCCTACTGAGATGGAGGACATGACCAATGTACCCTATGCTAGTGTGGTTGGTAGTCTCATGTATGCAATGGTCTGTACAAGGCCATACATTGCCCAAGCAGTGGGAGTTCTTAGTCGATTTATGGCTAATCTAGGAAGAACGCATTGGGATGCTGTGAAGAGAGTGTTTAGATATTTGAAGGGAACTTCACATTTTTATTTGTGTTACCATGTGAACTTGGTTGAATCACAAAGGAAAATCAACATTCGTGGATATGTAGATTCTAATTGGGCAGGGGACATTGATAGCAGGAGGTCCACTAGTGGTTACATTTTCATGTTGAATGGTGGTGCAGTGAGTTGGATGAGCAAGCGGCAGGTTGTAGTCGCTTTGTCCACTACGGAGGCTGAATACATGGTAGCTACTCATGCTTGTACATAAGTAGTTTGGTTGAAACATTTGTGTTCTAACATTGGTTTTGATGTAGGGGAAATAACTATTTTATGTCATAGTCAAAGTGTAATTTTTCTGGCAAAGAACCCTACTTTCCATGCCAGGAAAAAACATATTGACGTACAGTATCACTTTGTACGAGATATGGTGGAGGATGGAAAGGTCAATTTGGAAAAGGTTGATACTCTAGAGAATGTTGCAGACTCATTGATGAAGTCAGTGAGCACAGACAAGTTCAGGTGGTGTGCCAATTTGATGGGCCTTAGTGCCCATGATTTTCAGTAAGTTATGTTGTGCTCTTGAGGTGCTTGTGTGATCTTCATCAACTGGAAGATTGTTGGAAATGTGTGCCTCAATCATCACAGGTTGAAACCTCTTATTAGAACAAAGCCGATATGACATCTATCATGTTTGGCCGACTAGCAGCTTTGATACATTCTATTTTGAACAGGTCGCTATGACCTTGCAGAAGTCTTGCCGAATGCTTATTCTTTGGAGCCTTCACTATGACATAGTGTATTCACTATGATCTCTTATCGTGTGGAGTTCTTTGGCCGATAGGCCATTCAATCATAGATCGGGGAGACTCACGATGACTACAGGCTTCGGGATAGCCTATGTTGGTTCGGTGAGAATTCTTAGCAAACAGTGGAGGTCACGCCGACGGGGACACATCCAAATGTTCATTAGAGTAACTCAAAGCGATCGAGGAAAGGTCTTCGCAAGAGTGTTAAGTCTTTCCAATTGTTCGGTGTTCAGTGTAACACAAAGGATCTCGGGGAGATCTCTTAGCGACTGGTGGATGTCTTGCCGATAGCCGATGGCTATCGGGGTAACCCAAATGGTTTGGGAAGAAGTCCTGGCGAATGATGTAAGTCTCACCGATGATGAGGGTTCTTCAGCATAGGTCTTGGTGAATGGTGGTCATCGGTGTAACAAATATGTGTTCGATAAGAACTCTCAACGAAGGTGTTAAGTATTGCCGACTGTTCTTTGGAACTCGGTATAATATCTGACTTCGATATAACCTTTGGTGACTCGGTGTGAGGTCCTGGTGAAAGTGATAGGTCTCACCGACTGTTTGATGATTCGGTGTGACACATGAAGCTCGATAGAACATCTTGGCGATAACGATATCTCTTGGTGACATTGATATGAAGGTTATGTGGCATTGGTGAGACACTGTTAGTGTCTCACCGAGATGCCAACATAGTGCAAATTTTGTTGACAGATTGACCGTCCTATGTAGAGTCTCGTGGACCAATAGGAGAAGCTGAATCTGAATAGTTGGAATATTGTTCGTTGCGACGGTTCTATGAGGAAGTTTGACAAACAGAGATTGACATGGATATACTCAGTGATTGTAGATGGTGATCAGTTTGTTGGATCGATAGATTTGTTGAGTGATTGAATCAGTAGATGAATTCTATTCTGTGCATACTGTAATTTGAAGGTTCCTGTACAAATATTGTTCATGGTGAATGCTGTTGCAAACAGACACCAGAAAGATAAGTCTGACATTTGTATGTAATCTCCATTACTGTAATACAAAGTGATTTCTCTTGGTGTGGTGGGTTTTTCTCCTATAAGGGTTTTCCCACATATATCTGGTGTTCATGTGTGATTTTCAAATACTTTGTTTCTATTATTTACTTCATAGTGCATCTTAGTTGAACTGTAATTGAAAAATTAAAAGTATATCTACATTCTTCTCTGAGGTATTGACGTTAGGAGAATTGTTTCCGCATCTGATTTTCCTTACAAATCTGATGTTGAACATGGAGTTTTAGACTATTTTTTTAACTTGCAACAATTGAAAATCACTTTCAAAATCTCATAAACTCCATTTGAAGATCCAATTCCATCCCAAATTAGCAATTGTTCATGCCCCTTGTGATTACCAACAAATCACATCAATCCACTGAGTTGTTTTTTCCAAGTCATGACCTGACACTTGAGAGACCTTGGAGTAATTTTTTGCAACTTGTTTGTAGGGAGTTTCCTTTGAAGAGAGGTAGCATACTTGTGTGCTACTTGTGTTGAGAAGTGCAAAAACACCCATCAACAATATTCTTTGAGAGTTTTGGAGTGAAATGTGATGAGATTCTCTTTGCTATTATCTTTGTCCTTTTGAGTGAGCACCAAAGCTATGTTTTTTTGGCTGCTGTAGATGTAGAGAAAAAAATCCTTGGAGAAGTCTAGGTTAGCTAACACCAGGGATGCAAATATGGTGTTGCAGGAATAGAGAAAGGAATGAAGGTGTTGTCATTGATGTCAACAAGTCAACTAGTTATCTACTATTTTTTGTTGGTTGTGTATGTTGAGGATATTGAGAAAATTGTATTAAAGGAAGATTACAACTATTCAACTATTGAGGATGATGATTTGGTACTTGTCCCTATTTTTTTTATGTATATTGGCTAAGGTTTGGGATATTTTTTGTTGGTCCAGATTCTCATTGTTGAAGTCTTTTGACCTATGGGTTTACAAATAAGATGTTCTAATTGTATTGAATATATTTTTTCATTTCTGGAAGTATTGAGCTTAACTGATCTATGTGTTTTACACTGGTTTGGCCGACCATGTGTTAAGCACTATCGTTGAATTTGATTAAGCGTGTTGGATCTATTATGGGTCCTAGTGAAGTGTGTGTTTGGGTTTCCCTCATTCTAATTCCACCCTAGGATTTTTGGCACCAACCTAATTTGAATTTGATGTTGGATGGCTGACTTTGTATCTTTTCAAGGTTGGAGATAGTATAAATATAGAATGAGCTCACAATGAAAATTATATATAAGAAAAGAAGAAAGATAAATGAAAGAGAAGATGTGACTTTTATGCTATTTTGAAAGTGTGTGAGTTATGTGTGTGGTTGATCAATTTGTAGCTTAATGCTGATTTTTTGGATGAAGTGAGTAGAAGGAGAACTCTATCATTCATGTAAGTTGTTCATTGATTGTGGTGGAATCCTTTGATGCATTGGGATTTTTGTCTTAATATAACAAGTATTCTTTGTCTTCTTTTGTATCTCTGAGTTGTAGCTCTATGGACATCGAGTCCTTATTGTAGGCAGTGAGCCTTATCTTAGGCAGTGAGCTTTATTTTAGACAGTGAACCTTTTTGTAATCGGTTTTGATATTTTCTATAGTGTGGTTAATCCTCACCATGGTTTTTCCCTCATTGGGTTTTCCACATAAATCTAGTGTTATTGTGTTTGTACATTGGCATTTGATGGTTAATCATTTAATTAGTTTATGTGTTAGTTCCAGTAATTGAATTGAAGGTTGTAATATGTGGCAACTGATTCACCCCCACTCATAGTTGTCCTATCCAACAATTGGTATCAGAGCTTGGTTCCTTGGTCAAGAGCTTAACCGCTTGAGGAAGGTCTAGGATAGCTAGAAAAATTGTCTTTGATTATTTGAGGTTCGATGGAACTAACTATGGTATCTAGAAAGTATTGATGGAGGAATATCTAGAGTATTGTGGATATGATGTAGAGAAAGCTTATAAGAATCCCTACACTCCTCTTGCTAATGGTCTAAGTACACCTGAAGAAATCAGATCACATAAAGTGAATAATAAGGCTAAGTTCATATTGAAGAATAGTATGGTACATTTTGAGTTGATTAAGGTTTAGAACTTTAAGATAGCTAAGGAAGTTTGTGATGCTTTAGAAAGAGTACACAATGGTGATGAAAGGGTAAAAGAGGCAAAATTGCATAATTTGGAAACATAGTTTGATCTTATACATATGTTTGAAGATGAAAATGTTAAAGCTTATGTACAGAGATTGGATGAGGTAGTGGCTGGAATGCGATCTCTTGACACTATTATAGATGAAATCGAGATTGTAAAGAAGATTCTCATAACTCTTCTTGATGCTTACAATGAAAAATTGAGTCCTATTGAGTAGACTATAGATTATAAGACTTGTGCTAAGGATCTGCAGCTAGGATTCTTAACATCTTATGAGATGAGGGAGCCAAATCTAAGAAGTGGATGAAAAAAATAGGCTACTTTTAAAGCTACAGACATAAAGATCTGGATGATAAAAAATTGATGAAATCAAAGTTGACTTTGTAATAAGAATGAGAAAAGGCTCTGGTAAGTATGAAGGAAAAATTCCCTTTAAGTGCTTTAGTTGTGGAGAAATTGGTCACTATGTTGTAAAGTGTCCAGAAAGAGCTAAAAAGAATAAACAAATATATGAGAAAGAAACAAAAGGAAAGAAGATTAACAAAGCTTACTATGTTAATCAGAATGCTAGTATTTTAGATGAAGATTCAAAATATGAAGATCTAGATGACAATGAATGCTTGTTCTTGGCGATAAAGGATGAACCTACTTCTACTAATTTAGAAAAAATGATAAAGGAAAGTCCCCTGGAGAAGGAGAAGGAGAACAATGAAGGTACATTTATCTTTTCCCTACATGCTAAAGAAGAAAAGAACTTTTGGGTAGTTGATAGTGGTTTCTCACATCACACAACTGGTGATAAGAGTAAGTTTGTGAAACTTGAGAAATATGATGGAGGTTTGGTTATGTTTGGAGATGATACTAGTGCTAAAATCTGTGGAATAGGTTTAGTAATTTTTGATGGCAAGCATCATACTGATGATGTTTACTATGTTAAGGGTTTAAGGTATAATCTATTGAGTGTCAGTCAGATGTGTAGAAAGGGATATGATCTTGTGTTTAAGGATGAGAAATGTGAGATCTGGAAAGGATCCAAAAAATTGATTGCTATAGGAAAGAAATTTGAAGGGAATATTTATCATCTTAAGGGTGTTGATGGACAATGCTTTATGACTCAGAAAAATGATAGTTGGTTATAGCATAGGAGAATGTGTCACATGAATTTTGATAACTTGGAAAGGATTGGTGTTGTTCAGGCCATGAGAGATCTACCAAAATTACAAATCCTATAAATGTTATCTACATGAATTGTCAGTTTGGGAAGAAAACAAGAAATCATTACAGATCAAGAGAACACTCTACTACTGGATTACTAGATCGGGTTCATAGAAATCCTTGTGGTTCTATGAGGGTGCGATTTCTACTTGGTGAAAGGTACTTTATTCTTTTAATTGATGATTATTTTAGATATACATGGGTTACATTTCTAAGAGAGAAATTAGATGCACTAGATAGATTCAAGGCATTCAAGGCTATGGTTGAAAATGAAGTGAATTTGAAGATAATATATTTTTTGAAGTGCATAGAATAAAGAGATAGTTATCTACTCTGAGAACTCCTCGGCATAATGGATTCATTGAAAGGAAAAATAGAATAGTTCAAGAGGCTGCTAGGTCAATGATCACTAAATCTATATTACTAGAAGTTTACTGGAAAGAAGCTATTCACATTGTTGTATATGTATTCAATTGAGTTTAGGAAAGAGAAAATAGTACAAAAACTCCCTATGAGCTGTGGTACTGGAGAATTCCTATAGTTAAATATTTCAAGGTATTTAGAAGCAAGTGATATATCAGAAGAGATGAGGAAACTTTGGGAAAGTTTGATGTAAGAAGTGATGAAGGAATATTTCTTGGAAACTCTACTAAAAGCAAGGCATACAAATGTTTTAATAAAAGATTGAGAAATATTGTAGAAATCTTGAATGTGAAGATTGATGAAGCAATGAAGAATTCTATTGATATTGATGGATATGTGTCTGATTAACATGACCATGCAAGAATAGAAGAAATTATGGAAGAATAGGATAAAGATGAGCAAAAGAAATAGAATGAACAAAATGAGAGAGAATAAGATGCTTCAATGATGTCCCCTAGGATACCAAAATATGTACAGAGGAATCATTCAGAAAGTCATATTATTGGAGACAAGAAAAAAGGTGTGTTAACTAGAAGAAAAGCTACTGCTAAAGTAAATTTGTGCTTATTCTCTGAGATTGAGTTGAGGTCGGTAAGTGAAGCCTATAAGGATGAAAATTGGAAGGAAGCAATGAAAGAAGAATTTTTGTAGATTGAGAAGAATCAAACTTGGGAATTGGTCCCAAGATCAACAAACAAAAATTTCATTGGATCAAAATGGGTATTCAGAAATAAGTTGAATGAGAATGGGAAAGTTGTTAGAAACAAAGCAAGGCTTGTGTGTAAAGGATACTCACAAGTAGAAGGAATATATTTTCAAGAGAATTTTGCCTCGGTAGAAATAATGGAAGCTATAAGAATATTCTTGGTATTAGCTTCTTATAAATATTTCAAAGTCTATCAGATGGATGTCAAGTCAACTTTTTTGAATGGTGAGCTAGAATAAGAGGTCTACATGGAACAACCAAAAGGATTTCAGTCAATAGATCAACCGTATTTGGTGTGTATATTGAAGAAATCTTTATATGGATTAAAGCAAGCTCCTAGAGCTTGGTATGCAAGGTTAGATAAGTATTTGAGTCAACAAGGATTTAACAAAGGTACAATAGATAGTAATGTCTACTTCAAAATTGAAAATGAAAAAATCTTGGTTTTAGTTGTATATTTTGATGACATTATCTTTGGAGGAAATGAAAATATGTGCAAGATGTTTGTGAAAGAAATGCATATTTTTTTTGAAATGTCTATGTTTGGGGAGATGAATTTCTTTCTTGTGCTATAGATTAATCAAACAGAGAAAGTTATTTTCATTTCACATCCTATGTATGCGAGAGAGATGTTGAAGAAATTTGGGATGGATGGTTCCAAAATGGTAAGTACTGCTATGGTGACTAGTTGCAAGTTAGGTAAAGATGATGATTCACTTAAGGCTAATAAGAGCAAGTATAGATATATGATTGGTGGATTACTGTATTTGACTACTACTAGAGTAGATATTATGCATGTAGTTTGTCTTGTAGCTAGATTTCAAGAAGATACAAAGGAAATACATGTTACTATAGTTAAAATAATATTCAGATATTTGAATGGCACTCTGGTTATGGATTATGGTATCCTAAAGATACTGACTTTACACTGAGTTCCTATACAAATGTAAGTTGGGCTAGAAGTATAGATGATAGAAAGAGTACAAGTGGTGGTTCATTCTTTCTTGGATGTAGGTTGGTAGCATGGCTAAGTAAGAAGTAAGATTTAGCCTCTTTTTCTACTGCTAAAGCTGAGTATATTGTTGTTACATCTTGCTATACACAAGTGTTATGGGTGAAATAAACATTGAAGGATATCACAGTGCTATATGATGATCTATTTCTATTTTTGTGATAATACAAGTGCAATTAAAATTTTGAAGAATGCACTTGATAATGAAACATATATCTATCAAATATTATTTCTTGAGAGAGAAGGTCATGGAGAATGAATTCAAGATTGACTATGTTCCAAAAAAGGATCAAATTGTGAATATATTTACAAAGGCTCTTCCTAAAGATACTTTTGAGTATCTTCGGGATAAGCTAGGGGTTATTGCCCCCCCTTTAATAAACTAAGATGCATTTGGAGGTGCATTAGTCTGGTGGATTCATGGTTGTATCTTTTTGGACTGATGTTTTGGTGGCTATCTCTTAGGGAGAGTAGGTAGTTTCAAGTGTTTTCATTATGAGTATTCTATTTTCATGTCAAAGGAATTTTCAATGAACATATCTTGTGCCTTTACAATTTTTGTCAAAGGGGGAGAGACAACATGCGAAAAGGAGAGAGCATGTGAAAGGAGAGAAAGTTGATAAGAGAAAGCAAGTGATGAGAAAGATGATCTTCTTAGGGGGAGAAGCAAAAAGAAAAATCTTGAGAAGTATTGTCAAAATTGGTATGGTGTCTTTGATGGTTTTTCACATCATGTGTTACCATCAATGACAAAGGGGGGGATTGTTGAAAGAATAGAGAAAGCAATGAAGGTGTTGTCATTGATGTCAATTGGTCAACTGGTTATCTACTAGTTGTTGTTAGTTGTGTATGTTGAGGATATTGAGAAAATTATATTAAACAAAGATTACTAGCATTCAACTATTGAGGATGATCATCCAGTACTTGTCCCTATGTTTTTTTTTTGTGTTTTGGTTGAGGTCTAGGAGAATTTTTGTTGGTCCAAATTTCTTATTGTTGAAGTCTTTTAACTTGCAGGTTTAGAAATAAGATGTTCTAATTGCATTGAAGATATTTTTAGTTTCTTGAAGTATTGAGCTTAATTGATTTATGTGTTTTACACTAGTTTGGCCAACCGTGTGTTAAGCATTATCTTCAAAGTTGATGAAGTGTGTTGGAACTATTATGGGTCTCGGTGGAGCATGTGTTTGGTTTTCCCTCATTCTAATTCCACCCTAGGATTTTTGACACCAAACTAATTTGAATTTGAAGTTGGATGGATGACTTTATATCTTTTCAAGGTTGGAGATAGTATAAATACAGAATGACCTAGTAATGAAAATTGTAAATAAGAAAAGAAGGAAGATAAGTGATAGAGCATACATGAATTTGATATGATTCTGAAAGTGGGTGAGTTATGTTTGGTTGATTAGTGCAAAGCTTAAGACTGAGTTTCTAGATGTAGTGAGCTGAAGGCAAACTCTATCATTCATGCAAGTTGATTAGTGATTGTGCCAGAATCCTTTGTTGCATTGGGATTGTTATCTCTCTATAACAAGTATTCTTTGTCTTATTTTGTATCTCTGGGTTGTAGCTCTATGGATAGTGAGTCTAGACAGTGCATCCTTATTGTGGGCAGTGAGCCTTATCTTAGGCAAGGAGCCTTATTTCAAGTAGTGAGCCTTTTTGTAATTAGTTTTGATATTCTCTATATTGTGAGTTAATCCTCATCGTGGTTTTTCCCTCATTGGGTTTTCCAAGTAAATCTGGTGTTATTGTGTTTTTGCATTAGCATTTGATGTTAATCATTTAATTAGTTTGTGTTAGTTTCTATGATTGAATTGAAGGTTATAATCTATGGAAAATGATTCACCCCCTATTAGTTGTCCTATCTAACATATAGTTTCCTTTACGCGTTCGCCAACTTTCTTTCCTTCAAGGTTCCACTTGAAATTAGATTATTTTTTAGTATCAGTGTGATAGGTCTCATGATGCTTGTGAAGTCTAAAATGAACTGACTAAAAAAAATGATCTTCCCCAAAAAAGAGTACAACCCCTTCTAGTTGACCGGAAAAGGTAGGTCCATTATGGATCTCACCCTTTTGAGATCTATCGCTATCCCTTCCTTTGATACCATGAAACCAAGTAGCTTGCCTTGGGGCACTCCAAAGACACATTTTTTCGGATTTAAGGAAATCTTGAACTATTGACATTTCTAGAAAACCTTTTCTAGATGATCAAATTGATCATCCTTCAATTTTGAAAAGGCTGTTAGGTCATCTAGATATATTAGAATAATCTGATTAATTAAAACTCTAAAAATGATATCCATCGCTCACTTAAAATTCACACTGGCATTGGAAAGTCTAAAAGGAATATTTGAGTATGTGAGCATTCTCTACTTAGTAGTGAACATTTTTTTATACTGATCTCCTCCTTTGACATAAACCTAGTTATAACCCAAAAAATCATCAAGCAAAGAGAAAATTTCCAATCTATCCATAGTCTGCAAAATCTACTCCATTGATGGAAAATGGTAGTGGTATTTTAGTGAGGCTTTTTTCAAGTCCCTGAAATCCACACAGAGCCGAATATCACCATTCTTTTTCAAACTAGCACCAGATTAGACACCTAGGTGGAATGCTTAATCAAGTATATGATCCTTGATTCAATTAATTTAGTGAGTTCTTGGGCCATCAATTCTTTAACCTTCACATTGAATGGCCTTTTTTTTTTCAAATATGCTTCAAGCCTTTGGTTAAGTCAATAGTATGCTGAATTATGCTGAGATCATATCCTCTGAGATTGTCATAGGTCCAAGCTATGACCTCGTCGTATCTAGAACATAGCCATTTTAATCTCTCTTTATCTTTCTGAGGAACGTCCATTCTGACCTTTAAATTTCTACCATTTCCAACATCGATATCTTCATAGTCTTTCTCATTGGCAGTGAACCTTTGCTTGCCATTTCTCATGTCCTCATAGTCGAAAAGATTCTTAAGGGAGATTAAACCTTGAAGGAGCTTATTTCCTTTTATTTGGATCACTTGCACTTTAGAGGGCTCTGCTTCAAAACTGTGAATAGTTGGAAGCTTTTCTTGACTTTTGTAAAAAATCAGCAATCTGGAAATCATCCTCAAATACCTTCTAGTTCTAATCATTGTTAGGAATTGCTGGTTGGACAGTGATTTTTACTACATTTTTCTTTGTTGCTGAATTAGAAATTGGTTCAAAATGTGAACCAATTGAAGCCATATGATTAGCAACATCATTTTGGGAATGTGGGATAACCTAAATGTTAAAATCCTCAAAATTCTAAATCAAATCCCATATTCTATGTCTATACGACTTCATTCTTCTATTCTTGGCAACCGCCTGCCTACAAAATTGACTTACAACCAACTCTGAATCTCTGAATGTTTGTATTCTCTTTATGCCCATCTTTTCTATGAGGAATAAACCATAAACCAAAGCCTCATACTTTGCATCATTATTTGAGCATGGGAAATAGAAAAGAAAGGATTTGAGGTTCTTTGACCCTATTAGGGATATGAGTCAAATGCCTAGTGCCTACTCCAGAACTAGCCTTGCATTTGGCACCATCAAAATATAATGTCCATAGAATGTTGTCACTTGGACCATTATGCTCCTCCCATTCCTTGAACATTTTTTCAAAGACTTGGTCATCATCGAAGATCACATAGGTGCCTAATCTGGTAGCATGAAAGTTTCCAAATAGGTTGGAGTCAATGAATTGGTTGAGGAGGACCTCTTCTTTAGGGGTCTGATTGATTGTGTCTTGCTCATATTCTAACATCTCTACACAACATCTCTCCCTTTTTAAGGAGGTGTGCACTACTTCAAAGCATAGGACCGCATTGGTCACTATGTGTTCTGGATGCAAGGATTCAGATAGGATCTTCATCTTTTCCCCATGCTTGGTTAACAATAAAAGGTGAGACCAATTGAGCACTAAATATTCTCCAAGATTTTCTATAAATTCCTTGAAAGGAACATCTCAAATATTGGGGGAATATCTATCACAACTACTTCTTGCGTGATTGTTTGGCTTTGACATGAGAACAGGGTCAAAGATAGATCCTTGATTCGACCAACGGTCAAAACTTTCTTCCCATCTAATTGCATGATTCCTTTTTCAAGGGGCTCATACTTGAGTTACAGGGCATTGGCCACATATTTAGGCATGTCCTAGTACTAGCTCTTGAATCAATCATGTTATTATGCAAAAGCTTATCTCCCACAATAAGTGTTAAAAAGAAAGGTGTGGGATTTGGCTTGCTTACTCTTTCTCCATTGCATTGTTCATGATGTTCACATAAGCCGCGACTCTTGAAGGTTGGGGCTCCAATGTGACCCCCGTGTCTTTAACTTGATCACACAATGGAATTGCATCCATTCTTAGTATTTTCTCTTCCTTCTTCAAAGCTTCCTAGAGAAACATCTTTTGTATAGGAATGGATAATACATCCCAAAGAGATATGTTCAATAGTAGAATTTGGAAAATAAATGATTAAATGACTAAAACTTTTAGTCACAACAACTAAAAAAGACTAAATTCTACCCATTTTTGCAACTCAACTATAAATGAGTAAATAAATGACTAATTCAGTCATTAACTAAAAAATATTTAGTCACACAAATAAAAATGACTAAATAGTTAGTCATTTATTTAGTCATAATCCATTTCAATAAATCATTTAAGGAATCAAGAATATAGCCTGCAAAAATACTCTAAAACTTTAATAAACATACCCTAATTTTTTTGTCAAAATCTTATTTTTAGGCATAGCCTACCAGAATGGAGTTTTCATTTTAACAAATATACTCTAAAACCTTCGTTGAAACATTAATTTCAGGTGTGGCCTACCAAAATGGAGAAGTGTTTTAGTAAAGAATGACAAAGAATGGTAAGGAGATGTGTGTGACAAGAGGCATAAGATTCATTGCTTCTTATTTCATTCCTGCCCTGCTCAACAAGGGTTACATTGTTCACGCTACTATTTGTAATCCAAGTATTTAATTGACATATATTTGGATAATCTCAAATTCTTTTAGATGTTTTTGAAGTATCAATGTATCCTATATGGGGTTTAGAGTGATTTATTTTAATTTAAAAAAATAAATAAATGATGTATTTTCTTGTGATTAGATAATGTGGAGATCTCCTAAATCTTCCCCAACACATTGCCCTATTTGGCATTGTATGCATTACTCCAGTTGCTAGGATTTTGCATGAAATCTTTAATATCTTCATGACTGTGGCTTTTAAATAGATCTTAGTCTTTTCTTTAATCCTTATCATGGTAACCCTTGAGTTCCATAATCCACCTTTAATCTCTTCTAAGAATGTTGTCTTAAGCTAGAATGCATAGTATGCATATAAAGCAAGTCCTTCATACTTTCCATTGTTCCAAACCACCACTCATTGCCTTGGTTAAAATGTTGGCTCCATAAGCACAATAGCATGTTTTAAAATCATGGTTGCCAATGATTGACCATTAAGGTCACTACTTTCATCAAGATACAATGATATTTTTGTCTTCAAACTCAAGGCTTTATGAAAGATAACATTGTGAATTTTTTGTTGTGTACGATTTTATTTTCTTGCACATATACTGCTTTGCATACTTCCTTTAAGACTGGATATTGCACCCTCAGTTGCAATCTCAAACAACTCATTCACTTTCACTTGAAGATTCATTTCATGAGCATCCTTCTATAACATCAAACTATTCCCTATAGACTACCTCCTTACTTACTACACGTGACTCATCCTTTCATGGTATTGTGGGTCTTAAGATGGGTATGTGCATGATCGTGATGGGCCAAAAAGTGACGATATGATGGGTATGTGTAGGGTATGTGGCTAACAAATTTTATTTTTACCCAAAATTGATGAAATGAAAAGGGTTTTCAAAGGAGATTCTTAGCTTTCCACCAATATAAATTATGCTTTACTTTGAATTTAATAAATAATTATTATTCATTTTCCACTTGAATTATGACTAAAGTCCTGATTGATATGCTAATTGAAAAATAGTTATAACTTTAAAATGGAATCACATTTTTTCAATCTAAAACATATGTCATATTCTATGCTTTGCATACTATAGGATTAAAAAAAATTGATTTCATGAAGTTTTGACCAAGTTAAGGTGGTTAGACATATGAGTTTTTATATTTTTCAAAAGTTTGAATAAAAAATTCATAATTAATTATTTACATGGAAAAAAATTACAAAAAAATATGCATCACATCGGGACATGAGTCCTCTACTTATATCTAAAATATTATAAGAAAATATTATCATTTTATTGTGGTTAAGGTGGTTAGACAAATAGCTACTTCTTATTTTTTCCCTGAAATTTAAGTACAACTGCATTGAAATTTCAAATTTTCACCAAATAGATTTTTTTATTTTTTAAATAAACCTAGTAGTTTAGAAACTACATTCAATTTAATACATATTCTATTCTTACATATTTTTAAAATAATATAGATAACTTATTCAAATTTTTACGTCAAGCTGCCTAACTCTGATTTTTTTGAATTGTCTCCATTTAAGAGCCTTTTTTTTCCATGATGATCCTACACATACCCAAATCCTTCAACCTTATTTTCACTACTCCACAGTCTACAAGGAATTATTCACTATTCTCCCATCTTTGATGAGTCTCAAAACACCACTCAAACATGCAATCTACTGCCTCCATTATACAATGGCTAAGAAGAAACATTGAACCTGTGATTACCACTATTACTTCATTTGGATAGTCATTCCCTATTTGCATTTTCCTTGTCTAGCACTACCAAAAGCATTTAAAAACCCTTAAGGTCAGCAAGGGGGTAAGGAAACTCACTGTTAAAATCTCCACTTTACTATGCAAGGTTTGAGATTTATTATCTTGTCATTGCTCAGCTTCTTTTTCACTGTCACACCTCAAGTGACTATCATTATTCTTACCATAGATTACATTTATAAATTTCACTAAGCTACATAGTGTGCTTGTTATTAGCTACAATCTTTAGATTGCAAGATTATGTTATTGGCTACAATGTCTCAATCTTGTTGGTATTGCAACCTCACTAATCCATTAGAGTTATTTTTTATGTTTCTATGGAGGCCTAGGGTTTGTACCCCTGTCATGCTATTACCAATGCTTTTGTTGGTATTAAAAAACAACCTTAAATCTTGGGTCAGAAAATTAGTTGTATTGATAGGGTTGTGGTATGATCTTGGATTGTATCCTAGAGTGTGTGGGAAGCTTGTGTTTGATCATTAAGGTATGCAAACTTGATTAGGGAAATGTATCCTATATAGCATGGGTCTTTATTTAACACTTTCCATAATGGTTATTAGAAGATCACATTATTATATTTTGTGGTAACCCAAGATTGCATTCAAGTATGTAACAAAATTGGTTTGTAGTTTAAGCTATACACTTTTAAGTAACATTCATAAGGTTTAGAAAATCTTGATCACTCTCTAGAATAACCCATTAAACATGGGTTGTGCTTAAATGCACTACATAATTGATATAACACAACCACCTTGCATATCAACCAGAGTTATAGGCTCTTTATTGCAGAAAGGGGTAATCACTCTTGTATCATGCTATCTTTACATCGTAACCTATTAAACTTGAGCTAACTTGAATGCACCCAATGATGATTGGAACCTAATTGTGATGAAAGTGATTTGTACATGAATTGTGCTCATATGAGTGCCTCCATTTATATCACAACATAGCCACATTAAACATGGCTCACACATGAATGCATCTTGTATTTATTATAGCACAATTGTGCCACATGACCAATAGAGTTATGGATCACATAATTATAGTCACAAGAATTTGTTCCTCGGTTGTGCTCTTATGGTGATTTCATTACCATTACAACATATTCCTTTGGAATTATATTTCTCAAATCCTAACATTGCTTATTTTCTCTTTGGATGGATTGCTTCATGGAATTTTTGTGATTTATACGACTTTTGATTTGATAGTAAATGACATTAGATTCTTTTTAAAGCTGAAATAATTTATTAATTATGGTTTTATGATGATTTTGAGTTTTATTTAGAAGAGGTTAATATGTTGCATTTTTATGTACAAGAAGAATATATTGTGATGCAATGTTCGGGTATGGATGATTCATAAAAAATTGGATTTCTATCAGTGTCATAACCAAGGTGGAGAGTACCTTGAGCTGGTGTGAAACACTTTTGGGTGTTTTTGGTTGGAACAAAAACCTAATTGTGGGAATTTTCAAGTATTTGACAGAGGAAGTTCCTTTATTCTAAAAATAAAATAATAAATTTGTTGGTCCAATTAGAGATCCAACCTGAGATCTTTAATATCTGATAGATAAAGTTTGTAAATTGTAAAGATAAAATCATAAATTTTTTGGATCAATTTCAGATCCGATTTGAGCTAGTGAAGCTCCAACAAAGGAAGTTCCTACATTTTAAAGATAAAAACATAAATTTTATTGGTCCAATTTGAGATCCAATTTCAGGTTGTTAATCTCTGACAGAGAAAGTTCCTACATTCTAAAGATAAAATCATAAATCTGCTTGGTCCAATTTGAGGTCCAATTGTAAGGATTTTTCTTTTCAATTATACTTTATGACATTTGGCTTGATGCAAATTGTTAATTTAGAATTATGGTATTGCTTCTCTTCTAATTTTTTCAACCCTCATTTTAGGGAAGAGATTTGAAGATGGTTCCTAAAGATGGAGACTACAATTTTCTACTATAGGTTTCAATTAGAAACACCAAAATATTAGGTACTATCATACTTAGGTACAATAGAGTTTGAGGTGAATTTCACTTAGTATTTTATGCTGAAATGGATATGTTCTAGCCTATAGTTAATTTTTGTAGCATAATAGATAGGCTAAATAGTTGTTCATATATGGTAGTTTCAAATTCTAAATTGCTAAACCTTATTCTAGGAGAAAATCATAAGGGGGGTCTATACATAAGACATCATTGTTTGAAATTCAAAATTGTTGGATCTTTCACAACTTTTTGCTTCATTTATTTAATCTAAGACAACCTACCATATAGAAGATGCTCTCAAAATCACAGTAAAATATTTTATTCTAGGATGACTGTTTAGAATATTTCCCATCATAACAATGAACAAAACCATCAATCATTAACCTAAACTTTGCAAGAGTTTCATCAAATTCTACTTTTCCACTCTCTTTTCCATTCTGAATTTTATTCCCATTTTCATCCATGAAGAACTTCCTTGGCCTGTAGATCCTTATGTTAGCCATAACTTTACTAGGTGTTGAGGATAGCTTCGAGTTTTTACCCAAGTAGCAATTGAAAAAATTTGGCCTTACCAAATTTTTAACTTTACCAGGTGTCGAGGATAGCTTCGAGTTTTTACCCAAGTAACAATTGACAAAATTTGTCCTTACCAAATCAAAGATCTGGTAAGGCCGAATTTTGTCAATTGTTGCTTGGGTAAAAACTCAAATCTATCCTCGACACCTGGTAAATTTATGGCTAATAGAAGGATCTATAGGCTGAGGAAGTTCTTCATGGATGAAATTGGGAATAAAATTCAAAATGGAAAAGAGAGTGGAAAAGTAGAATTTGATGAAACTTTTGAAAAGTTTAGGTTAATGACTGATGCTTTTGTTCATTGTTATGATGGGAAGATTCTAAACAGACATCTTAGAATAAAGGATTTTATTGTAATTTTGATAGCATCTTCTATACATTAGGATATCTTAGATCAAATAAATGAAGCAAACAATTTTGAAAAAGCCAACAATTTTGAATTTGAAACAATGGTGTCTTATGTATAGAATCCCCTTATGATTTGTTCCTAGAATAAGGTATAGCAGTTTAGAATTTGAAATAATGGTATATGAAAAACCATTTAGCCTATCTGTTATGCTACAATAATTAACTACAATTTAGAACATATTCATATCAACATAAACTAGCAAGTGCAATTCACTTCAAACTCTATTGTGGTAATTGCTTTGTAAGGAAGTTTGCACTCCATGAACATTCTCTGTGCACATCAGTATGTTGGTTATTATCTCAATCTCCTTTGTGATAAAAATAATAGTGAAGTTCATTACATAGCTCATGACCATTTTGCAGTGCTATGATCTAATGCTCTTTTACTTCTTACTCACTGTGTTTTGTGATCAAAAGAATAGTGAAGTTCATAGCATAACTCATGACTATTTTGCAGTGCTATGATCCAATGCTATTTTACTTCTTACTCACTGTGTTCTCAATCACCATGTGCAAATGACTTAGAGGACAGATATTTGTCACCATTTGACAATAACTTTCATTATTTTTGGACTGTTTGTTATGATTCAATCACTGTTTGACAAATTTCTTCCTTTCTCAATCCTATAGGATAGAGTACAATTTACAGTTTGCAACTCTCTAACAATGGTAAATAGATACAATAAAGATATTTAAAATTTTAGAAGTGGATAATTTTTTGAATTGTTAAGCCTATTTATCAGTTTTATAACTTAAAATTATTTAAGCTATTTGAATAGCTAAATTTCATATTATAAATCTTTAAAGTACAATAGAATCATGTACTTAAAAAGATTACGTAGAAGATGAATGAAAATTAGTAAATTACTACTGATTTAGCTTTTCCTTTTGTGTGTTTATAGGGTTATTTCTTCCAGCATTTGTTATACCTATTTTGGACTCTATAGAAATAGTAAAGGTAGTTCCATATCTAGGTCTAAATGAGGTGATGACCCATTGTTCTATGATGAAGTTTACAGGATACAGCGAAGAATAGATCTAAAAATATCAGACTTTTAAACCTTCGAATCTTTGAGATCGTTGTAGATTTGATTTGATTTTTGTATAGTTGGACATATCTAAAAAATTGTTGCTTGAAAATGATGTAAATGAAAATGTTATTTTTTCATAATAATCTAAGAGTAGTGGGTATGTGCAAGATCATGATGGGCCAAAAAGTGGCAATATGATGGTTATGTGGCTAATGACTATTTTTTTACCCAAAATTGATGAAATGAAAAGGTTTTTTAAAGGAGATTCTCATATTTTCACCGATATAAATTATGCTTTACTTCAAATTTAATAAGTAATTATTATTCATTTTCTATTCAAATTACGACTAAAGTCCTAATTGATAGGCTGATTGAAAAACATCTATAGTTTTCAAACGATATCACATTTTTTGAATCTAAAACATGTGTCACATTCTATGCTTCACATACTATAGGATTAAAAGAAGAAAAATTGAATTTCATGAAGTTTTGACCAAGTTAAGGTGGTCAGACATATGATTTTTTATATTTTTAAAAAGTTGTAATAAAAATTCATAATTAATTATTTAATTGGAAAAAATTACAAAAATATGCATCACATTGGGGCATGAGTCCTCTACTTATATCTAAAATCTTATAAAAACTATTATCATTTTATTGTGGTTAGGGTGGTCGGACAAACACCTACTTCTTTTTTCCCTAAAATTTAAGTACCACTACATTGAAATTTTAAATTTTCACTAAATAGATTTTTTTTTTAACAAACCTAGTAGTTTAGAAACTATATTCAATTTGCTACACATTCTATTCTTACATATTTTTGAAATAATATAGATAACTTATTCAATTTTTTGTCAAGTTGCCTAACTCTAATTTTTGTAAATTTTTGCCACTTAAGGGCCTTTTTTCCATGATGATCCTGCATACCCTAGTATTTTTCACTTGCACAATTTTTTTTGTCTACCTTAAGATAATTGTTAAAATTATCATTTTTTTAATCATAATATTTCATTGTATATTTGTATTTTGTTAGATTGTATTGGATAGTTAATGGTTAAGATTTTTAAAAAATAAAAAATTCAGCATAATATACTTTCCATGTACTTCTTTTCATCACTTGTAAATCTAATTTTTTGTTACTTTTTGCTACTTTTTTTTATCATAAAAAATAGAGATGATTTTAGTCTTTGTGAAATATTTTCATGCATGTTTGAGATCTCTACAAGGTGATGAAAAAGGCCCTAGGGTTTGGTAGGGTTTTGAGTATCCTTATTTTTTTTATGGTAATGTTGTCACTAAGTTCTCTCCCTCCCCAAATATAGTCACCTAAGAAATTTCCATGATGATCTTGACTGTAAATTACTTTGTTCTCCCTACCTTCTCACTATAGGTCTGGTTGTTCAACTCTACCAACTACCCTTCCATCTTAGTTTCTTTTCATGCTCTTGCATCTATTCTCTTATGAATTTATTCTTATGATTCTGAAAGCTATAACTAAGTCTATTATGACTATTAGGTCTTTGAAGGTATATGATTTTCTACTACGAACTCTTAGATTGTCATACTTTTGATGAAAATTCTCCAAGGATTTTTTCTCACTAAATTAACTCTTTGTATTTTCTCCATTATGCATTGAAAATTCATGGTTTCTAGTTAACTACTTATTGTTGTAACCATTGCCATGTTTCTTGGGATTGTCATCCCTATAGGATAGTTTCCTTATAGATCATAATGTAATTTAAAAGGTGCCCATAAATATTGACAAGTTTCATAAGACTATCATGTCAAGGTACTAGATGGTTGTAACAAGTTTCATAAGAGTATTGTGACAAGTTTTATAATACCGCAATACCACAAGAGCCAATAAGACATGGTGCAGTGTAGCGGTAACATCCCACATTACTGCATAGGCCGATCCATAAATGTGCAGTATGGTGGTAACTCAAATAATTCTCCCACATCCCCGCAAGAGCCAAGAAGATAAGGTGCAGTGTAGTGGTAACATATCGCATTACCGCAAAGGCCAAGCAATGATGGTGTGGTGTAGCGATAATATCCTACATTATCACAAAGGCCAGGCAATAATGGTATGGTGTAGTAGTAACATCCTACAACACTACAAAGGCTGAGCAATAACAGTGTAGTGTAGTAGTAATATCTTGCATCACTACAAGGATCATGTCAAAGTGGTGTGATATCACGGTTAAACTATAAAAGGAAATATCACATTTCTTTGAGGCATTTTTTGAAATAGTTTGCTTTCCTTGTGTATATTGGTTCCATATTTTCATGTATGTCTAATAGGGAACTTGTAACTACAACATATGACAAAAGGAATCCCTATTGTTATGCTTTGATGGATGTCCCTTCGTCATTACTGGATATCTGATGTAGTGCACATTATTATAGTGTAACCTTATTTTTCAGATTGTTTATTTAGAATCACCAATATTCTCCACAAGAACATTGTCCCTATTTAAAATGATGGAAATGGTTCACATCTCTTAGAAAAATTTCTCTTGAAATAATCTTGGAGATGAATTTAGATGTAGTGTGAAAATCAGAACATACTCGAAGGTTCTTAACAACTCTAATAGTTGTAACAGGTGCCATTCTTAACAAACCAAATGCAATTGATAACTTTTCACTATGGTGGTAGATAAATGATTCTTTTTTCTTCTATTCCACAACATTGAGTAAAAGTCTTGAATTTGGAAATAGCCTATTTCCTTCATTTTCCAAGCCAATTTCTCCAATTTTGGATAGATCTCCCACATTTTTGGATGTGATCTATCTCCTACACAAAAAAACATGTAACATATTATTCTCTTTAATCCAACTACATGCAGGTATCTTTTTAATTCCTCTATCTTTCATCAATCTCCTTACTATTTGAACCTCACCACACCTACCTGCTTCTGTACAGATTTTTTAGAGAACATAAGTTGCAACATTTTTAAGATCCAACTAAAAAATCAGTGTTGGTAGAATACTTATCCTATATTCATATATGATCTACAAGAAACAAAGGTTTAACTGAAATCTCAGTAATAATGTTTAGGGTGTCCTCAAGATAGATAGCATGGGCACGAAGGTCAACCATGCACACCTAACGATCAACTATATATGTAATACAATAAGGGTTACTGACATGTGAAGTATGTACAACCCTCATCTACTAAACCTGCATGACTGAATGCATCTAGAATACAAGCAAAGCTTACAATTTCGGTGTTCCAGAGTGCTTCATTAATTCAAAGGTTTTGAGAGCTTCCTTACAAAATCCATTTTGTGCACATTCTGTAATCATATCATTTCATTCCATGAGATGAAATCTCTTTGAGGAATTCTCTCAAATAATTCATTTTGTACCACATTTTGGTGTCAAATCTTTGGTAATTATGGTTAGTTTTATTACATTCAAATTCTGAATTCTGGGAAATTATATTCAGTAAATAGATTGATGGTTGTTTAGATAGTGAAATTAGCTCTCTTATAAATTAAATGAAATATCTAGAAGGATTATTTTAATTAAAGAGTATTTTGTGGTTATTTTTGTAATAATGATTAACAATGATTTTACAGTGCATCTAGCTTGCTATTTTCATTCAAGATGCAAGTCATCAATGTCAAGCACATACCAAGAAGATGGTACTCTACTTCAAACCCTCAACCTCACTTACTTTAGTCTGCTTACATGGGGATATTAAGGAAGTTGGTAAGAAATTAATATATATCATTTTTTTTATGAAGGAGAATCTTGTAAGATTCAATATGGCAATGGTTCAATATCTAGTTTCTTAAGTAAAGATGATGTAACAGTTGGGAAACTTGTGAAAAATTAGGTTAGTAATTTTTTGGATGTTAAGGCTTCCTAGTTGGATATCAAAGATCTTTTCTCATCAACTTAATTTATAATTTACTTATAAATGGATTCTTACATGGTGTAGGGTTTTACTCAGAAAACACATGAACCATGGTTGACATTTTTTTTTTCTAATTAAGTCTGATGGCATTCTTGGGCTTGGTTTCTATGAAAGTTCTATGATAATGTTGTTCCATTCTGGTTAGTGTTGATAGCCTTCATTCTATAATGTTAACTTCATTCTATAATATGAGTATATCACCTTTCTTAAACTTTGAAAAGGGTTATGAAATCAAGGGTTCAATATGCATATTTCAGACCTATGTTGAACACTTTGTTTAAGGCATTTGTTGACAAGGATAAAGTTTTTTAAGTGATTTATCTTTTTGCTGTGTTTGGACTTTTGTAAACTTGCAATATAAAATGCACTTTTATTCTTTTTGAATTGAGACTAATAGTAATTTTGTTGGTTGTATTGAGGCATAGCTTCATTCATGGCAGAACAGGTAGCACCTTGTTGCTCATATCAGATGGCACGTTGCATATAAAGGAGGAAATATTTTAGTTGGGTTATTGTTGATTGCATTGAAGGAGAGAGATTCATATATGGGACATGATCGACACTCTCCTTCTTAGATTCTACATGTTATAGCTTACTCCAGGAAGACTGCCCACATTGTTGTATAATTTTTAACAAATGAAAGGGGCATGTTCTTGCATTGAAGGGCTTCAAGCATGCATTTCCATCGTTGTAAATTTTTTTGTAGAAGTATCTTTCTTGCAGTCATTTTTGTGCAATATTGTAACTCATATTTTTAGTCTTGTGACTAAAAATAACAATTATAATACTCTATTTCTAAGCTATAATTAGAACACCATTCTTTTATTAATAAATTTCACTTGTTTTTCCTTCTCAATGGTTGTCTTATTGTGTGAAATTAATGATTGATGTCTATTTTTGTGTTTTATGCTTAAATCCTCAAATATCAATCAATTAAAATGACTAACTATACTACTAATTGACATCAATTAATAATTAAATTGACTAAATATACTACCAATTGATAGAAATCAATGAACACTGAATAAAAATGACTAAATATATCAATGAATAAAAAAATGACTAAAAAAGTGACCAGATTACATCAATCAATGGGTAAACCAACAACTAAATAAGTGACCAGTTAAATATATTAGTGAATAAAAAATGACTAAATAAGTGACCAAATCACAACAATGCATGACTAAATCAATGTCTGAATATACTACCAAATCGATCAATCAAAACAATGAATAAATAACTAAAAATGGTTTAGTCATTAATCTGGTCATGTTATATATGACTGGAAATAAGCTACTAGTGGTCACATGACCAACTGTAGTCATTTATAAGTAGTTTTTAGTAGTTTTTTCATTAGTTTATTATCATTTTTGTAGTAGTGGTTAGCGGGTGCCTTCTTTAATTGTTCAACCACATTGAGCATTCCTATTGGCGAGGTCTTGGGTTTGAATGGTGGTATCTCTTTCATCTTTGGGAGGAGCCGATTTGACATGAGTAGACTCAACACCTTGTCCATCTCGTTTTCTAGTAATGGTAGAGCTTGCGACTATTGAGTAGGCTAGGTGATGACTTATAGATCTTTCTTTTCTTGCGATTATGGTTGATGTAGTTGCGGACACGATGAAGTTTGTTGCACATATTCACTAGTGAGCCTTCTTTTAGACCTCATGTTTTAGTCCAACTATACTTGTGGGGCACTAATCATCAGGGCACCATCTGAAAATGTTGTATCCTCTTCCTCCATCCATGAGAAAAGTTCTTGGTCCAGTGCAATATATAACTCTTGTTCTAAAGACATCCCTTGTGTTTGCACTTTACTATTTTCTATTATAGGTTCCCCTCAAGAAATTTTAGGGCATATGACTATCATTACATGGGAAGCACGATGTGTTCTCATCCTTCGCCAAGTTTCTTTGGCTTGGGACTAAATCCTTGCTTGGACTACTCTTGATAGCTTGAAGCAGCATGGTAACTAGGACTATTTAGTTTGCAGACACCAGTTGCTAACCTCCTCCTTTCAAGGCTCCCTGGTACATTTTATATTGATAAGGTGGCCTTCCTCCTTGATAGGTCTACATGGTTTTCTTCAGAGATGTTTCTTGCTATCATTTGATGAGGGCTAGCTCATTAGCAAAGGACCACATGAGACTCTTCATATCATTAACATCAACCACTAGTGAAGGGGATCCTGACATGCTTGATTGCACAATGGGATATATGTACATGGATGTTGGTATAGCTGATTTGGTTGCTTGTGGAGCAGAGGTGCTCAAAGTAATTTCTTCTTGGAGGCCACTAGAGATTTTTGCAAGCATGAGCATCAATGAGCATGGTGGAAGCTTCCTGGAATTGATCAGACTGTTCTCTACGGGCATAGCTAGATCATATGCATTGGGCAAAATATCTCCTCCCATAGAGGTTATCATGACTGCGATGTCCGAATTGAAAGCCTTTAGGTAAAAAATGAATTCCATCACAGTTAAGGGCCTTGTGGTCATAGGAATCCTTTGCCATGTTTTTTGAAACATGGTGTTGAAGTCACTCATGGTTTCTTGTGGAGCCCTTTTGATGGTGATTAATTGATACATCAGTGAGGAGTGATCTCCCTTTTCTGAGAAACGTTCAAACAACCTCTCTCTGAGTTGATCCCAAGAGCGAGTAAAAATAGAAGCTACCGACCTATACCAATCCTGAGCTTTTCCCTTGAAATATAGGGCCAACAACCTAAGAGAAATATTTTCTTCCACTATGTTATGTACTCTACATACCTCTGCTATATCTTGGAGATTTTTAGAGCAGGTTTTGAAATCCTCCCTAAAAAAATTTGGGATTTCTTTGAGAGCATTGGCGGGTATGACAGGCCATATGTCTGGGGGTGTAGGCAGTTGTCACGAACTACCACTATCTCAGGTTATAAAATTTGTAGGAGGGGGAACAACTAGATGGGTCATTGAAAATAGATTCCTATGGATAGGGTATATTGGTATTCTAATTTGGAAATTTTGGCCTCCTGGTGGAGTAGATAAAGCTCTAGATCTTGTGCTTTCACTTTGTTGATGGTGTTTTCTGCACAACAACTCAGATAGAATATGGAAATCCTATCTCTCTTGAAAGGTAAATCTCTATCAGCAAGCCCCAAGAGATAACCCCAAGGTCTCTAATGTCAGGTCTTGACAATGCATAAACAACTCAGTGATAAATGTGAAAATGTTGGTAATCACAAGGGGCCTTACAAATGAACAATGTTGGAAGCGTACTTTCATTAGATGCAACAATATGGTGATGATTTCAGTCCTAAAACTAACCCAGATTCAAAATAAACATCAAAAGAGATAAGGGTTTAGAGAGATTCAACTCTAAACTAGCTCCTCAGATCAATCACAATAATGATGTATGTTGCAAATGGACAGATCTCCAACAAAACAAATCTCTGCTTGATCAAGGACAAGCCCACAACTCTGTAGAAATGGTGTAATCTTCTAAGGAAACTGAAGATTTTTAGACTATGAATATTCATCCACATACCCAATAACTGACACAATGTAAACAAGCATCCATAGTTGAACTTAACAAAAAATAAGGCCCAGACTAAATTTACACAACAAATTACAATCAGTAAATTGCTAAAAGTATGGACCGAAGATCGATCAACATCATTAACATTTTACCATTATGGAAAAAGAACTGAAATCTAACATCTAACATTAAGAATTGAGAACAAGAAACCATAAACTATCAAAGTGTAACACAAAGCTTTCCAAATCAACAATCCAATTGCATTAACTTCTCCAACATTACATAACAATTTCCAGTCTCTTTCCTCTCATACAGCTACTATCTTGCCTAATCTAACTCCTAACTTAGCCAAATTTGGCTTCTAATAAGCTCTTCTAACCTAGTCTCCCATCTTACAAATGAGAAGGCACTGGCCTTTTATATAAAATTACATTTTTAATCAAAGGCCAGGATTAAATCAATCCAATGGCACAAATTACACTTCTAGAAGCATCCAACAGTTACATTTAATTTGGGAGCTCATGGTACATCATCATCCAATTGCATAAAAGCAGTTGCATAATGGAACAATGAGAAAAAAATATTCTGCCAACCTGTCATTAATGAAAATTTTCATTGGATGATGAAATCAGCTTTACATGTCTTCCAGAAACCCCTTCTAGCTGTAGACAGTTTGGGCACGGATTCTTATGCAAGCCCCACTTTTAAAATTTGAATTGAACTCTTCCATATTTCCCTTTTGCCATGAATCCATATGCAAGTTCCCCTTTTAATATTTATTTAATCCTAAAAAACAAATATCATCATTATTAGCTCACATGTTAAAAAATCCATTCCAAATTAAACTTGAATAAAATTTTGGCCTTAACTTACATATTTTTATGGAAACTTTCCATTTTTTTTAAAAATTCTATTTCTGGAAATTTTATTTTCAAATTTTTTTTCTCCATCTCAAGAATTTCATTTTAGGAACATTTTAAAATTTCAATGAAAAAATTTCCATTTTGGAAAAATTTGCATTTCAGGAAAAATTTTCATTTCGGAAAAAATCATTTTTGAAATTTTTTCCATTTTGGAAAATTTTAGGTTTTTGAAGGGTCTCAGGATTTTGAGGGGGTCATGGAAATTTTGGGATAATCTTGAGGGAACGGAAATTCCCAAATTCCCTGTAGGGTCGAAATCCCCTAAACCCCATAACTTTTTTTCTAGAAGGAATTTTCAAAAAGTTCAAAAAGCAACCTGGCCTAATTTTTCGTCCTCTATCCATGGGTATAAATTTTTTTTACATATAACATTGAAAATTCACTTCAAAATCCCCATTTTCGAATTCCAAGATAGGCAAATTTCCCCTAGAGCCTCAAAATATTGTCCTCATCAAACCCAATCTAGACTTAATCCTAAAAAAACTCCCAAGAAGAGAAAAACCAAAATTTGACCAAGCCAAGAGGCAGAGATGCAAAAGAAAAAAGAAGGTCCCCGCCTCCAATGGGGCATGTGTGCAAAAATTGCACAACAAATGGTGACTCCTACTGGGAAAATGCTCCAGAGCATTTTGATGATGAACAAGAATTATGAACCCAAAATCTCTGGTTTTGATCTCCCTATCAGACAAACAAATCAAAATGCAAGATTAAAGAATCAAAACCAAAAGTAAACTGAACCTTCCATAAACTTAAAATCCAAGTGTGTGCAAGTGAGTTCATTTCCTTCCTTGATCTACTACAGAAGCCAAGTTCAGTCAAGTTAGGCTACATAAATGATTCTAACTCCAAAAGCAACATGGATAGAGCCTCACTCCCAGTCAGGAATCCATAGCTCTGACAAGGTTATTGTTGTGATTCTCCCAAACATAGCTCTACTACCAGCCAGGCTTCCATAGCCCCAATAGAGATATTCAGATACTCTTGATAAGTTGAATTCATTCTTTTGATTTTCAACATTTTCTCTTTTTCTTCTTTTTGATATTTCTTTTTTCTTTTCACTTTTTTTCATTTCAACCTATGAACAATGAAGTTCACACTCAGGGCTGAGAACCACAGTGGCACTAAAGTAGAAATAGGATTTTTTCACCTAACATGACCTCACAAAGATCCCACAACAACTTTGGGATTCTTAAGATGTATGAAAGATATAAGATTTTAGAATACTTCAGGTTCAAATCAAACCAATGAACCATCCTCTTTAAATCAAACATTTAGACTGCTTGACACTAACAAAAGACCTCGACCATCCATTCAAGACACATGATTAAAGTTCATCAATGGAACACTCAAAATAGTCCCAGATGATGAATAATTATTGTGCAAGAAAAACACTTCCCCAACCAGAAAGCAGAAAACCCAAGCCAAAGAAGCAAAGCAACAACCAAGCCGAAACCCAAAGTAAACCTAAACTAACCAAAACATAAGCAAATCAAAAGCCATCTAAACTAAGAAAAACAAACTAATCCTAAAGCAACCTATCCTAAAGAAAACAAAAAAGTGGAAAAAAACAAAATAAAAGCAAAGCAAGCTGCATTTATTCAAATCTAAATTATGTACAAAGAGACTCAAAGTGGCTCATGATCAGACAAGGTGAACTAAGTCCCACTTTCATATGGTTAATCAATACATGGACAAGCAACAAGGTGATGGCGATAGTCCTCAAGAATGAAAATTTGTCTTTATGTTCAGCAAAATAAGGCTCAATAATGCAGCATTCAAACTCAACCTCATAATCATAAATGATCAGCAATTGAGGCAACTCATTGAAACCATGATCAATCCATATGCAAGTTGTCTTTCCTAAACTTCCATAATCAAATTGATAAGCTTCAGAATTCACAGTAAATAAAGAAACAACCTGATTTTGTACTACTGTAGACTGGATGTGGTATTCATCATTCTTCAATTGTGAAGAGTTGATATCTATGTCTTCAGGAGGTCTCCATTGATGGTACAACAATCCCCTTGTATTGGAAACATGCAAAAAAAAATTGGAGGCATCACTATGCAATACAAAGTGAAATTTAGATTGAACAAGTCTAGAATTATCAACATGGAACTTTTCACCCGCTGGAGTATTTCCATGAGGAATGAGTGAGGAAATTGTAGAAGCCTCATCATGTGCAACAAATTTCTCAGTAGGATGCTCATTAGGAGGCATCATCGACTGATCTTCAAGCAAATTTTCACCTACAACAGTGTGATCCAGCTCATCAATAATGACTACAACATTACTTTCTCCAACATCATTCAAGTTTTCTTGCATATCAATATGAACCACATTAGCTATCTCATCATTGATGCATAAAGTTTGTAAATTTCCAGTGCTTAATTCATCAACAAATAGAGAAAAAATAGAATTTGATAAATGAGAGAACTCCTTGAATTCTTCCTCTACTAGCATTGGTTTAGACTCTTGATCATAGTTATCAGGAATGTTGACTCCTCCATTAAGTGCTTCCTCATGTTCTTCAAGACATCCATCAGTAACTTGTTGACCTTCTTCTATTAGAGACTTGTTTGATGTATCTTTTTGTGTGTCCCTCGTATGATGTGGCAGTTACATTTGTTCGTTCACCTCTTTTGTGGCTGCTTGGCACTGGAAGCATGTGAATTCTAAAAGCTCTTCCTCATGTATCCTGCACCAAGTTGGTAACAACAAGTCCTTTAGGTAGACCCTATAACTCAAGCTTGACCAATATTTTGTAATTCTGACAAAAAAATCTTCAAATCTAGTCTGTATTAGATCATCATCCTGGAAGGGAGGAGCTTTTATGGTAACTCCTTTCTCTTGCAACTCATCCTCCACTGTATTTTGAGAAATTTGACTAGCCTCTATAGGAACATCCTCCTTGATCTTTACATGTAGCTCTTCACTTAAATGTTCCTCTATTAACTCCGATTCCTCAAATTTGCATTCCCTACACTCAGTCCCTTCTAGAGCTACCTCAACATCAGCTACAACATCATCTCTAGATTCAAAATTTGTTGGCTCCTCTATGATGTATTCCCTGTCTAACTTTTCTTTCCACTCCAAGTATCTTCCAACTTTAATGATGGTATCCACACATGAACGACAAGTGAACTCCGAATGGGCTGCATCATGAACTCTGTACCATTTAGATGAGATGAAATCTTGTAAATACTTGCCACCAACAAGCTAATCTTCAACTATCTGCATAAATGCCTCAACTGTAGTGTCAATAAACCCTAGATCTATAGAGGCTAATGGTTTAGGGAAGTTTTGCATGAAAATACCCCTTTGTAAAATCCTCTCAATTTTACCCAAAAAGTCTAAGAATTCTAACTCAATGTGCCTATAGGTATTATGAATCCTACACTTGTCTGAAAATGCATAGTGATGCAAACCCTTACTATTCTAGAGATCCAATATCTTATTCAAAGACTCACAAAGTTGAGGAAAATCAATCTGAAGACCGTTCCATAATGAAAAACACAAGATTGCTTTTCCATCTTGACTCAAAATATGTATTTTCAGATTTAGAGATCTATCATATCTCAGATATTCAGCATAATGGCTCATCCAACTTCCAGCTATGTCGCCTTCGTTCAACCCTCCTTCTAGCATCAATCTGTTGATGGTGTTTTCTACACAGCAATAGCTTAGACAAGATACAAGTATCCTATCTCTCTTGAAAGGTAAATCTCTATCAGCAAGCCTCAAGAGATAACCCCAAGGTCTCTAATGTCAGGTCTTGATAATGCATAAACAACTCAATGATAAATGTGAAAATGTTGATAATCATAAAGGGACCTTACTACAAGCAAATGTTGAATCTTTAATTTATCAGTTCTAGTAATATGATGATACTTCAATCCTAAATCTAACCTCAAATGATAAAAGAAATTAAAAAAATATAAGGGTTTCAAAGAGATTTCTAAATTAAAACTACTCCTAAGATTAACAATGCAAATGATGAAATACTTGAAATGGACCAATCCCTCATAAACTAATTCCTGCTTAACCTAGATAAATCTGCAATCTTATAGAAATAGTGCAATCTTCTACGGTATTAAATATTTTTAGATCGTGAACACTCATCCAAGACAACCCTATTGCAATTGAAATGGATAAACCTTCACAATTGAACTAAGCACAATAAATGTAAGGTCTAGGCTAACTTTTCAAAGCAACTAACAATCAGCTAGCTGCAAAAAGTATGGACTAGGGATTGCTACAAACACTTCAAGCATCAAACCATAAACACCATTGAATCATGTCTAATTCTAAATCTAGCATATTATTTAATACTTCCCAAGGAATCTCAAAGATAGAACAACAAGAACCTTGCAAGATAAATCAACACAAGAGAATTCACCAAAAGCACAATGTCTCCAATTGTATTGAATCACCCAATAATAGCACCAATTCCAGTGTTCTGTGTTACAACACTTGCTCACAATGAACTAACTTCTAACTTCTAACTCTTTCTCTACTACTTAATTCACTCTAGTATCAAAATTATCTATCTATCTCTTACAAATGAGGCAGAATGCCATATTAATACAAAACCCCCAAGGCATGTTGGCCTGATTAGAATTTACAATAATAATAAATGGCCATAAAACAAGTCATCCAGGAGGAATTCAAAATAAGATAGGATATGCATTAAATGCATGAACTCCATCCAGGTCGGCCTGGGATCTCCAATATAGTTCGGACCAATGCATGCAAAATAATAGGGAAACACAAATTCCTATGTAGCCTTGCATTAACTGCCTTCCCCTTTGTCTTTATTTCGATCCACCCTATCATGCACCATCAAAAGTACTTTATCCAAGTCGACTATAGGTGGCAGAGGTAAAACCTTAATTATTCTTTTGATAGATTTAATATTTTCTCTTGATTGCTCCACCGACTTATCCCATTCAACCCTACTAGTTTGATATTTATCAATAACTACAATATAGGTGGTTGCATCATCCAACTGGTGCTCAGTAACTGGATCCTCACTGACTGGAGAATATACATCTCACCACCATTTTATCAACTACTCTAAGCTCAAATGCTTTGGTGTGAACTTCCTTCTCCTTGTCATTACCTCAAAGAAAGAAATACATCTATTATAGATGTCAGTCAGGGTATCCTCAATTTTCCTCCCCTGCTTATATATCTTCTTCAAAACCTTCTGCCTTATTTGCAAAGCCTCAAACCATTCCCAAGGTTTTGTAGCTCTGGAGGAAGGGAGAATTCCATCACTCACCAACTTATCCTTAGTGTATTCCATGATAGTCTTGGTCTTCTGCAACAGGAGATCTACATCCTCTTTATCTTGAGCCAATACATCTTTCAACCAATCTATTGCCCTCATTGCATCTCCCTTGGTTGAAAGGATGTCTTTGATGGAATTATCTCCCTTAGTTTGCACCCCTTGTAACCAATTTTTTGTAGCAAGAGTAGTGGCCTTCATTATTTCCAGCTCAGTTATGGTTTCTTGTGGTAGGAAACTCGCAGCAGAAGATGAGGAGCTAATGTATTGCAAGGGCTTCATCAAATATTCCAAATATTTCTTAAGTCTTTCATTCTCTTTCTTCAACTCCTATTTAGTTTGTGCTTCTTTCCTCAATATTCCTAGGATCATAGCACATGAACCCTCATATTCTTCAATATCTTATTCCATGGAAGTGGGTCCTAGGTTGATAGTCTGCATGTTGTAATCACTCCCAGTAACCTCATCCCTATTATTTTCTATGGCAGGAGTAGCAATGTGGACCACTCTGTTGTTTGCTTCATCCCTTTCGATCTTGGAGATGACCCTGGCCTTCTTATTTCCTTTACCTTTTCCTATTTTTTCTAGTAGCTCATCCCAATTGGGAGGGGTATCATCCACAACAATTTGTTTTCTCTTTATTTCTCTATCAAGCCATTCTAGAACAATAGACTCTGAGTGTATTTCACTTTGTCCCACTTCTCCCTATTGACCCTTGGGTGCATGTCCCGGCCTCTTAGGAAACTCTTCATCTTTATCATGTTCTCTGCCATACTCCTCTTCTTCATGCATTGGTGATGGATTCTTAACATGTGTTTCCTCCCTCTGAGGAGGTCTGTCTTCTTCACTTCTAGTAGGTGAATCCTCATAAATATCCAGGGGAGATTGCAACACCTTCTCTACTTAGGCCTCAACATTAAAGAGCTCACCCACATGAAATTTTTCTCCCTCTTCACTTAACAGGTGGTCTACATCTGTTGGTTGTTCTGATACACCATGTGGTTGATGGGGTGGAGAAGCCTCTTTATGTTCTTTTGCAGCAGAGGTTGCTAGAGGAACATCCTTCTTTGGCACACTATCCTTGGGAGAAGAAGTTCTTGATCTCCTTGTGTATACCCGTGTCTTCTCTCTAGAACTTTCTACATTTACCATAGTTGAAGGATCAATTTCACTTTTCTCCTTGGAAGGTCCACCCTTCTTTCTGGAACCCCTTGTTATTTTCCTCCTTTTAGGTGTTGGGGCATCATCCTTTTCTTCTCCTTCACCGGGTTCTTCCTCCATAAATTTTTATGTCTTTGAAGTAGCAGTTCTCTTTTTTTCTTTTGGTTTCCTCTGTTTCTCCTGCTCTTTTCCTTAGGAACCTTTGATCTTAATCTTAAAAGGATAATCTACCTTGGTTTTTCCCTTAGGATCTTCCTTAGCTGACTCCTAAGAAGTGGAATGGGATTTTAGATCCCCCATCAGATTATAGGTACATGGCACACCTTCACTTTCAAGTTCCAACACCTTGTGTTTGAGCCACAACTTGGTGTATTTCATCACAGGGGCCATGATTTGTTCTAATTCAATTTTTTCTTCTTCCAACCAATCTACATCTCCAATGGGTTTGTCTCTTATTGGCTCATAGTCATGACTTTGGATTAAGTATCCATCATCTTCCACCTGATCAGGAACCATTTTCACACTATACATTTGGACCACATCAATTGGGATTCTAGAAAATTTCTTCTTTCTTACCTTGAACTCATCCTTGTTATTAGCCCAGTAGTCCTCTATGTCATCTCTGTGGTGGTATTCCCTGCTGGCTTTCTTTTGTGCTTCACCAGTAATATCAAAACCCAATCTTCTAGAATGGTAAGACAACCCAAGAGTGCTCATTTCCTCTTCAGAAGCATAGTCTAAATTAATTGAAGGGCATACCTCGCTAGTACCTATCTTCAGAGGAAAATCTCCACCAAATCCGGTTTTATGTTTATCTTTCTTTACAATGGCATCAAAGTCACATATTTTCCTTGTGACCTCCAGAAGTATAACATGGTCTGTGGGATACCTTGGAAGCTTGTATGGAGCCCTCTGAAAACCATCAATTCTTATGTAAGAGAAGGTGGGAAACTATATGAACCAAGCCCCATACCTTTTGATCAACTCCTTAGCATCATATGATATTCTCATGTTCTCTGTACCTTGGAGTAATCTAGTGATGTGCATGGTGAATGCATCATTCACCCTCTTGTAACTTGAGCTTCCTAAGTGCAATTGAGGATAAACCTCATAAATTACATCCTATTCAAATATTCCTCTTGTGTTCAATCCTTTATAGGGATGGAATCTTGCAAGTGTATACACTAAATAGGGAGTCATGGTGAATGTCTTAGTCTATAGCACATTACACATTTGTTTATGAATCACAACACTTATGACACTTGCCCAATGATAATTAATATTTTCCCGCTCCATTCTCACAATGACATGGAACATCCAATTCTCAAACATACCTACACTCTTTAGGACTACCACCTGACTAAGCAATGTGATGGCATCATAGACTTCTTGTTTAAAATTTTCCTTGTGCAACTGCTTAGGCAGTTTTGAGAAATAAGACTTTGGATTTTCAAGCCAAGAATTGATAACCTATTGTGACTTAATAGTCTACTCCTCATAGTACCTTTTAGCTGCCTCCATATTAAAATCCACTACATGAGATCTGTCTAGCATATCAAAATTCTGTGCAATAGAGACGGGGTTAAGACTAGCTAATACTCTCCCTTGATGGCTGACTATCCTCTGTGAATCCTTGTCATAGTGTCAGGCACATTCAAATATGAACTCATAACACTGAACTGTGGGAGGAAATCCTACTACATGAGATAATCCTGATTCCATTAGTCTCCTAGCCAACACTGGAAGATCTTCTTGTGCCATCCTTGCCTTAAACTCCTCATAGTCCCATTGACCCACATTTGTGTCTGAAACTTCAGACTAGATGGAGGTTATCTTACTTTCCAGAATCCTGCTCTTTATGTCCAATTTAACCTTTTCCACTTATGAGATAGAGGATCCCTCCATATCACCCTTAGCCTTTCCAGCCATCACCTTGCTAGATTCAGCCTGCATCCATCGAATACTAACATGAAAATCCTATTGTTGATAACATATTTGTCAAAGTGTTAGCTCAAAATCATAAAAAAACCATCAAATCAACTATAAATCATCACAATTGAGAAGTTCACGATTCCAAGCTAACCCGGGAAAACTAGTATGGGAGGAACTTCAGAAAATTCCAGACCGGGCGTATTTTCCTGAAGAAGGCACAAATATCAACAATAGATCATCAAAATGAAGAAAGGATGCATATAACATTTGTGTAATCTATCAGTTTAAAGCATGGAATGTTAAGCATTCATCATTAAATTCATCCATTTCATCCAATTTCTAAATTCCACAAAGCCTCCCAGAGAATTTGGAAAAATCTAGCTGAACCAGAATTCCATGAAGTCCCCAAAACTCTGGATTTCAACGCACACCTCAGAACACCAAAGGTTAAACGAAATCTAGGAAAATCCGGGGATGCAAAAATTCTGCGAAGTCCTTAGAATCCCAGAAAATAGTTATTACATTTGATTTTCCTTGATACGATCAAATTACCATGAATCTCAAATCTCCTAAGCTCGACTAGAATCTAATTCATGTTTCCTATTGTATACGCATAAAAATGGTCATGTCTATAATCCTGACAATTAATTAAATATTTATTATTTAATTAATTTTTCTAAAAAGTCCTCTACATATGATTAAATTTCATTAATTTAATTATATTGTTCATTCATCTTATTCTTCTTTCATAATTAAATAAATTTATTTTATTTTATTATTTTCATACGTCCACTTAATTAATTAAATAAATTCATTTTATTTATTTAAATTAAATCTTTTGATTTAATTAAGTTTAAATATCTCTCTTTAACGCATATGATTAATCTTGTTGCAAAGATTGATCCACTTAAATATCTGTTAAGCAAAGCTACGTTGACAGGAAGGTTAGCAAAATGGGTCATGATTCTGAGTGAGTTTGACATCCACTATGTTGATTGCAAAGCAATCAAGGGACAAGTTATCGCTGATCAACTAGTAGGCGCTCCACTGCAAGCAGAGCACCCCTTGCGCATTGAATTTCTAGATGCCGATGTTTTCACTATAGAATTCAAGAAACTATGGTCCTTATACTTTGATGGTTCTTTTACTCAATAAGGATCGGGGGCAGGCATTCTCTTTATCACCCCTCAAGGACATACTATTCCTTGGTCATATAGGCTAATGTTTCCATGCACCAATAACAGCCGAATATGAGGCACTAATCATTGGACTAAAGACAACATTGGAATGGAGGATTACTGAGCTACAAGTTTATGGTGACTCACAGTTAGTCATTAATCAAATCAATGATGATTATCAGACTAAAGATGACAAATTGTTTCCATACAAAAGGATGGTCGATGACTTCAAGAAGTACTTTGTGGACATCCAGTTCACACAAATTCCAAGGCTTGATAACAAAGCAGCTGACACTATGGCCATGATCGCGTCATTGTTACAACTCCCAGAAAAATAGACTCGCTATGAATTTACGGTGGAACAATTATTTACACCTGCTTATGACACACCCAAAAGCCAAATTATCTGCCGGTTAGTAGGATCTAATTTGCCCTGGTATGGTAATATTTATGCCTACCTAAAAGATGACATTTTACCACCTGACTTATCTCATAATAAAAAACGTAACTTTATCCGACAATCCTCTCGCTATACCCTTATCGCTGATACCCTTTATCACCATGGTCTTGATGGTACTTTACTTCGATGTTTTGAACGTGATGAATCCGACAAAGCTTTACAAGAAGTTCATGGGGGAATTTGTGGTACTCATTCGAGTGGACTAACCTTATCTAAGAAATTGATTAGAATGGGTTACTACTGGCCTACAATGGAGAGGGAATCATTCACTTTTGTTAAAACATGCTCAAAATGTCAGATTCATGGGAATCTTATTCATGCTCCTGCATAAGAGCTTCACTCGTTCACACTAACCTGGCCATTTTCTCAATGGGGGTTAGATCTAGTAGGAAAAATTCATCATTCATCTTCAAATGGGCATAAGTTCATCATCACACCGACAGAATATTTCACTAAGTGGATTGAGGAGGTACCTCTCTCTAAAGTCACTGGAAAACAAATTTCATCCTTCATACTCAACTACATTATTTGTCGGTATGGTATTTCTAATGCCATTATTACATATAATGGTCGACCTTTCAAGAATCGGGATGTTGATGAACTTTGTGAGAGATTCCATATTTAGCACAGATATTCAACACCTTACTATCCACAAGGGAATGGCCAAGAAGAGGCCTCAAACAAGACTATACTAAAGATTTTGAAGAAGATCGTAAATGATTCAGGGAAAGATTGGCATGTTCAACTCAATCCCGCCTTGTGGGCTTACAAAACTAGTATCCAAACGCCAACGGGAGCAAGACCCTATGCTCTGGTCTATGGAGCAGAAGCCATATTGCCTTTAGAGGTTGAAATACCATCACTCAGAGTATCACTGAAAGGTCTCATAACAGATGATGAATACAGAATTTCCCGACTGCAAGAGTTAGAACTCCTAGATGAAAAGAGACAAAGAGCAGCTAACCATTTGAAAGCATACCAACAAATGATGTCTCGTAGCTATAATCACAAAGTAAAGCCACGTACCTTTCAGGTGGGTGATCTAGTTCTGAAAGAAAATCCATGAAATCAGCAAAACAGAGAAAAGAAAGGAAAGTTTTAACCAAATTGGCTAAGCCCTTATGTGGTTATCGTAGTCTACGGTTCATGAGCATACAAGTTATCGACGCCAGAAGGGGACCTGTTTGATGAACCCATCAACAACATGCACCTGAAGAAATATTATGTCTAAGGTAGCTATCATCATCCGAAAAAGTCCTTAAAAAAAAAATTCAAAAACAGCAGAAAAAGTCCTGAAAAAATTTCAAAAATAGTAGAAAAAGTCCTGAAAATTTTTCAAAAGAGAAAAGTCCGAATTTTTTCAAAACAAAAAAGTCCTAAAAAATGTGTCATAGGGTGAAAACCTGCAAACAGTCTATTGACAAAAATCAAAAAGAAATCAGAAAAATGCGATAAACACAGATACTGAAAATCTGGAAAACAGACTCTATCTGTACCTCTCCATCTATTAGTTCCTATTTTGCACTTTGGCTTTTCAGCTTTCTTTCATTTTTTTTCGCATCCTTTTCCACATCTTAGGGTTATAATTGCATCATCCTGCCGTCATTTGCCTAGAGTGATAAAATGTCTTACCATGGCTTGATCATTGTACATATTCCTTTTCACAAGTTGTGTCGATATACGGGGAAAATGTCAAACTGGGAGCACTTCCCTTTTAGAGCATACTAAAACAGCTGGACAATGTCATTAAATCTGACCATGTGAACAAACAACCAAACTCATGTGAAACCTTATCCGATCATCGATCCATATCATGAACACTTTTCAGCAGATACCATCTCATTGTCTATTGGATGATCTAAAAATCTGAATAATGTATGAAATAACAGTATTACATTTTTTAACAAAGGTTGTTTGATTTTCAATATCATTACTCTAGAGCACACTCGATGATGTACTGAACTAGAGTGGCAAGGAATGAGAATGATTTTTGTTTGTCTGCTGTCTTGAGGTTAACGATCAATTTGATGCAAATATGTCATAGGACATGATTACCAAAGCAATATCATTGATGAAAGTTCCACATTTGCATCAGAAGGGTGGTTAATCTTTGTCTGTTTATGCAAGAAATGCTCAGGTCATCTCGGTTCAATTATACCTTGATGCTTGTGTTCGCTTGCTATATCAAAAATCATGAAAGTTGTACTCAAGTCATCATTGGTGCTAATTTCCCCTCTGATGCTTGTACATACTTCCAACATTTTAAGATGCTCTATGATGATTCAAGAATGCTTATAACAGGCTCAACAAATTGGTTAGTTTCATTTAGTTGCATGTTAGATCATTTGTATATATCTGCATATTGGATTCACATCAGTGTTCTGAAAGGCTAAATGAAAACATTAACGGTTGTCATGTATCTTTGAAATCTTTGAGGACATTTGGACATTTCTCACTTCATATCATTTTTTTTCTCATTTATCATTTTATATCATTATTATCATTCATATCGTTCATTCATTATCATTTCCTTATACCCTTATCATTTTTCACTATCATCTTTATTTCATTTCATATCATTTTTTCTCATTTATCATTTCATATCATTATTATCATTCATAATTTATCACTATTATCTTTATTTCATTTTTTTACCATTAGATTCATTCATTTATCATTTTCATATCATTACTTCATAAACATTATCATTTCTTATCTATTCATTATCATATCATTATTATCATTCATCATTTATGACTATTATCTTTATTTCATCTTTTATCATAAGATCTTTATCATTGTTTCATAACGTTATCATTTCTCATTCATTCATTTCTCCCGTCATATCATTTTTTTTTTGTCATTCATCATTTCATATCATTTTTCATAACATCATCATTTTTCAATTACTATTATCATTTCTTTTTCTCTCATATCATTATCGTTCATCATCCCATTATCATTTTATCATTTATCATTTACTATCATTTATCATCATCATCTAGTATCATTCCATTATCATTGCACTCATTTGTTTCATATCATTGCATTCCACATTATAATTATTTCATTTTCATCGCATTACCATTTTCATTACATAAACATTACCAAATATATCATTTATCTTTTCATCATTATCATTATCAGTATCACATTTATTATGTACCATTTTCATATCATAATTTCATGATGCATTTCATACACATTCTATTCATTTCTGCATTTGAAACAAAATTCAAAAAATCAACATCTCATATATACATTATCATAATCATTGCATCTACATCCTAGATCATCCATCTACATCATATCATTAGCTCATCCTACATCATAAGGTTAGTCCACAAAAATGGTAAAAAAATATCAAAATCCACCTCATATCATACACGAATAAAAGTATAATCCATATCACATCAAGAATGCATAACATATCATCATCAAAAATCATCACCGCTGCATATGATCACTCATCAAAATAATACAAATGTCCAAATGTCTAATGAAACTAAAAATTTCAAAACATGATACATGTGATATGATCAAAACTCAATATACATGCTCTGGAAAAAAATGATAAGCATATGTGCCAAAATGTATTTGTCCCAAACACTAGCTGGTAGATGCCCTTAAAAGAGCTGGTCCAGAAGGGGGCAGCCTGCCACTACCCCCTGCATCGGGATCCTGTCAAGGCCTTGTAACCTCTCTGCCATGTGTCGATGTCCGTGATCGGGTCCTCGTCCTACTATGTGATCGTGGATAAGGCTCTCGACGCTCGGGAGGACACAACTCCTCGTATCTGACTCTGTAGTACTCGACCTCTCTAGCTGCCTTAGATCCCTCTGCAATGGCCTCCTGTAATGATGTACTCTCTATGGTACCCATGAGTCTCTGTGCCACACCCTCGGCCTCCAGTGCCCATCGTCTAAGTGCATCCCTCTCTGCTACCAACTGTGTCACCTGGGAATCTGGGGCAGGCACCTGAGCCTGTACCTGCATTTGAGCCTGTGAGAACTGTGTCTGCAACTGCACTATCATACTCTAAGCCTGAACTAGCTGGCTCTGTAGCTGTGCCTGCTGTCCCTGAAAAGTCTAAACTAGAGCCTACAATGTAGCCATCTGTGCCTGCTAAGATGAGGACGACACCCTAATCACTGTCTGTGGTCTGCCGCCGGATCTGGCTTGTCGAATAATCTGTGCTCTGCCTAGACTTTCCAACCTCTACTGCCTCTCCTCTCCATCATCATCTCCCCTATCATCTCTACCATCTGAGTTGTCCTCGTCTCCATCTCCTCTGCTCTCCTCCTCCTCATCTCCCTCCTCCTCATCTCCCTCCTCCTCCTCCTCTCCTCCACCCATTGCCTGCTCTCTGCCGGCCACATCCCCCTATCTCCCTGCCCCTGGCTGTGGCGCTCCCCTAATGGCCCATGGCTCATCTACTACTGTAAATCATGGAAATGGATGCATATGGAAATAATGTGCATAATCATCAGTCATCCCTGCATCCTACACCTCTGGTCTGTCTGTCCATACCTCTAGCTGTAAGGTAGAATACTTTGTGTATGCTACCTGGTATTAGATACATGGCCCCCATCCTGGATCACCCTTGCACCACCCATAATGAGCAATGCCCTGTGGCATCCCCTGCGTAAATCCAAACTGTCTTAGCACTCGTAATGCCATAAATCTCTCAATAATAAAGGGAGTCCACCCTATCAGATATCGCGGTCTGTAGACAAACAACATCTCTAAGTGATCAGTCTCCCATGCCTCACAATCTGTGTACGGTCTCCATATCACTGCATCTATATCATCCAATAACCGTCGCCAATACTCTACCTTTCCCAGCTTTTGCTAGACAAGTGCACCAGAATATGCATACACATATGGACTCCTTACTAGCCTATCTCTTGTGCAAAGTGGTCTCGTGATCGCAATATGCTCCCACGCCTAGATTTGTAGAAGTGTCACCCCACTCGCCAAGCTAGTGGATCCTCTATATACAACCTGATGAAGATCATGATACATGTCAGCTAATATACAGCTCCCCCAGGCATACCTACGTGGCTGTGTCACCAACCACTCCAACATCCTAACCCAACCAACTGCAAATCCCTTCGATCGATGGTCCAGTCCAAGGAAGCCTCCAATGAATGCAACCAACACAGCAACTAAGGCTGAATATCTACTAAAATCCTCCCAATTTATCCAGTATCCACAAAAGCTCACATCGCCGCATATCTGTCATAGCGCCTCAGTCCCACCAATCTCCTTGTGGTCATAACCCACAAGGGCACCGAAAACTAGAATCCTAAGAATCCTATACACATCCTCGAGCGTCACACTCATCTTACCGGTCGGCAAGTGAAAAGTGTTATGCTCCAAGTGCCATCTCTCTGCCAAAGCAGTCAATAGTCCCCTATTGATCCGAATACCTCACGGCATGGTCAACAAAGGTCCCAGTCCACAATTTGCTATCCACTATAACTCTGCTAGTGTAAGCTCTTCTACTCACTCCCAACATAGTGGGAACCGCTCTCTAATCTGGAGGCTTTTGAAAACCTCCTATTTTCGATCATCACAAGGACACATTAATCAAACTCATATCATGTGATCTATCTATCCAGCGAATTCAATCAATGACCCAAAATCAACGAATCATATCAAAGACCCATATCAAGTGTTAAATCAATCTATCTGAATATCCAATCAATCTACTCTATCATCATTTACTATTTTTTTTTCTTTTCAGGAAAGCAAATTTATCAACACACAATTCATTTCCTATTTGTATTTCAGTCATGAATGCAAATTTGTATCCTCATTTTACTATTTGGTTTCTATCGCAGAAAGCAAATTTACCAAACATCTACTCTTTGTTTTTCAATCGCAAGAAGCAAAGTTATCAAAACAAAATCAATCAAATCAATCAATGTACTATTTGTTTTTTAAAACAAAGTTATCAGCTATCTACTCTTTGTTTTCTATTTTGGAAGCAACGTTATCAGTTCTTTATCAGATTTTTCTATCATTTTTTATCCATATCAGCATGATGGTACTACAATTCATCTATCTATTGACTAAGGAAGCAATTTAAATCATCATTTTTCATCACACAGGCATTCAATCATAAATTTCCCATATACGCTACTCTGTTACCCAAATGCACTAAAACACAAATGTGCAACAGTTTCACTCAATTGCGCTAAAACTTTTCCCATAAGCGCTAAAACTCAGAATGTGCTAATCTATCCCATGTATGCGCAACTTTAACTCCTAAATGCGCAACTGTATCTAATTGTGGCCCTAGCCCTATATGCACAATTTTGTGCCCTATATGCGCTACAGGATCTTATAGCCGATTTGAACCTATATGCACTACTCTATCTGTTGTAAGCGCTAAAAGATGATTTTTTTTAACCTACGCCTATATGCGCTACAAAATTTCCTATATGTGCTACCTAACTCCGCGAAAGCGCTAAATTTTTTGTCGAAAGCGCTAAAACGCGACTGACCAACTACAAACCGACCTAAAACACTTGCAAAATTGATTCAAAATGAAAAATTTGAAATCATAAACGGTTGGAATCACTCATCGGTGGTCCATACGCATTTGGTCTCTAGTATCGGCGCGCTCGCTTGAATCTATGCTTGTGCAATGGGATCTCCATCTTGCCAAGTCACTATCAGAGCTCACTCTTCACTGTAGCAGCAGGTTGAAAATGACAGTTCATTTTACCCCTTTTCACCTTTTAAGGGTCTATTTGGGTGAGAGTTAATGGAATTTTTCATTCCTTCAATATTATTTTTCACTGGGCCATCACAAACATCATTCATCGGGAGCTAAATCACTGTTTTCCTATCATTCTTGACATTTTATCTTCAAATAGGCTTCATATCATATTCCGTGATTTACCTCCCGAGGGGGCATCATCGACATGAAAATCAGAAACATATCAGGGGCAAAAAAAAATTGTATTTTCTTTGAAGCAATGCGTTTCACACATCACTTCAAAGAGGGGCAAAATGTATACACATAAAAATGGTCATGTCTATAATCTTGGCAATTAATTAAATATTTATTATTTAATTAATTTTTCTAAAAAGTCTCTACATATGATTAAATTTCATTAATTTAATTATATTGTTCATTCATCTTATTCTTCTTTCATAATTAAATAAATTTATTTTATTTAATTATTTTCATACGTCCACTTAATTAATTAAATAAATGCATTTTATTTATTTAAATTAATTATCATTGTTTGAATTTAAATTAAATCTTTTGATTTAATTAAGAATAAATCTCTCTTTCTTCTATTTTAAATTCTTCTTAATAATTAAATGTTTCATTTAATTATTTTCATAAATGTGATTTAATTAAATAAACCTTATTTAATTAAAGATCTTATGCTTTCTTTCTAAATCACAACTAGATATTTTATTAAATTGTGAAATCTTTTGTTTTCTTCTCATATCATAATTAAATATTTTATTTAAATATGATATCTTTTGCTTTCTTCATAAATCCTAATTAAAACTTTCTTCTTATCACAAACTTTCTTCTGCTTTCTTTAAAAGCTTAATTAAATATTTCATTTAATTAAGAAAAAGCTGAATATCATCCACAAATAAATAATTGAATTTTTTATTTCATTATTTATCAGCTTTTAAATCTTTCTTTTATCCTTTTAAAGAAAGATTATTTTTTTATCTTCTTATCTTTTCCTCTTTCATAAAAATAGAAAAATCTTGTTTTCAGGTTTTCTTCTATTTTCTCTTCAATTTCATCCATCTTCAGCCATTCGATCTGCCAAGAATTGTTACAACCATCAATCAAGATAGCCAATCAGAATCCTTCAAAAAACTCTATAAATACGTGTGTGAATCTAAGTATTAGAGACCGGTGATTAATTAGAGCTCATGCATTTAATTAATTTAGCATTCTAGCCTCATAGCATCATGTTTACTTCAATCATATTAGTCTAATTTCATATCATGACTTAATCTTGCATCATGCATCATATTTAAATCTCATTCTTTAGGAGGACAGTTTGTTGAGCCTAGCACACAATCTGAGAGCAAAAGCTAGAATCAACAAAAACACTAAAGATAGAGGACAATAGGATGACAATCGAAATAGAATATTGAGTTTGCATCTCCTTATCTTTTATTTTCTGTTTTGAATACAATGTCTTATTGGTGTGCTTGAATAGTATTTATTTCATTTCATTACGCATATTTTCAATCACACACCTATCAACCCCTTCGGATCAAGACTAATTGAGGCATTAAATGATGAATGTTCATAACAAACCAATGATGCCCTAGATTTGACTGTTGAAACCTCCGCTATGGGTGAAAGGAACTAGCTCAGATAAAACCTGGATTGAGCTCAAACTCACTCAACAAAAAACCAAACTAAAACATTGACTTATGGGGCAAGGCACGAGAACCCTTTGAGAATGCAAAACATCACTAAAATCCAATTGGTTAACTAGGGTGGAATATAAGATAGGCATTAAGAATCCTCAAACATCAAATGCAACCCTAGTTTGAAGCATTTAATCATCAAACATGCAAAAATGAGCTCCCAAATGGATGCAAAATGGCCATGGACAACCAATCATTAACATTTCAAAGGTAGGGACCATAGTTACATACCATAAGTAAATCAAATTCGACCACGAGGAAAATGAGTAGTGAACTAGGATGCCCTAGTGACCAAATCAAACTGAATGTAAGAAATCCAAGTGCCTCAGCAAGAAAATCAAGAAATCCAAACTCCCAAATCACCAAATCTCAAATGCAAGAGTGATACATAGAAAAAGATGAGAGCAAATGATGCAAAAAATCCCCTTAAATTTGACTACACTCATGCCACAGAGATAGTACCTAGGTGCATTATTACCGTTGACAAGACAGGCTGGAGAAATTTGGAAACTCAACGGTAAAACAAAATTCTAAAAAAATCTGGTCCATGCAAAATTCTATGAAGTCTCAGATTTCCCGAACTGCAGCGTTAGTCTCTTTGCCGGACTTTGAGTGGGATCCAGGAAAATCTAGATGGAGCGGAAAATCCCGAAATGAAGTAAAAACCCGAACTTTGTTCAAAAATTAAGGTTTTCAAAGTGCTTCCTAGAAAGGGGGCATTTGCACAAATAAGATAAGCATTCAAGCACGTTCAATGGTAACAAAAACTCAAAAAAAAAGGGCCCAAAACCAAAAGCGAAAGGAAAAGAGGGTCCCTGCTTTTAGTGGGGCATGTGTACAAAAACTGCATAACACAGTTCTTGCCCTATTGCTCCTTACAGGTGATATAGAACCTGTAAGTCTTCTTCTCCTTGATACTGAGTTAGGTAACTAGGACTACTAGAAATGACCTCTTGAGGATGCTCTTATTTACATTCTGGGAATGAAATGACTAGCCTCTTTTCTTAGTCTAATTTTAGAAATATCTGTAACTTCTAATTAGATGATCGAAAAAACTTTGATCCCACTAGGTGTACCAAAAAAGGAACTTTTGATCATCAAATCTTGCACCTCTTCAATATTCTTATGGGAAATAAAGCAAGTGGGGGACCAATTTGTGCCTCACTAAATAACCTCTGATATTTTTATAGAAAGTTGGCTCTTCTTTGTGTTGGGAGAAAAAGGTAGAAAGAAATGTGAATAAAACATGAAAATGGTGATGCACTAAAGATTTTAAAACATTTCAAACCTCAACTTAATTTCTATGAATAATATAATAGACATAGAATACCACAAACCCTTCATTTTTTTGAGGAGAATGAACAATAGAGGCTAGATACAAGCGTAGAGTAGTTGTATCAATGGGTTAAATTTGTGAGGTTAGATTAGCATATATTAAAGCATAGAAACCCAAAGAACTATGGAGTACATTGAAAACTAAAAGAAGAAATGATTATACCAGTCAATCGATGAAGCTTCCATGATTCATCTTCGTAGCACCTTCTAACTTGTTGATTGTTGCCCTCAGATCGAACATACAAGCAACTTGATAACAAAGACTATGCCAAAGTCCTAAACAAGCTTTAAAGGATTTGAATGACCAAATGAAATCTAAATTCCTATGACAAAATGAGTATAATGTCTATGACTAGAATTAAGTATGCCAAAATCACTAATAATAAAAATGCAAGTATATGAGTATGAACGTGAGTAGTCGAAAATGTGAGCAAAATTGTCATTTTATAGAAAATGCAATTTTGGATGGACAGACAAGATTAAAAGCTAGTGCAAGCCTAAAATTAGAGGTCCAGATTTCATGTGACAATCCCCAATCAGGGTTAGGGAAAATTCATTAAATGAGTGGTCAAGATGTCATCTGATAAAATGAAATCAGTGGTTGAGAATAAATGAGATAATTAATCAAAAAGATAAAGATTTTCAAAAATCAAGAAGATAAAGACTGCTTGATTTGTGAGATTCAAAAAATCAATAAGATAAGAGTTGAACTAAAAAGAAGATTTGGAAATCAAGAATTTGCTCAATTGCTTGATTTTTGGAAGAATATTACTATTTTGAATTAAATTAATTCAAAATATGGATTTTGTGTCATAATAAATAATCAATTTTCAGATTGTTTACTAAAATGAACTGAAAGTCAAGAATGTGAGATCATTTTAAATAATTTATTTATTTAAAATGAGGGAAATGTTAAATTTGGAAATTAAATAATTAAAGATAATTATTTAATTTAGAGGATATGATTAATAATTAAATAAATTAATAAATTTATTTAATTATGAGAATTAGTAACATTAAATAAATAAATGAAATTTATTTATTGAATAATCTAGAAGAATAAATGAACAAAGGTAATTAAATAAATTAAGAAATTTATTTAATTGTAAGAGGAGAGCAGACTCTTAATGACGTATTGAACAAATAAATATAATTTATTTATTTAATAATCATGAAGAATATAAGAGACATAAATTAATTAAATAATTATAAATTATTTAATTAACAGTGGAAAGTGGACCAAGGACATAATTAAATATCAAAATTATGCTAGGACGAAAGTGGTAAAAATAGAGCTTGCAGGCCTAGGTCATTTTTATGTGTCTACATTTTTCCCCTCTTTGTCATAATGTAGCATGTCACATTGTGACAAAGAAAATAAGTTAAATTCATGCCCCATTGAAGGTATGGAGTATCGATGCCCCCTTGGGAAATTTTTTAAATTTTGGGCCGGTGACAGAAAATTTGGGAAAGTGTCCCGATAAGTCAATTTAATGACCAGAAAAATGATGGCGCAGATGGTTTCAGATTCTGACATGTTTAAACTAGCCAAAGGGGTGGTAAAAGCTGGTCAAAAGGGCCTCCAATAATAACCTAGGTGACAAATGTCATTTTGACTTTATAAATAGGTTGACAAAGGGGTAAAAGTCAATTCATTTTCACTATTTATCGTAGCAAATTTGAGAGCTCAGAGCAAGGAGGACTTCCGCAAGGATGGTGATTCTAATGAATAAGCATCAAGGTGAGATCGTGTGGACCTACAGGCGGCCAAAGGGTTCCAAGCCTACGATATGTACCCCTAACCCACTTTTTCATTTTCTTGATTTGTGTGCCAAAATTAGGGTTTTAGGGTGAACAATGAATGCGCTGCGACGCATATGCATGTGCGTAAGCCGCATTTGACTTCACATTCGATGCATTTGATGCATCATGACGCAAGTGTAACGGTATTGAGGAAAGGTCAAGGATGTGTAACACCTTTTCCAAAAAGTGCAACGCATTCGTCATATCGGGCCACATTCGAGAGTTATAATGCCGTATGTTTCATTTTGCAATGCATTCATCAATTTGAGTGACACTTCAGAATGAAGTGATGCATGTGCCATAAATCGTGATACAAATGCTCTGATGCGACACAATTGAGTGATATAATGATGCAATCGATATGTCAAGACACATGTGAAGTACAAAATGACGCAACCACCTTTTTGCGACTCATGTGCAGTCAATGCGATGCATTTGACTTTGACTTTGACTAGGGCTGATTATGATGCTTTTCAAATTTTACATGCTTTTTAGTTATAATGATAATAATGATGATTGTCTAGAAGGTACTGATGCATTGTTTGATCATGTGCAGAGACAGCTAGCACCCATATATATGTGAAAGAGCAGGAACTTGACCTTCTGATTTAGTGATCAGTTGACTCAATAGGAGTGATGACGGTTGATGCGGCTGGGCTTGTATTATGCTGCCTATATGCCTATTATTCGGGTAAATAGGGGTTTGCTGACTACATTATGTGAGAGGTGGCAGTCAGAGACATGCTCATTCCACTTGCCGACGAGAGAGGCCATAGTGATGTTGGAGGACGTCTATCATATCTTACGTCTACCGATCCGAGAAGAGCGGATTGTTTATGACCCTCGGCATGGGTATCAGAAATTCACAGCGTACTATCAGGATGAAGGAGCAAGACTTGGCATTGAGGGTTATAAGATCAGTAGGGAGTTTATGGCAAAACATTATGCCCGATTTGATGCATTTCTATTGACACTGATCAGCGAGATACTGATTCTTGACCAATGCGGGGATGGGTTTCCCATTGGTTGGGGAGATGTGATAGTGGGGATGAGGTGGGATAGGACAGTGTATGTTTGGGGACCTTGTTTGTTGGGCACACTCTACTATCAGCTTCATGAGGTGGCCTATAGGATGGAAGAGAGCATTTCCTATGGCACCACCCTTCTGATGATATGGGCCTGAGCATGTGGCGATGTTCTAACCTCCTATCCAGCGACCACAACTAGCTGAGGGGATGCCTTACACCTATTACTACGTTGGTGCTCTACAACAGACATGGATGGGAAAGACAGATTGGTGGCTACATCGTATTGTCACCATGGTTTCATTCATCTGGAGGTCGTACAGAGACTACCAGTAGTGGGATGATGAGGATGACCACCTAAGCTTTTGCAAATAGTATCATTATTGGATTCGTAGGATAGTGCAAAGTCAACTCATAATAGAGATGTACTTAAAACATGTACTGAGATAGTTTGGGGAGCAGCAGGGTGTACTAGTAGGCATAGCTAAGTACACCAAATCTTCCAGGGAGTCAGCTTGGGGGCCACTGATTCCTGTAGCTTTTGTTGAGCAGTAGATTGATGGGCTAGTAGCCCAGCAGTGGGGATGGAGAGGTGGAGTTGCAGATCCAAGGACCATGGCTGACTATGACCTATGGTGGTAGGCGCATCGACCAGTTCCACTGACAGATCTGGATGGGCCAACACCAATTGATAGGAGGTCAGTTATACCACGTGTGCCACAAGCCAGGTGAGGGGGTTGAGACAGTGACAAAGGCAGAGGTAGGGGGAGGGATGGTGGAAGGGTTGAGGTAGGGGGAGGGATGGAGGCTGGGATGGAGGGCGTAATGGGGTCAGGGATGAAGGTCAGGGTGGAGATGATGGGGACAATGGTGGAGATGGTCAGAGACAGGGCAAGAGAGTGCGACTGCATGTGGCCAAAACAACAGTGGATGCTATCCCAGAGGTGGACGAGGAGGGGGAGAGAGAGGAGGAGCAGCTGAGGAAGGAGTAGGAGGAGAAGAGACGGGAGGAGTAGCTGAGGCAGGAGCAAGAGGAGGAGAGACCAGAGGAGCAGCCGAGGTAGGAGCTTGAGGAGGAGAGATAGGAGCAGGAGCTTGAGGTGGATGTGGATGTGCCTCAGGATGAGGGAGTTGGTGGTGAGGAGGTCGTAGAGGAGCAGGATGATGACGAAGACGATGATGATGCTAGGGATGAGGCTAAGAGGCTCTTGAGATTTAGGATGGTGGAGGGAGATGAGGAGATACCATCCAGGTCGGCACTGCCCCATGATGCCATGATAGACCAGAGGGTGGCATAACTTCAAAGGAGATTGGATGAGAGTGTTGCACAGGTCAGAGCACTACATTCAAAGCTAGAGGTGGCTCAAGTAGGGAGGGATCAAGCAGTGATCCGTAAGTAGGAGTCAACATAGTGGTGTCTGGATTTTGTGGCGCTATGTTCAGGACCTTCAGGGGATATGGCTCTTGAGCTTGCCAGGGTGAGCACTCGGTACGGGTAGTATAGGACACTCTATAAATAGGTAGTTCCTCCTGAGTGACAAGATCCTACACTATTGTGCTCACAAACGAGGATAGGCAGTGGTCATAGATCAGGGAGTGGGAGCGGCAATAGGAGTCACACTAGTGCAGATGGGTCTACCTCATCAGGGCACACATCAGGGCACATGTCCCACCACTCACACAAGCATGCCTCGAGTCATCATTTGAACCATAGTCATGGGTCTACTAGTTCAGAGCAGAGGTTAGTACAGAGGCAACCACCAATGATAGATCCTTTGTCCACTTAGAGTCAGGCTACAGTTTCATCGTAGATGCATGTTACCATGGAGATGATGCCATCAGTGTCAGTTCCATTGGTTTCTTGGATAGAGGTTGCCACAGGTCCGCCTATTATCTCAGTGTCGGGCATAGGTCCTCAGTCACCACACTCTTTGTCATGAGGGGATGATGAGAGCCTTTCCTAGGGACGTATTTGCTACATTTTCTTCTATGTTATGACACATTATGTATAGACCATTGAGCCTACAAGCTCTATTTTTGGGATATCTTTTGACTCTATCTTGTGGCATTATATATTTTGAGATGATGCTATATGATGTAGTCTCGATGTGGCCTATATGTGTGTTATGTGATATTATTTGATTTATGCACTATGATGTATGTAATGTTGTGCCTATGTGAATTTATGCATTTATGATGGATGATGGTATTATTTATATGTCTTGTCATGTATGTCCTATGATGGTTACTTATGATGTGATGCCCTGATAATGAAATTTTTATTTATATGTTGTGTTGATGATGTGCCATGGATGATGATGATATGCATAATGTATTTATTTGAATGGATGCCATGTTTATGCTTATGTTGATTCATGACTATGTGTAATGCAATATGTATATGAAATGTAAATGATTTAATCCTATGGATGATGTATGACAGATCTAATGCAAATTCTATGTGATTATGTATGTACTTTTTTTTTGTATGTCACAAGATATCCTCGAGAGATGGGCAAGAGAAAATGACCAGAAAGAAGGAGATGCATGTTAGTTCCTAGATCAAATCCTTCAAAACTTTACCATAGGACTTTTAATATTTATTGCTCTTAATCATCACTAGGCAGACTGTTGTGATGGCCAAGAAACACCATGATATGACATAGATCAAGGTGTACAAGGTCATACCATCACATAGGACAAGAAGTCATAAACAAGGATGATCATGACTTATACTAAGAGTGCAATTTCCTATTCGTTTTGTCATAATCAACCACAAATAGAAAAAAGACAATAAATAGAAGTCATGAAACATCGTTGCTTCTCTAAATCCTATTTTGATGACATCCTTGAGAAACTAGCAACATGATTGCCAAAAGGACAAAATAAAGCCATTATCATGATACATCACTATTTTTCTAAATCCCGAAATGAGGACCTCGCTGAGAAACTAGTAACATGTGTGTCAAAAGTCAAGACAAACATCATGATACGTCACTGCTTCTCTAAATCCTTTTGTTGGGATCTTGTTGAAAAACTAGTAACATGATGAAAAATCCAAAGACAAGTGCGAAGTGTTTGCCAAGTGATGCCAAGTGTCTTAATGTCAAGATGTCAGGTTTGATGATGTCGAGATGCTAGGGTGTCAAGGTTTTGATGATGCCAAGATGACGAATGTCAAAGTTTTCCAAATTTAGGAAGGACACATCCTGAATTGATGTCGAGGGGTTTGATCCCTAAATGTCAAAAGGGATCCCTCGAAATGCCAGTGACATGGATAGTGATGATGCCTAGGAAGGACACATCCTAAGACATAAATGACAGAGTTGGTTCTTCAGAAGGACACATCTAAAGAATACTGATGTCGAGAGGAGTGATCCTTAGATGTCAAGAGGATCCCTCAAAATGTTGAATGACATGACGATTCCTAGGAAGGACACATCCTAAGGAATAAATGATAGAGGCTATTCTTCAGAAGGACGTGTCTGAAAGGTAACCAAGAGTTGATAGTTTGACTGGTTATGATAATATAACTTGTTTTGACCAAAGATTGAAGTTGACTGAATTAACTTGTGTTGATTGCATATCAATTTTTGTCATGCTAATTGATTGTCACATTTGAATAAATGATTGTCATGCTTTATTTTAGGAGTTTTCTTGTCTGGAAAATGATTTTCCTTGACTTGAAGACCTTTGACATGTGTGCTAGTGTAAGTTCCATGAACCTTAATGGACTGACCTAGTGCGGCCTCAGGGGCTCATCGACAGATGGCCTTGCCTACGTCATACACTCAAAGACCTCGTAGTTCGACATGACCAATGACTTTGTCTTGATGACCAAAGATTGCATCATGATTTCATTTTGACCAACCTAAAAGGACTGACCAAATGTCTCAAGGACTCAAAAATGAGTCTTGCCTATGTAGAAAATGCGCAGAGACAACGTAGTTCAGATGAATTGATGGAACTTGAAAAAATTTCTCCTTGTGTTCCATTCCTACCCTACCTTATGTTACTGGTCTTTCATGGTGTCAAAAATTTTCCTTGGGTTAGGGTTTTAGGTTTATTTTGATGTAAAACCCTTATGTTTATTTTACACCTTGGTTGGGATCTTTTTCATTGTTACCTTTTAGAAGGGTTTTAAAATGATTTATGTCCTATCGTTTCGTCTAGGTTGGGTCCCTTTGGTCTTAATAATTTAATTCCTCCACAGGGTTTTATTTTCCTAAGTCATGGTTGGACCTGTGTTTCATTGTTTAAAAACAACTTATATCATTTTTTACCATTTTCCTAGTGATGTCCCCTTGTCCTTTTAATAAATTTTTTATTTTGCAAAGGGATAAAATTTACACGACCGTTGATCAATTGTCATTTGATCTTAGCCTCTCCCCGCCATCCCATAATGATCCCAATACACTGCTTTGGTTGATCACGATATCATGGGTAGGCACCACGTGTCCTATCTGGTGAGGCTAAAAGGGATAAGTTTGAATGACTGTCAATTTGATATTGTCATATGTCAATGGTTGCTTGCCATCGCATGATCAAGAATTGCAAGGTTTTTATTGATCGCGATATCACTGGTAGTTGCCACATGTCTCATCTGCCGAGGGAATAAGGAAAGAACCTTGGTGAATTAATTTGGTCTTAATACATTAGATGACGGATTACTAAAGTGTTCTCAAGATGCACATTTTTTAAATCAACGGGTATGTTATAATATTGATGGGAAAGCTGCTCGACGGTTAATGATAAGGCTGGCGACCATGTTGGAGGAAGAAGATCACCGATGCTCAATATCTATAGTTTCCCACCATCGCATGATCAAGAATTGTGAGGTCTTTACTAATTGTGATATCACGGGCGACCACCACGTGTATTTCCTTGGCAGCATATGGTATGGTGGGCCCTTTATTGCCATGTTCGCGATTGTGTCAGCTTATTTTGAAGGCAGTCATTCGATGATTTGATTTAACTGAAAGATCGACGACTGAAATTTAAATTTGCATCAAATATGGTTGGAGCCGTTTGTACAATGCGTGAGTGAGCTTTGATGGTAGATGAGACACTTGCTGGCATGATTTGATCAAAATAAAATCAATTCTCCTACTTTATTTGTATCACAAGGAATTCAAGTATTTTGTAAAGTAGTTTCAGAGGTGAAAACGAAGTTGCAAGTCTTTGCAACTAGAATTTGGGATTTTTGCAAGCATAAAGCCATGAGTCAATTTTTGTGTTTCCTGGTTACTATGCACTTGAATTTGGGAAAATATTTGTTGTACTTATCATAGGGCTTGTTGATAAACATTAGGGCCATAGTTTATTTAAATTGTGAGAAATTGCAATGTGTTGTTCTATAATTTCATATTCCTGATTAGTCCTAGCTATTTGAAGTGTGAAGTTATAAAGAGGCCCTAGTTTGTCCAAGATGGCACTGCCAAAGCAACATTCTGGCCAAAATGACTATTTCAGAAGAAACCTGTATGATGATTTCCTGGATCAATTGCCCTTGTCAACGAATGATAGAAAGAAAGGATTGGTTCTAATGAGAGGGAAAGTCCTAGGGGAAGGGTTAGTATATAATTTCTCCAACATAGCCAATGCTAGGGTTCCTCTCACAGGATTGGAAATGTTCATATTGGTTATGGAAAGAGGAATCTGCCTCACCCCTTTTCAAATAGCTGGATGTATGATTTGGGGAAGCTAGTGGTGCCAAACATGTTCCCTGATATAGACTTGCTTAGGGCAATGGTTGCAAGATATGACCTTGTCACATGAGTAATCAACGATAATGATGGAAGGGTCTTGTTGAGCATTAATAGAGATGAGGTCTGATAGATTTTTGACTTGAGTGAACCGAGTGAATATTTGGTTCCTATGGATATTGAGGAAATGAAGCAGGAATATGCAAAGTTTAAGACTCTTTTCAGAGCTAAGTTGCTTCCACCTCATCTGGCTAGGGCAGGAGGTTCGATATTTCACATTATCCCAAATGACCAACAACCTTTTAGATTAAACTATTTTGCAAATCATTTCTTGGCCACTTTTTATTCATTATGCCATATTTTGGGTTTCCATCCTGGTACGGTGATTCCCATTGCATACATGTTCATGGGAGTGCAAATACAACACCCTAACTTCTCTGTGACTTATGAATTTTCTCCTTTCTTGGTTGAGAGGATACATGAAGGGTTATCAAAGTTGTAGAAAAATGATACTGACACGCAATTATTTTGGTATTCTATGTTGATGTATATGTTCTTGTGCAAGAATGCTAACTTCTTCTCTGAGAAGATGGAATTGAGGTAATCGGTTGATGGAGAAAGATTGCCAGTACAATTACGGACTACAAATTTATCTTGCAATAAGGAAAGCACCAGTTATGTGCAATTTGATAATTGCTTTGCTTCTAGATTAGGGGCTAGACTGATGGTAAATGTACCCAAGATCCCTTAGGAATTGCATGATTTCCTCAGACCAAAAGAGGGGAAGCCAGACCTGAAGGTCTGCCATAACTGGTGTGACATTATCCCATTCCCAGTTAGCACTGTTTTAAGAGTATATGGTTTTCAAGGAACCTCTCATATACTGCCATACAATGTTCTACCAAGAGTGGGGTTTGTAGAAATTATGTAGCAAATAGGTTGTATCCATGAGGACAACCTCACTAGGAGGGGTAAGGAAACATTTTCCCCAAATTATACAGTAGTGTCTGATTTTTCCTTTTCGAAAGGAGGTTGGGTGCATTTTGGGAAATTCTTTGATGATTACCATTTGAGGTGTGGTCCAAAGTATCAACATGATCTTGAATGATTCTTTTCCCTTTTCAGACAAAGAATAAAGGCTGGCAAGTTTGTGCATGAGTTCAACTTTCCTAAGGACCTGATTAAAAATGAATTTGATCTAAATAGGCAGGAGTTGAACAAGGAGAAATTGATAGCTTATGATAAGCTATTAGATATTGTGCACAAAATGGATCCAAAGTATGATCCATTGTTAGAGTTCAGTTCACACCATAATAAAATTGATTTTCTGATGGAGAACTTCAAAGAGATTATGGGAACTTTGAGAACCAAGAAGATAAACTCATAACTAAGTCTAGGTGTACAAGAATAAGGTGCCAGACCAATTGAAACAAGGCCAACATATCAGCCTACAGGAAAAATGCCCATTTATAGGAGGAAAATGGATGACAACAGTGATGAGGAAGAAGTGGATAGAAAGGGGAAGGAAATAATGAAATTTCCTTCACAGCCAGATCCAAAATTCAAAGTGCCTAGGGAAATTAAAATCATTGATTTAGAATCATCACCAGAAGATAGTCCCTCACCACCACCATCTGAGCCAAGCCCTAAGAGGCAAAGAATTGATCAACCACAGGAGGATCTGATGGATGAAATTCTTGTTACTGATCATGAAATGTAGATTGGTATGCATTCCCCTCCTAGGCCAGTTGAGTTGGTTTTATCTGATTTGGATATGAAAGGAAAATGTGTAAAAGATGCAAGAATGGAGGCATGTAAGGAATTTATAGATGACAATGTATTTGTAAAGAATCTTGTATTCTTGCAATTGGTATGGAGGATGAAATTTGAAGAATATCAAGATAAATGTAAGAGAATAGAACTAAGACCTAACAAGTCAGACCAGAAGAATGATGAGGAAGTGAAAGTTGAATTAATGGAAGAATTCAAGAACATCACTCTTGAGGAGGGTAGAAAACTTGTGAGTCAGGCTAGTGTAATTATTTTTCCTGAATGAGACATTACAGATGCAGTGGCCTTTAATGCTATTTTGAAGTCCAATCATCATTTGCAAGACTCTGAAGAAGATGTCAAGGCAGCACTGCAAGACTTTGCTTTCAGTGAAGAGTATGAAACCTTGGAAATTTGGGCATTGGCCCCACAAGCGAGAATGCCAAATGTTTTTGATATCAACTCAAATTTAAGAGGAGGGCTAATAATAAAGAGAGCTTTAGAGACCTCAACCATTGAGGCCACTAATTTGACTATGAATGTGGCTAAATTAGCCCAAAAAATTGCTAAAAGGGAGGAGGCTGAAAAAAATATTCTAATGGAGAAGTATAACCTTTTGATTGAGGAATACAACAAGATGCAGCAAAAGAATGTTGAGCTGCAGACTGAGGTGGAAAGGTTGAGGTATAAACAGATTGGAGAGACATCAAGTTCTTCGGGGATTAGTATGTTACCTTCCACATCAGGGCCATTGCCTCCTACTTCTCCAGTTGTTTCCACACTAGGGTCTCCCAGTTAGAATCCTTCCTTCACCCCTTCTTTAGAGGAAATTGATTAAGAAATAGAATGCTCTGTGGATCCTACAAAGAAGCAACTCATACACAAAATTGATGAATTATAGGCATCTTTGAAGGTAAGTGAGGAAGTATCTCTCTCAAAGAAAAAAGAGATTGTTACTACTATCTTGAGACATTTAAATGAGAGGGTTGATAATAAATTTCCATCTGTACTTTCTTTATATTCTTTATTATTAGATGCAATAAAGAATATTGATAGGGATCAGGAGGTAAGGATACCATTGATTGAAAATTGGATCCCTAGGGCCAGTGATTTTGGTGTAATGTATAAGGCCTCAAGGTTTGATACAAGTAATAGGCCCCAATCATTAAAGCCTACTAAAGTATTAGTTAAATCACTACAAGGTTTTTAGACTCTACCAGATGATTTAAGTAGGAAGATTAGGGAATTGGTGAGAAATTTTAATGATTGGGTTAACACATTGTTACCTGATATAATTGATTAGCAGGGGAAAGTTAGGTCACTCTAGCAATGGAAAGATCAAGCAAGTGAGGTCATGAATGATCAAATTAAATTAATTTGTGATGACTCAGATTATGATTTTTTGGTGAGCTGTATGGATAAAATCATTAGTACTAGCTCATTTTTGGAATCTTTTGAAAGAGATGCAAATAAGGTAGCAGTAAAATACACACCTTATAGTACTAAGGTGAATGAGGTGATTAATTTTGACTAGTCGACTGATGAAGAATACCAAAAATGGGTAACTAAATATTTAACTAAGGAAGAGTAAATGGAATGAGCTGCTAACAGGTGGTAAATCAAATGTTGCAGTTACAACAGTTTCCAGTCTTTCTTTAGTGGTAGTCTTGGTGTGGGATTCTTATAGTTTTTGTTGCTGCATCAGCTTTTCTCAGTGGGCACAATGAGCTAGAATATTCTCCAGGGTGATTGTTTTTGTAACGATTTTTGGAATATCACCAAGTGCTCCAATTGGTTGGTGACATGTGTACTTTTTGGCCCGATGCTTGTTTTCTCCTTCATTTTCTATAAGAAGTATTTCAAGGCCAGAAGTATGGGTTAGCAAGTTAGATAATTTTGGGTCGAGTCTAGGTGAAGTTGTAGAGAAAATTGTAAACTTCGATGGTTTTTGAAAAAAAATGTAGTTTAGGTTTTGAGTCATTCTGTAACAGGGTTTTGAATTCATGGGGATTTAATGTTGTATGACAGTACTAGCATTCGAGTTGAAATGATAAATTCAAATTGATATCTCTCCACTATATATGCATATCTGAATTTGGAATAAGATGACTAAGGGTTGTTTCATTCATCTCATTGTTGTGGTGTGTATGATCCTTATTTTAGCTTTAATTCAAGGAATTAATTAAAATGCTTGAATGGGATTATAGGAAGATATGTTCTGTACAAGGATTTGATAAGTAGTATTGGGTTAGAATGCATTGTTGATGAAATTGTAATGCAATATTGTCAAGGATCTTATATGTTATGTGTTAAATCTGTCATATACCCTTAGATGCTTATGAATTTGACTCCTCCAATGGATATATGGCACTGATCTAAGTTGTACTTATTCGTATACTTCAATATTTGTTTGTCTTTTCCTAAACCTTGCTACAAATTGCAAATCAATGACTATCTTATACTATGGATTATGTTGTAGTTATATCACGCTCCAAATAGTTGATACTACTGATGAATAGCTAGTTCCATTCAATATTATCCTATTATGATGAGCTATTAAATGAGATTATCTATTATTGTTAATGTTGTTTATAATAATGGTGTAGAGGTTGTAAACACATTAAGGGATCACCATCCTGGGTCTTGCAGAGCCCGAAGTGTCGGAGGATTTTTAAAATCCTCGTCAGTTGGTTCAGGTCCTTTGAGCTACCTTTGATTGGAATTAGCAATTCCATAGTTAGATTAGAAGACCAACCTGGTTACATTGTAAAAAAAAACCAACACGAATGACAAAGACTTGACTAATATGACAGACATGGTGAAATGTGACCTTGATTTTGCATTTTCGAGATAGTTTGATATTTGTTGTGGTTTCATCATGATTTTTTTCAATTTTTAGGTCTTTCTTCAAGACATTTTATAATGTTTTTAGTCTTTTTTTTTTTTCAGGACATTTGATAATGTTTTTCTTTTTAAGGACTTTTTGCAATGTTTTTTTTTTTTTAGGACTTTTTTTCTTTCTTCAGGACATTTTACAATTGCCTAGACCATGCGTGATATCCACTACAGTCACATGATAAATTTTTTTCCCCTAGTTAGGCCAAGACTTAGCCAATTTTAAAGGACATGAAAGGGATATGCATGGGGTGCCAGATGAATAGTATTCAGGACTTGATGTCAACCATTTATCAACCATGAAAGGAGGGTATGATGTCATGCCAGATGTTGTGGCGGCAGAAAAATGTGTTTCATCATTGGCTAAGACAAATAAAGTAAAAATAGATGGAAAAACAATGACTATGCACCTACACATGGTACTTATCCAAAGTGCCTATTTTCTAGGTTTTCATTATTGGACGAATTATTTGTCTTTATTATTTTTGTCATTTTTTTAATTTTTGAATTTTTTTGTATTTTTAAGGTTTTCAGCTCCACCTTCTAATGCTATGTGTAGAAATTTTGGAGATGTAGACTATTGATAGGCTTTGTCAGTTTTCTCCATCTAGAGTCACCGCTAATAAGCTTCAGAACCAAAGGAGGATATGATGACGTAGGGACCTAGCCAATTTGGTTTGAATTTTCCAGGTTTTTCTCTGTCAACCTGATTCTTAGGGTTCTGCATGGGGACTAGATCACCAATGTCAAACTTCTTGACCATTACTCTCTTGTTGTAACTGCGACAGAAATGGTTTTCATATGCCTGTAGATAGTTTAGGGAATTATGCCTTCTTTCCTCTAACATCTCTAGCTCATGTAGACGCGACTATTTGTACTCTTCATCATCAGGTTAGACCCTTCAAGGAGACTTGTAAGGAAACAATTTCAACCTTGATGGGAAAGATAGCCTCAGCTCCAAAGACCACAGTGAATGGAGTGGCTCCCATAGGCATACGAATGCTAGTGCGGTAAGCGCACAGAGCAGGGTTGAGTTGAATATGCCAGTCATGGCCAGCGTCATTGATAGTCTTTTCCAAGATTTTAACAATGGTTTTATTTAGCCTCAGCTTGACAATTTCCTTGCGGGTAATATAAAGATGAAAAATGGTGTTAGATGTGAAATCGCTCACATAACCCATGAAGATCTTGGTTTTTAAACGGACATCCATTTTTAGTGATGATGGATTGCAAAAGGCCATACCGAAAAATGATGTAGTTAAGAATGAATTTGGATATTTGTTTGTCAGTTATGTACATCAGGGGGATAGCTTCGATCCACTTCGTAAAGTACTCAGTGGTGGTTATGATGAATTTATGGCCACTGGACGAGGTAGGATGGATCTTTCCCATGACGTTGAGTCCCCATTGTGAAAAGGGCCACAAAGACATGATTGGCCAAAGTTATTGTGCTAGAGCATGAATCAAATCACTGTGAATCTGGCATTGGTGACAAGTCTTGACATATTCTATTGCATCTTTCTCAATGGTCAGCCAATAGTACCCAAGTCTTGTAATCTTCTTGGTTGGAGTAGGACCACTTGAATGAGACCTGCATATACCCTCATGTACATTGCATAAGGTTGTATGTGCTTCGTTCATGTCGAGACATCTAAGGAGGGTGTTTTCAAAGCTGTGACAGTAAAGGGTGTCATTGATTATGGCATATCTTACAACTTTTCAAATAAAAAAATTTCTTTGGTTATTGGACAGATTAGGAGGGAGGGTTTGACACTTAAGGTAGTCATGGATGTCTTGGTACCAGGGAGAATCGAGACCAACAAGCTCGCAAACCATCTCTGATTCTAGAACATCATAGGCTGGGACCAACAGTTGTTCTATCAGGAATTCCAGCTGAGGCATATTGCTTGGAATGTTTAGGAGAGAGCCTATTGTAGCCATGGCATCTACCACTTTGTTTTGTGCTCTCAGAACTTGCTCGAAAGTCACCATGTGCAAATATGTCTGGAAGCTGACAACCATTCATTTGTAGGGCATCAGTTTCACATCTTTTGTGTCATAGTCATCATTAACTTGGTTGATGACTAACTAAGAATCCCCATAGACATGCAATGCTCTGATTTTCCATTTTATTGCCATTCTAAGTCCCATAACCAGTGCCTCATATTCTACCACGTTATTTGTGCATGGGAAAGCTATGCGTAAAGACTTGGGAATGGAATCTTCTGAAGAGGTGATAAGCAATATCCCTATCCCTGAGCCATGATTAGTATGTGATCCATCAATGTATGGCCACCAGGTAGACTTTGGTTTTGCATGGAATATTGACTCATCTCAAAAATCTACCACTAAGGGATGATTAATTTGTATAGGCATGTTTTCCAATTGGTATGCAATCACTTGTCATTTGATCGCTTTTCTTTCTACATACTGAATGTCATATTCACTCAGAATCATGACCCATTTTACTAGACATGTTGTCAATGTTGCACAACTCAATAGGTATTTGAGGGGGTCAGTCTTTGCTACCAACTATGTCTGATGGCTCAACATATAATGTCTTAGCTTTTGAGCTGCAAAGACCAAGGCTAGATAGGCATGTTCAACTGATGTGTAATTCAGTTCATACCGGACTAGTGTCCAACTGATATAATATATGGCCCTTTCTTTTTCTTCTTGGTTGTTTTGTGCTAGTAATACCCCTAGTGCTAAATTAGTGGTAGAGATGTATAAGATCAAGGGTTTTTCATAAATGGGTGGCATAAGGACTGGCGGTGATAGTAAGTAATCTTTTATTTGTTGAAAAGCTTCTTGGCATTTATCTGTCCACACAAAGGGGATGCCTTTGCGCAGAAGATATTGGAATGGTTGACACTTGTCAAACAATTGTACTATAAAGCACCAGATAGATTGTATCCTGCCCTGTAGAGTCTTGAGTTCGCTTATTCCTCTAGGAGGAGGCATGTCCATTATGGCTTTGACTTTTGCTGGATCAACTTCAATTCCTCTACGAGACACTATGTATCCCAAGAGTTTTCCAAATGTTACGCCAAAGACACATTTCTTATGATTCAGTCAGACTTTGTATTCTTCTAGTCTTTTGAAAATTGTGTCTAACACCTTCAAATGATCCTTTCTTCTGATTGATATAGCCAAAAGTTCATCTACATAATCTTCCATTATTTTATGCATCATATCATGAAACATTATGGTCATAGCCCTCTGATATGTGGCGCTTACATTTTTAAGACCAAATGGCATGACATTCCAGCAGTATGTACCCCAAGGGCAAGTGAATGTTGTTTTATGTTGATCTTCAAGGGCGATACAAATCTGATTATAGCCAGAGAAACCGTCCATGTGTAATAAACCAGACCAATTTTTTTCCAATTTTTCAATAGCAATTATAGTGCAACACGCACACATTAAGGTTAACTCCAAAACCAAATGATGCAGAAAGTAACTCTAACCAAGAATTTTTTGAGGAGAGGCGAGCATATGGTCAGAGGATCTTGTGCATGCAGTACTAGAAGTAAACAATGCTGAAAGAACTCAACGCCAAGAATGTGCTTCCAAACCCAAGGTGGGCAAGGAGATACCATATGGAGGAGGAACTAAAAGAGATGATGCAATGCTGAAAGGTAAACTCAACACCAAGCATGTGCACTCCAAACCCAAGGTGGGTAAGGTACTACCATTTGGCAGAGATTCTATTATAAATGATGCAATGCTGAAGTAACTCAAACACTAGGAATGTGCACTCAAACCCAGAATGGATGAGGTGCTAACATATGGTGCTAAGGATCTAATGCAATACAATGAAGACTGAACAGTCGCTAGTCTCTTCCACTAAGAGTGGGAAATTAAAATGAAACTTTGCAAGATAAGAATAATGGCTAAACAGTACTACTATAGCAGCCTTACATTATGAGTTTTTCCTGCAAGTATCACTCTATTTGAAATGTCTCAATGCTGCAATGAAGTATTATATCTCTCCTATCATCAAATGACTCAATCCATACAAAACCCAACCCAAAAGACAAACTTCTACAATCTAATTTTGAAAGACTAGCAACTGAAAATGCACAAACCAACAACTACAAAACTCACTAAAATGCTCATAACTTACTCAAAACTACTCCAAATGATGTGAGACCAAGTGTGATGAACTCCTAGGAAGATAGCAATCAAGTTATGACGAAGAAATGACTGCAAAAACCACTCAATCAATTATCTAAACATTTTCCAGGCATGATGAAGTAGAGCAGTCTCAAGAAGAGTGACTTATGTAAAATAAAAACCAAATATTCATATTAAAATCTGAAACTCTCCAAAAGGGGGCACCCAAGGATGAAAATAATGTATGCAAAATACCTAGAACAATATAAAATTGATTATATGACTTATGAATAAAAACTACTTTTAGATATGACTAGACCAACAATTCAAAAACTATCAAAACTGCAAGAAATTCAAATATAATGTGCTTTATCTGCTCTCAAGAGTCAAGAACAACCATCATCTTAGCTAGTTGCTTTATTTCAAGCAAGAAACTAAGCCAAAGCTAGGAGGTATACATTCCTCGAAGCAACTCACTCACCATTTCGACAACATAACAATGTAGTAGACAAGAGATAATCCAATTGAAGGCCAAGTCTCTTATTTATAACTTTTTTGTCTCCAAATTCAAATAATTTTTTCCCTCCAATTAGGGTGCCTAAATGAAATTCACTTTTCACCTTTTCTCCAAATTTAATTTGCATTTCATTTCCAACCCATATGTGGAAATATAATTTAATAGAATGCAAATATATCACCAAAAGGAGTCCAAGGTAGACTTAAGTGAAATATTCTATAACTTGCAAATATTTCACTAAAAGATTTAAGTGAAATATTTAATTAAACTCAAATATCTCCAAGCTAGGTGTCCCCTTTTGCCTTAGCACATATTTCACTTAAATATTAATTTAGCAAATAAGGCCTCCAAAATGTTTAATTAATAAACATTATAAAATCACTTATCTCTCCAAGTGGCATCCCAAATAGCCTTAATATTATCTCACTTTATAAAATATTATCATCTCAAGGCTAGGCATCCCAAATAAAAAGAATTAAAATATGACTTCATCAATAAATCATCCTCCAAACCTTAGCCAAGAATATTTAAATATTTTAGCTCCACCAAAGGATGCCCAACACAACTCCAACTTGCCAAAAATAGCTCTAAGAATGTTGGAAAGACCAACTGCCCAAACTAACTTGCCAAAAATAACCACTGCTTTGAACTATTGAACTGCTACTAAAAATAGCACTACCAAAAATAGAACTTACTAAAAATAGCATACTACTAAAAATAGTAAGTTGTTCCAAACTCATTTTCTCCACATTTTGAGCAGCTGTCGCAACTTACTAAAAATAGTAAGTCTAGAAAAGTTCTCTAATTCAGTTGTATGTCACACCATCACAAAGCTCTCTGAAAACCCAAAAGGAATCCAGAATCCAAACTAGAAAACTCCAACATGCAAGCCTCCAAAAAGCAGTCGAGAACTCAAGTCAATATCCTGTCATGCATGTTACCTCATTCTGAAGCTCTTCAAAAACCTATAAAGCTCCACTAGACATGCATCAGAAACTCCAACATGCAAGACTTCAAAAACACCTCTGAAGTGGAAACCCTAATTTCAGCCTTCAACTAGCCTATAGGTCTCCGGAATAGGCCAATGGTCAACAAAACTGATCACTACTGAGAAGGGGACATTACAGTCCGCCCTTCCCAAAATTGCTTGTCCTCAAGAAATTGCACAATACTCCAACTGATCCTAGGGTCCCATGTCCATCTCTGAAAGGACCCATCATGTTGATGCTGCTCCACTCTGATCATAAAAATGAAGTCATTGTACCCGAACTGCATTAACCTTCTCTGCATCCCCAAAAGTTAATATTCCTGAAGCTCAAATTGAGAGACAAGGAAGTATTGAAATCAAAATTCAGCACCTCAAGCCACAAAAACTCAGATGAGTTAACAACTTTCAAAGCATCAAACTGGATCTCAGTAGTATGAGTCTCGAAATGCCAAGCCACATCGAGCAATGGTTCACTACTCCATACATTTGTACAAGAATATGTACCAAGAAAATCATTAGAATGAGCATGGTTTCTATCCAAAAGCTGATTGTGCTCAGTCCACACCATCATTTCTCTCATTTGAATCCATAAATCATCTCTAGAAAGAGATTGGAAGGTCTGAAATTGAATGAACCAGCTACCAAACAAGACTGGAATGATCAGCTTGAGATATGATTTTATGAAAATCAACATCCAAGGAGATAGATAGCTGCTGCAAAACTAAAAATCAACACCCAAAATATCATGCCTGCTCATATCTATAGCTGAAAACAAGCCCACAGAAGATCCCATCATAGCCAAGAACCAGTCCTTGCTCAACTTTTCTCTCCAAAACTCCCATTGAACATTAGGAGTAAACTTCAAATGGCTGATAAAGAAGGTAACAACATCTAGAGGATAGTGAATTTGAGGCTTATCATTCCAACATACCTTCTTGACACATATCAAAAGCAAGTTGATACCAGGGTCCCAAATCATAAGTAAAGAAGAGACATTCCGTAAATGGAGAATTACTCTAACTAGAACACTTTGGGTAGTACATTCTATTTGAATCATTGCACCCTGAAACTCCAAGAAGTACTCAACAAATCTGAATTTGTTGAGAAAGTCAAATTCAAAATCATGAGAGAAGAACTGCTAGAAAGATTCAATGGACCCTTCCTCAAACTCCATTATGAAATTAGTTACTCTTAGAGAATATTGTGTAAGCGTGAAGTCTGATAGGAATATGACAAGCATCCACATCAAAAAATGAATAAACTCTTCATCGGAGTTCCAAGCATCTCTTTGTTGCCAATCAAGATTAGTGACCTCATTCCTCCATGATTCTTGATTTTCCATCTGTTGAAGAATGGGTAGACTAGGGGCAGCAGTGAAGTCTTCATTATGCAACTCATGCATCCTCGTTCCATTGCTAGAAGAAGTGCTAGAACTTACACCTCTTCAACAATGGTGTCAAAAGAGATTTCCTCAAGGTTCAAAGTCCCATCATCTATCACAAAGGAATGTTTATCATAAGCTTCCTCTTCACCCAGTTCAAAAAGAGGATTGTCATACACTATGAAGTCGTTCCTTTCATCTTGCTACTCCAAATCAGCACTAGCAACTTTATATTTTCTTGTGAAACCTTCAAGATAAAACTCTTCTTCAAAACTATCGAGCTCTTTAATCACTTTCTCGATTTCTTCAACTCTTTGTGCATTCTATTTCTCTCAAAAAAGTTTGAAATCAACTAGTTCTTCCTTCTCCTCCATTAATGCCATTCGGGTATCTTCCAACATAGCCTTGGTTGATTCAAGCTCGGAAGTAAGCTCGCCAACCTCTCTTACTTCCTTTGAAAGAACTGAAGGTCTTCTTTGCAATTTCAAAGGCATGACCTCTATCTTCAATAAAGTGTAGGTACTTGGACTTCATGGTCTCCAAGGAATCTTTGATTAGTTTCAATTTGGGAAGAGCAACTTCATCCTTGAATCCTCTTTTTCTTTCTTCGAACTGGACCTCCCAAATAATTTCTTCAACCAAACTATGGGTGCAATCAAATCTAGAAAATTTTTGCACTTCATCTTCAATGAACACCTTAGGTTGGCCTTCACACTCATAAGAATGCAAAGATGGTGAATTGCTGGTTGGTTGCTCTTCAAAATCAGAACTTCATTTTGTGACATCGTTGTCCTTAGAGCTGCTCCAACCGTCTTGTCTTTCATCTTCAACTAATGAAGAATTCTTAGTGTCATGGGGAGGAACATACTCCACAATTTCTTCAACTCCAAGTTTCCAATCAGCTTCTTGATTTGATAAATCAGCCTTGTGCTCTAAAACCACTTTAAACCTTTCTTCTTCAAGAGGCATAAGGTCTTCTAGCTCTTCATCCACCTCACCATCTTCTTGATCAAAGGCTATGATAGACCCTAACTCGAATGAAGAATCACTGAATGTTGTTCTAAAAGTTTTAGAAGTAACAACATCCTCCTTGGTGGCTGCAACCAACTCGAAGGGGTTACCATGGAGCTTTTCAAAGCAAGCTTCTTCACCAAAAACAACTCTTCCTTCTATGGCCTCCTCATAACTTGCGATGCAAACAAAATTTTGGTTTTCATCAAGATCAAAGGGAAAATTATCCCACACAAGTTCTTTACTGTATCTTGAAGCCAACACACCCGGATCCCACATACTAACAGGTTGATTGAGATGGTCAATAGGAAAATATTTATCATGCTCCCCTTGAAGTGATGACTCTTTGAATAAGTCAACTCCCAAATCACTTAAGCTAATATCATCAAAAAAATTTCTCTCCAATGGCTCAGTTTGCTGCTCAAACCCCATGTCACCATCATAATGAAATGATGAATCTTCATTGCTTGTTATTTTGAAAACTTCACCATCATTATCTTCACCATGAGGAAGTATTATGCTGATTTCTTCATGTGGAACTTCTTGCAAAGTTGGGGAAGCAACATGAAGAGAATCCTTCTTTACCAAATCTTCAATATGATCTTTTATGGACTCTGTGGAATCATCTCCATCATCGTGACCATTAATCTTTCTTACATCTTGCTCTAACTTCTCCAAAAGTGACTTCAATTTCTCCTTGCATTGATTAAACAGTTCCTTAATCAGCATAGCAGCAATAGGAGAATCCTCTTCTTCATGTTCATACGTGTCCAAGAGGAAGGATTGGACACTAGGTGGAATTTCATCAGCCTCATTAATGGTGAGAACAAGAAAAGTCTTTATAGCTGCAACAACACTTCCTTCTTGCTCACTCCAAGTGGATGTGAAGAGGTAGTGAAAAAAGAGAGAAATATGATCTTGCATTCCCAAGTCTAATAGCAAGATACTTGTCCTGAGATTGGAAAATGTCTTTAAGATAGCAACCTTTCTAGAAAATAGACTGCTTCTAGTTTCATCAAGATCTTGGAAACTTTATACAATTCTATGAAGAATCTTCTTCATAGTTTCATCATCATAAGGCATCAATGGTACTAGAATCCTCATAACTTCACTAAGGCATGAAGTAACCAACAAACTGATTTCCTCATTTGGATGCCCTATCCAGTAAGGATGAATCAAATGTGTCCTTGTAGGGGATAATGCCTTCACCAACATTTCAGCAGGTGACTGTTATACTTTGCTCAAACAGTGTTCCAATTCTGACAGTATGCTCACTTCTTCACCTCTTGTATGACATTCTTCATTGAGTCTCATTCCTGCATTGAACAGTGACCTTGCAAGACTTCTTTCTACTTCAGTAGCCAAAATCAACTCTAACTTCTCATGGTATATGAACAAATGATGATACATCTGTGAAATTTCTAAAAACTGAACTGAACTTAGTTCTGACCTCTAGTGTAGAAATTGATTTCTCTATCACTCAACTGTCAATTGAACTTTGATAAGCACAGGATGGGAGGATGTGTGGCTTTGATACCATTATAATAAACCAGACCAATTTTTTTCCAAATTTTCAATAGAAATTATAATGCATCACACACCCATTAAGGTTAGCTCCAAAACCAAATGATGTGGAAAGTAACTCTAACCAAGAATGTGTTGAGGAGAGGTGAGCATATGGTCAGAGGATCTTGTGTATGTAGTACTAGAAGTAAACAATGCTGAAAGAACTCAATGCCAAGAATGTGCTTCCAAACCCAAGGTGGGAAAGGAGCTACCATATGGTGGACGAACTGAAAGAGATGATGCAATGCTGAAAGGTAAACTCAACACCAAGCATGTGCACTCCAAACCAAAGGTGGGTAAGGCGCTACCATTTGGCAGAGATTCTATTGTAAATGATGCAATGCTGAAAGTAACTCAAACAACAAGAATGTGAACTCAAATCCAGAATGAATGAGGTGATAACATATGGTGATGAAGATCTAATGCAATACAATGAAGACTAAATAGTGGCCAGTCTCTTCCACTAAGAGTGGGAAATTACAATGAAACTTTGCAAGATAAGAATAATGGCTGAACAGTACTACTCTAGAAGCCTTACATTATGAGTTTTTCTTACAAGTATCACTCTATTTGAAATGTCTCAATGCTGCAATGAAGTATTATATCTCTCCTATCATCAAATGATTCAATCCACACAAAACCCAACCCAAAAGACAAACTTCTACAATCTGATTTTGGCAGACTAGCAACTGGAAATGCACAAACCAGCAACTACAAAACTCACTAAAATGCTCATAACTTCCTCAAAACTACTCCAAATGACATGAGACCAAGTGCGATGAACTCCTAGGAAGATAGCAATCAAGTTATGACCAAGAAATGACTGCAACAACCACTCAATCAATTATCTATACATTTTCTAAGCATGATGAAGTAGAGTAGTCTCAAGAAGAGTGACTTATGCAAAATAAAATCCAAATCTTCATATTAAAATCTGAAACTCTCCAAAAGGGGGCGCCCAAGGATGAAAATGATGTATGCAAACTACCTAGAACAATATAAAATTGATTCTATGACTTATGAATAAAAACAACTTTCAACTATGACCTGACCAACAATTCAAAAACTATCAAAACTACAAGAAACTCAAATACAATGTGCTCAATCTACTCTCAAGAGTCAAGAACAACCATTATCTTAGCTAGTTTCTATCTTTCAAGCAAGAAACTAAGAAAAATCTAGGAGGTATGCATTCCTCGAAGCAACTCACTCACTATTTCGACAGCATAACAATGTAGTAGACAAGAGATAATTTAATTGAAGGCCAAGTCTCTTATTTATAACTTTTTTGTCTCCAAATTCAAATCTTTTTTTCCCTCCAATTAGGGTGCCTAAATGAAATTTACTTTTCACCTTTTCTCCAAATTTTATTTGCATTTCATTTCCAACCCATATGTGGAAATATAATTTAATAGAATGCAAATATATCACCAAAAGGAGTCCAAGGTAGACTTAAGTGAAATATTCTATAACTTGCAAATATTTCACTAAAAGATTTAAGTGAAATATTTAATTAAACTCAAATATCTCCAAAGTAGGAATCCCCTTTTGCCTTAGCACATATTTCACTTAAATATTAATTCAGCAAATAAGGCCTCCAAAATGTTTAATTAATAAACATTATAACATCACTTATCTCTCCAAGTGGCATCCCAAATAGCCTTAATATTATCTCACACTATAAAATATTATCATCTCAAGGCTAGGTTTCCCAAATAAAAAGCATTAAAATATGAATTCATTAATAAATCATCCTCCAAACCTTAGCCAAGAATATTTAAATATTTTAGCTCCACCAAAGGATGCCCAACACAACTCCAACTTGCCCAAACTGACTTGCCAAAAATAACCACTTCTCTGAACTATTGAATTGCTACTAAAAATAACACTGCCAAAAATAGAACTTAGTAAAAATAGCATACTGCTTAAAATAGTAAGTTGTTCGAAACTCATTTTCTCCACATTTTGAGCAGCTATCACAACTTACTAAAAATAGTAAGTCCAAAAAAGTTCTTTGATTCAATTGCATGTCACACCATCACCAAGCTCTCTGAAAACCCAGAAGGAAACCAGTATCCAAACTAGAAAACTCCAACATGCAATCCTCCAAAAAGCAACCGAGAACACATGTCAATATCATATCATGCATGTTACCTCATTGCGAAGCTCTCCAAAAACCCAGAAAGCTCCACTAGACATGCATTAGAAACTCCAACATGCAAGACCTCAAAAACACCTCCAAAGTGGAAACACTAATTTCAGCCTCCAACTAGCCTACAGGTCTCCAGAATAGGCTAATGGTCAACAAAACTAATCACTACCGATAAGGGGACATTACACCATGAGGGACAACATCTCGTATCCTGTTGTTAAGTCGACTATGATATCTATATTCAGCAAAGGAAAGTCATCTTTTGGGCATGCCTTGTTTAAGTCTCTAAAATTTGTATAGACTCATATCATTCCATTTGGCTTTGTTACTGGCACAATGTTAGATATCCATTCAACATAATCAATAGATCGTATGAACCCAACGTCTAGAAGTTTCTTCAACTCACCCTTGACCAATAGAGCAACCTAAGGATGCATTTTGCGTATCTTCTTTTTAATTGGTTTGGCATTGGGAAATAGTGGCAAATGGTGCAGAACAAATTTTGGGTCTAGCCCTGGCATGTCGGCATAGGACCATGCGAAGTTGATTTTATGTTCTGCAAATAATTTTTGAAATTTCGGTCTCTCTTCTTCAATCAAGGATGCAGCAAAGAGGACCATTTTGGGATCTTTTGCTGTTGATATGTTGTCTTCTATGGTGTCCTCTATGAGCATAGCTAATTTCTCTTGTGTTACAGGAAGAAAGTCTAGTCCTCCATCTTTGGGCACCTCAGAGAGGTTTTCACCCGCAGATACATCATTTGTTTTAAGTTTTTTGTCATCAAAAGGTTCCTTTCAATTTTCACCTACAGACATTTCATTTTTTGTTTTATTCTTATTTTTAATTTTGCAACTGGAGGACAGAGCATTCTCGCCGAAGTAGGCTACACAATCTAGGTCAATAGAAAATCTTGCCTTGTGATCACCACTAGGTATGCCCTCACGTAATCCCATAAATTTAGCAATAGCCTCATCATTCTGAAAGGTGTCCAGGTCTAGCGAGCCTTGTTGGTCCCAATCGATTAATTGTGGATAGACTAGGGAAATACCATCATCAGCGTTGGTGAATTGAGGGAAGGATGTAGAAAGCATGTAGATGGATTCATAAATATTTTAGATAAAATTATCATCATCCAATTCTACATCAGACTCTATCCAATATTCCCCTTCACTTGTTTCATATTCATTGTCAAAGTAAGGGGTGAAGGACTTAGAGTCATGGTTTTCAGTGTTATCTAGAAGTTCAGATGGATCTGACTGATGGTTATGAGGTTGGGATGATGGGGCTTGTATGTCACGGGGAAGGGAAATGGAACTGTGACTATTTGGTGCCTGATCAATTTTAAATGTTTCCCAAATTTTTTGTTCAGAGGTAAGCTCCCCTGTTTCAACAAACAAATCATTGAGGCAATAGTCACTTAAGGATCTTTGGGAACCAAATTCCCACTCCTGGGAGTCAGTTTCGGTGAATGTTTCCTTAGCAGTCTTGACACTTTCCGAAGCATGCACACACTCACTCGAAAGCTCATTGGTACGTTGATCATCATTGTCAGGAAATCCATACCCTAATCCAAGATACTTTGGTATTTTGAAAGATTCTATGGGCTCTCTTCATCCATTTTTATTTCTTCCTAGGTCACTAGTTCCATCGTATCCCTTAGCCTTCATCATGTCATATCCCTTTCCATATTTCTTAACTAGTAATGGGGGTAGGATGGCTATTTCTTTATAGATCCATCCTGTAATATCGACAAGGTCCTCGTTACTCATGTCTCCCCATTTTATGAAAACCATTTTTGGTGGAACTTTAGAAATTTCTTTGGGTTCCATTCTAAAACATGGTTGACCATAGACCTTCAAAGACTTGGGTATTGTTGTGATGCTATATGTCGTATGTAGTTGAATTATCCATAGCCTAGGTCCTAGATCTTGACATTGGGTTCATCCATAGGAAGTGTGGAAGATGGTGGCATGGTGGAGGATGTGGATGGAGTGGATGTGGAAGATGATGCGAGTGTGGATAGGTCAATCTATTTAGAAGAAGAGGAGCTAGGAGCTTCTCATTTGATGGGAACTCGGTTCTCAGAAATTCCCCTTAGGTTGGTATAATATTGAAAAGGGTTGGGGTCTCCATATATAGTGATTTTTGTGCTGTGAAATGGGAATTTTAAGCATTGGTGATAGGTGGAGGGAACGGATTTTAGGGCATGAATCCATGGATGGTCGAGCAAGATGTTGTAAGGAAATTCTAAATCCAAGACCTAGCAAGTTGTATCCACAATGACTAGTCCCACTCTGATAGGAAGAGAAATAACACCTCATGAAGAACATTCTTCGTCATCATATGCTTTATGACTATACTCTTTGTAGGGTCTACACATGCATCAGAAAATCCTAGAGCCTTAACCAGTTTCAAGGAGCATATGTTTAATCCTACTCTGCCATCTACTAAAACTCTTATGACCTTGTGCTTATGGATGAAAGTTTCGATATGTAATGTGTCATTATGGTTGGTCTTGGGTGACGAGTAGTCTTGATCAGAGAAAGTGACATGATGAGGTGTAGTGAGATATCCCACCATGGTATCAAATTGGTTGACGTCAATATCCTTAGGGACGGATGACTCTTGCAAGGTTTTATCCAAGATAGCCTTATGTGTGGGAGAGATGCAAAGTAGATCAAGTATGGAAATCTGTGCGGGAGTTTTGCCAAGCTGGTCAATAAGGTTAAACTGAATCTTAGGTTGCCATTTCTTTGTGGTTGAGGAAAATTGTGATTCCCTAGGGGATGGAACAAGTATGTTGATCTTAGGTTTCCTAGCAGGAGGCAGACCAGCTATGGTGACCTTGCTACTTTGAGTAGTGGCATTGCATTGGGGTTCTCATTTGACTATGATGGTGTTGATTTATTCATCGTCCATTTGGACATTATTTATAGTAGGTCCACCGGAAGAGTCATACTTGGCATGGGCATAATTGGCTTGATTATTGTTTGTCTTAGGACCTAACGTGGAAGCATTATTAGAACCATGGTCTTGTAATGGTTCTTATGAATGGTATGGTTGGAATTTGATGGAAATTGTGGCCCACCCAATTTGATTATTCAACTCTCGATAAGGTCTTGCACAATATTTTTGAGTTGTCAACAAGATGATGTCTTATTTCCTTTAGCCCGGTGGTAAGCACAAAAGGCATTATTATCCAACCATGATGGTTTAAATTCCTGGGTCATACTATTTTTGTTCTTCAAGTGTGATGAGACCATTTTGAAGGAATTTCTTGAGGACTTCCTCCATGGGGTCACCCAAGGTAGTGTATGTGCGACCTCTGGGGAATTGTCTCATCTGATGGTATTGTCCTTGATTTTGACTATTTTGACCATTTTGGTTGTTTGGGATGGAATTGGTGGGGGGTGTTAGTATCATCATTGGCTTGTTTTGCAGTTGAACCCCTTTGAGAGCTAGTACAGGACCCATAGTGTTTACAACCTTGGCATCAACAACATCGTCATTGGTGACATGTTTATTTTTGACCCAGTACTTATTTTTGTTAGTGGGTGGATTTGCATTTGTGTTTTTAGGACCGTACTTTATCTCTCCCTTTGCAATAAGGGATTTCTCTATCTGGACACCTTTTTCAACTAGGTCTGTGAAGGTTGTGCAACAATGCACTTGTAATGCATATTTTAAGGGTCCTAGAAGTTTTTGAACAAACATGTCAACATTTTCCTTTTCGGGTATGTTGATATGGCAACAACTAGCTAGAATTCTCCATTTTTGGAAAAATGGGATGAATGTTTCACCAACATCCTCTTGCATGAGATTACATAAGCTAGTAATAGAGGTGTCCATGTCAATGTTGTATGCATAATTTTTTATGAATTTGTGTTTAAGTTCATCCCATTTTTCGATATCCTTTTGAGTGGAGAACCATTCAAGGGTAGGACCTGCAATAATTTTAGAAAAGAGTCTCATCAAGTATGTTTGTTCATAGGCGACGTCCATACAGTTGGTTGCAAATTCTCGGACATGTTTGATAGGGTTTTTCTTTCCTTTGTATTTGATAAAATTAGGTGACACATATCTTAGAGGAAATGGTGGCATGTATAGGTTCATGTCAAATGGATATGTGAATAGATCATATGACACTTTTGATTTCTTCCTAGATATTTGTATGTTTTCTATGGTCTTCTCTAGACCCATCAGTTTTTCTTGCAAGGCATCAATTATAGGGTCATTTGTGACCCCATACATCAGATTGATTAGTGTGCCATATGTCCCCATCTGTTGTGAGTGGATGTTGGTGTGTTGTTGAGGTAAATGTTGTTGTGACATGTATGATGTGTTCTCATTTGCGGGTTGTTGGTATTGAAAGTTTGGATTGGGGGTATGTTGGTGAGTATGAATATGGGATGAGTATGTTGGGATGTGTCCCCCAACCATTTGGGTTGATATTTGGGGAATATGGCAACCATGAATATTTTGATGTGTGAATGATGCCATAGGTTGTGTTTTGACTGCCTTGTCCAAATTGTTGGGTTTGTACAAGGGGAATGGTCGTATTTTGTCCTTGGGAGGTGATGGAATTAGATTGTGTTGACATGTTAAATTTTTGTTGTTGTCCTTGAATAAAGATACGTCATTTGTCTCCACCCAAAGGATTTTGTGAGATACCAATGAGAGGATATGATGAAGATGTACTCATGGTACTAGATGTGGTTTTCAATGGAGGATTTGTATGGCTTGATGTTGCCCCCATGGCATTTACCGTAGTGGTAAAGAGAGGATTGGAATAACTTTCCCACACTACCGAGGACCCAAAGGTGGTTCCAGCTGATTGTGACGGTGTTGTGGATATTGTGGGAATTGTGATAGATCGTGATCCTCCAATGGATGTAGCATTTATTGAATTGTAGTTGTTTGGAATGTTGGAGGTAGAAATCATGGTCGTTGTGACATTTTGAAAGGTAGCATAAAAAAAGGTATTGCTTGTGATGCTTGGAGGTTGACCACTATTTGACATGTTATGTGTATTGTTGACGTTATTGGTAGGAGTTTTCGATCTCAAGGTATCTATGTCGAACCCATGAGGTAATCTAGCTCCTTGACTTAAAAGTGTGGCCAAATATCTGTCTCTATCATATAAGACCATTTTTTCGACAAAGTAGGCTACCTCTGGATCTTGTGTTGCTACCTCTAGGTTTTCCTCAAGTATTTTTCCATACTCATCCTTACGTAAGAATGGTTCAAAGGCGCTATTTGATGAGGATGGTATGGTCATGAGAGGTTGAGTATTTGTGTTGCTAAATGGGTTGTCGAAAGTCCAATTTGGGTCATAAGTGTCATTGGTGACATTGGAATTAGAATCTTGTCCAAATTTTTCCATCTATCTTTTCTTCCTTTGGAGTCTAGTTTCCACCATAAAAGGGAATTACTCAAATGAGGGTAATGAAAGTGATGATAAAATGCAAGGATAACACTAGCCTATGCTTCTTCTTTTTTTGTATTTCTGATAATGAGGGTTGACAATGCAAGGTGATGACTAAGGAAATGATTGATGCAAAATGACAAGGTTGTCAAAGCCAGATAGTAGAATTAGGACTAAGATGGTAATGTTGTCAAAGGACCAAGGTGATTAATGCAAAGTCTAGGTTCAAAATGAGGACTAGAGGTGGAAAATGCAAAGTCTAAGTTTAAAATGATGACTAAGTTTGGAAAATGTTTGGAGAAAGGTTTGTCTAACCACTATAAGCTTGACTTATGTCTCAATTTCAGTTATCAAAAGGACTTGCTAAATGGACTAAATGAAAAGGTCAAAATGACGAGTGAGCCTGCCTACCTAGACTATTGAGTTGAAGGTTCTCACAAAAAATGACAATGACCAAAAAGAGGAATAATGACTGTCCTAAGATACCCTAATTTTGAAAACAATGGTGTTTGCATAGTGTGGAGATTTGGCTTAATCCAAAGTTTTCCAAGATGAAACCTAAGGAAAAATGATGATTATGACGCCTAACGAATGCAAATAAAATACAAAAAATCTAAACCTATGGTTAAAGTGGAAGCTAATGAATGCAAATGATGGACATTTTGAGCAATTTCAATTCTAGTTTCTGACAAAGACTTTTGAAAAAAATGTTTAACAGTAGGCCAAGATTTCTAGACTCAAATTCTGGTCTGAAATAGGGTTTACTTTGTTGACAGGAAAATGCATCGTTATAGGCAGCAAATGCATTGCATCGATCAAATGCGGCTCTAGGAATGGCAAATGTGGTTCAATATTTTGGATGCAGCTTTACAAAATGCAAATGCATGTTAAGAAAAACAAATGCAGTGTTTGGAGAATCAAATGTGATTTATCAGAGCAGATGTGTTGCGATAGAGCAATTATGGTTTAAAAGATGCATCTCAGGATGTAAAAAAGTTAACTTTTTGATGTTTTTGGTTAAAAACCCAAATTTTTGAAAGTTTGACTGTCTGTTTCAAGATGTTTCAGTGTTTTTTGTTTCATTTAAGTAACCAACAAACACTTGGCAAGCACAATATTTTGAAAAGTAAACAAGCACACAAGAAAATAAGTATGATCCTAGGTTAGGCTAGGACAGTATTCGCTAGAATCCACATGGGTTTCCCCAGCCGCATATTAGTAGCATGTGAATCTAAAAGCTTCGTTGCACGGGCTCCCCCTTATAGTGCACTCTTTTCTCAGGCCAACCAAGCTTCCAACCCCCATGAAACTCCCATGGCAGATTGATTACCTTTACTAAAGATTGCGAAGATGTGGAAGGCTTCACACCAACCAGTGTTGTACTAGCAAATAGAAGGTTTTGGGCTTACTACACAAGATTTTTTAATTTGGGACCCCCGTTCAAGTGGCGATACATGCGGCAAGAGATTAATCACCAATTAGGTGGCACTCTAGCCTTAAGAGGTTAAGCTCAACAGGGTTTATGGGAGTACTACTCTGTCTGTATGACACATCCGCACTCGTAATCTTAGGGTTTCCCTTAAGATTCACATTTATATACTGGTTAGGGGTAGCTTGGCTTTAGCTCCATTTCCAGTTTGAGTCCTGTTAGGGTGATGAAATCCCCAGGCAGGCCCAATTTCTGGAGGCAATAATCTTTTGTCTTACACCTAGGATTGCATTACTGCACAAGGGGAGAGGATACTTCAGTTATTACATTAGGGTTATACAAGGATAATGTGGGTCTGGCAGTTTGATCACCTAGTTTGCACAGGGTGAGAGCATACTCGCCTACCAATTTCAAACACAATTAGAGAAAATGAAAGACATGTTTATTTTAAGTGCACTAAAAAGAAATGTGTTGTAATCTAAAAATAACAAGCACAATGTTTAGAATTTACTCTTCAACACTTGAACCTACAAAACCACAAGTTAGTAGTTTGCTTAAATCATCTTGGACTCATGAAATATGACTGCCACATGCTACAAACAAAAATTAGTAACACAAAAACCCTATACTAGAAAATAAAACCAGAATGCCAAATAGGAAAGAACAAAAAACAAAAAAAAAAAAGAATGCAAAACAAAGAATGACAGAAATAAGAAAAACTAGAATGTAAAAATAAGAAAAAAAAAATTTACAGGAAAATGCATCGCAGTAGAGCGAATGCGTCGTTGTCTGACAAGAAGATGCAGCTCATTTGTGTCGAATGCGGCATTTCATACTGCGTATGTGGCACCTTAGAGTGATTGCATCATTCTATCCTTTGAATGCATCACGACGCATCAAATGTGGCGCAATAAAAAAAATGCAGCCCGTCCATACCTATAGCTGCAAAAATGACAGAAAGCAAAAGAAAATGCATGGAACAGAAAACAAAGCAGTCGGGTTCACCAATGTATCAATGGGTTAAATTCGTGAGGTTAGATTAGCATATATTAAAGCATAGAAACCTAAATAACTATGAAGTACATTGAAAACTAAAAGAAGAAATGATTATACTAGTCAATCGCTGAAGCTTCCATGATTCATCTTTGTAGCACCTTCTAACTTGTTGATTGTTTCCCTCAGATCGAACATACGAGCAACTTGATAACAAAGACTATGCCAAAGTCCTAAACAAGCTTTGAAGGATTTGAATGACCAGATGAAATCTAAATGCCTATGAAAAAATGAGTATAATGTCTATGACTAGAATTAAGTATGCCAAAATCAATAATAATAAAAATGCAAGTATATGAGTATGAGCATGAGTAGTCGAAAATGTGAGAAAAATTGTCATTTTATAGAAAATACAATTTTGGATGGACGGATGAGATTAAAAGTTGGTGCAAGCCTAAAATCAGAGGTCCATATTTCATGTGACAATCCCTAATTAGGGTTAGGGAAAAATCATTAAATGAGTGGTCAAGATGTCATCTGATAAAATCAAATCGGCGGTTGAGAATAAATGAGATAATTAATCAAAAAGATAAAGATTTTCAAAAATCAAGAAGATAAAGACTGCTTGATTTGTGAGATTCAAAAAATCAATAAGATAAGAGTTGAACTAAAAAGAAAATTTTGAAAATCAAGAATTTGCTCAATTGCTTGATTTTTGGAAGAAGATTACTATTTTGAATTAAATTAATTCAAAATATGGATTTTGTGTGATAATAAATAATCGATTTTCAGATTATTTACTAAAATGAACTGACAGTCAAGAATGTGAGATTATTTTAAATAATTAATTTATTTAAAATGAGGGAAATGTTAAATTTGGCAATTAAATAATTAAAGATAATTATTTAATTTAGAGGATATGATTAATAATTAAATAAATTAATAAATTCATTTAATTATGAGAATTAGTGACATATTAAATAAATAAATTTATTTATTTATTTAATAATTAGGAAGAATAAATGAACAAAGGTAATTAAATAAATTAATAAATTTATTTAATTGTAAGAGGACAACAAACTCTTAATGACGTATTGAACAAATAAATATAATTTATTTATTTAATAATTATGAAGAATATAAGAGACATGATTAAATAATTATAAATTATTTAATTAACAATGGAAAGTGGACCAAGGACATAATTAAATGTCACAATTATTCTAGGACGAAAGTGGTAAAAATAGAGCTTGCAAGCCTAGGTCATTTTTATGTGTCTACAACAGTCTTTCAAATCTCCCCATGGGAAGCACCCATTAAGGTCTGATCAAACAATGAAACTTTACAAGTTGACAAAAATATCCAAAAATTATAGGAAAACTCTATCTCCCTTTAAGTCATAATATACAAAACAACAACTTTTACAAAAAATGGAAAAGTTCACAGACATAATCTGATTCTTGAAAGCTATCATTCAACATACAAGCTTAACGACATGAAAATTAGCTACCTGAACTATCAAAATAATCTTAACAAAATGCTTTTAACATGAATGAAAACATAAAGAAGAAACTTGAAAAAGGCCAATAACATGCATAGTTTCAGAGATTTCTTCTAAATATATCAAACTTTCAATATCAAATGAACTGAAAAACAAAGGTCGAATGCCAATCTGATGATAGCTTGAGTTAGAATATAAAATGCCAAAGAATAGTAGTATTATGTATGACTTCCTACTTCTGAAAACAATAAAACTTCATACTAGATCTATCTCGTTTGAAAATATTTTCGAAGTAATTCTTCTAACTGAAAGACAAAAACTCCTTCTACTTATTCTACCAACCGCTATTTATAACTTGGGAGAAGTGAACACCACCACCAACATTCTAGAAGTAAAAACTGCCAAGTTCCTACATCTGATAGCCCACAATCCAATCATAGATCTTGATTAGATACAACCAATCTTTTCTCATTAAGTCCCAACTACTTCATTAATGTCTTTTTGATATTTAACAAAGATCACAATTGGAAAACAATTGGATTCTAAAAATATCTTGGAAAAAATTTGATTGACTAATCATACAAATTGATGGAGCTGACTCGAAGGTTCCACCCTAAAGACAAGAGACCCACCATGTTCTGAAAAACTCCTCCCAAAGAGGGAATTCTACAAAATAAAACTATTTGAATGAATAGATGGCGTGTCGAGTGGGTGGGGAATCTTAGTTTCATGAGAATAGCTTTGAATAAAATCCCTGCCAGGTTGACACGTCTCTTGACTCACAACTGAAAGGAAAGAGATATACAAAATCCGTGCAACCACCATGTGTTGCATTATGCGCCTTTTGAAGTAGTCTCTTCTTCATTGAACATGGGCATCTCCCAAAGCTAAAATAGGTAAAATTCAAAAACCAAAAACATGAAAAAGAAAAATTTTCTTTACACTCACAACAACTTAATATTAACATCTTTTAGTTTAACCTAGCTTAGTTTATTCTCATGGCCATGTGTCTAAATGTATATAATAACATAAGTGGAAATTATGAAACATATTCTTAGAAACCCATATGGTAGATTATCTTATTTAATTAGGTGCTTAATTGTTAGCTTCTCAAATTAGCTTACAGATATATGAAGTGAACATTAAAATAGGGGTACAATGTGTATTTGGTATGGTTTGTATCAAAGTAAATTTTTAGTTTCTATGATAATATCTATCACAACACCTTAAGGAATCCCCCTTGGTTCACCAAAGATAGAAGTATTTTTCCTATCCACCTCAATAATTGGTTCTCAATTGCTCAACATGATCATAGATTTTGTAGTATTCTTCTTAGATTTTACACCCTTGGTTCTTTGGAGGCTACCCAACCTTGCATATTTGGGACCTACAACTTAGATTACAACAAGATACACATTCTTCTAGTGGTCCATTTAGGGATTATACACCACCTCATTTTCTATATACAATGGTCAATGTTGTCTCTCAAATTTGTAGGTTCCACTTTTCTAGAGTTCCCTTTCAACACTAGTCCAATAAGGAAAGCATTGGGTCAATGCAGGATCATGGGGGGTCCAAACTAGGCTCTTAAGTTGTAACAAAATTTAGAAAAACAGACTTAGGAAACTTGACATAAAAATTGAATAAGTTATTAACATAATTTTAAAAATATGTAAGAACAAAATTTGTAGTAAATTGAATGTAGTTTCTAAGATACTATTCCTTTTTTGGAAAAAAGTAAATCTATTTGGTGTAAATTTGAAATTTCAATGCAGTAGTACTAATTTTCAAGAAAAAAAGAAAGTAGGTGTATGTCTGACCAACCTAAGTACAAGCATTTTCTGTTTTTGAAACTTTCAATATAAGTAAAGGACACATGCATGGATGTGCCACATTTTTTTGTAATTTTTTTGCAAGTAAATAATTAGTTATGAATTTTTTATTAAATTTTTTAATAATATTAAACTTGTTTTTCTGACCACCATAACTTGGTCAAAATTTTATTAAATTCAATTTTTATTTTTTTATCCTATAGTATGGGAAGTGTACAATGTGTTGCATTTTTTGGATTCAAACAATATGAAATTGTTTAAGAATTATAGATATTTTTCAACTAGCCTATCAATCAAGAGTTTAGTCGAAATGTATGTAAAAAATCAATAATAATTATCTATTTAATTCAAATAAGGGATATCTTATAATTTTTGGAAAGCTAACAATTTTCTCAATAAACCCTTTTCATTTCATCAAATTCAGACAAAAATTCGTCAGCCATTTTTTTTGTCATATCGCCACTTTTTGGACCCCCATGATCCTACAGTCATCCCACCAATGGTAGAGAGACAATAAATCATACTTAGAAGTTGGATAATCTTGGTATAATTAATAAGAGGGGGAATTATTTTCATATAATTTAGCACTTATGGAGTTTAGGATGGGTTTTCCTAAGGTCTACACAAGACAAATACAAAAATACTAAATGTTATAACTTAACTCTTCACTAACCATGGCCTACTATATCATTTGATAGAGATCACACAAATTATATAATATGAAAATGTATTGTAGATGTTCAAATTATACCGATTGATCTCGCACACTTGATCCCGATTTACTAACATCAGTTCTACCTAAATCATCTCTCTACTAAACATTTAATCGAATAATCTTTATTTGATTAAATTTATCATTATCTTCTTTCAATCATTTTATTTGATTAATCCTAATGTTCTTCATTTAATTAAATAAATCCCTTTATTCAATTAAATCATAATATTCCTTTAATTAAATAAATTAACCTTTATTTGATTAAATCTAACATCATCTCCTTTTAATTAAATAAACCAAACTTTATTTAATTAAATCTAATGTCCATTATTCCTCCCATTTGAGTTAAATAAATCTAAAAATCTAAATCAAGTGTCAAATCAAACTAACTTCATCTAAGTTAATCAAATCCTCATTAACTCTAACTCTAATCCATCAAATCCTCTAGATTTTGCAACTTGCACAAGTAAATCAATTTATTTGATTTATAAATTCTTCTATTTTCATTCAAAAAGGCATCTCTTTGGAATATTCCTCCAATTTGAAATATCCCTCCTAAAAGGACTTGTCCTCCAACATGACATTCATAACTCTCACAAGTTCTTTTTCATGAGCCAAGTGGAATTAACTCCTCTTTCACATCTTCCTCCACAAGCCATCTTTCAAATTTCAAACTTCCATGTAATTGCATTTATTTGCACATTGATCAAAATGTGCTCCACCTCTCCTTAATAGCATGTTGACAGGTGGCACATTGTTATTGGTTTATCTTTAATCCCACATCCTTCATGTTTTTCATTCTTCCATCCTTATTTCCTATAAATGGAGAGTTCTTCTATTGATTTTGGATCAATAACTTGAGGCAAAGTCACTATCTACAGATTTGAAGCAAAGCTCATCCACTTTCATCAAATTTATCATAGCATTTCATCACCATAGCTAGGTTATTGAGATTTTTTTATCAAGGATCACATTGTTCATCATCAAAGCTTGCAAGGAATTGGGAAATGGCTACTTTCCACATCAAAGTAGCACCAATTCCCCCATGGGATGCTAGGTTTGAATATTTGAATAGGATTTAAATAACTTTCATTTGGTTTCGTTACTTTATTTCTTGTTCATTGTGCTTTGAATAAATCCCATGGGGAATGCTAGTTTAAATTTGTTTATTGACTAACATTGTGTTGTTCATTTATGTTTATTTAGGTCTAGAGCTACCATTCACATTTTGGCACTAGAAGGAGGGCGAATCTTGAGAAATTAACACATTTTTTGGTCAAAATTCTATAGTTTTTTAAATTTTCTATGTTTGTAGGAAACAACGAAATTGCAAAAGACAAACAACGATGCTATCAGTCCAACGTCACTATATAGCAATGCTGCTTATGCTTCAAATCACGATGATCCAGTGATTCTCCTAAGTCTAGACCAATCAAACTCCAAAGTGACACTGGGTGAAAATTTTGATGCAATCGTGGTCTTTGGTTTTCCACAGAGCGACATTGGTTTCATGAGAGCGCCGATGCACTTCTCCAAACAATGACACCTTTGTGGATTGCGATGCTAGAGTTGGGCAAAAGGTCATTTTTCAGTTTCATTTTGACATGTGATTTTTTATATTGATTACCTTTGACCTCTAACCTGTTTGTGGCTCTATTTTCTATAGGTTAATCAATTTTTGTAGGTTGAAGTGATCAAGAAGGAAAGGAGGAAACGAAGACAAAATATTTCTATGACATCATCACTTGATTGTAACAAGTGTTTTTAAACACTTTGGGAGAAATTATAATCCCATTTTAAGGCTTTTGTTCTCTTCAAGTTTTAGGATTCAAATAAATTTCATTTGGGCTTTAAAAAGAACAATAAAAAAGTTAAAAAGAACTTTAGGAACTTACTAGAGTTGGTTTTGGATCTAAAATTTAAACAAAAAAAATTCGTACTTCATCTTGGTGCTATAAAAAGAATCCATTATTACTTTTGAAGTTAAAATGAACATGTGTTTTTTGTGTTTTGTAATCCTTTTTACAAGTTAATATCATTTAAAAGGTGTATGCACTTCTCTCGTGCTTCACATCGATCTTGAGAATAAAAAGTATTTTGGTGATATTAGGTTGTCTAAAATATTGCCTCCACACTTCAATTTTGGCTTCTCAAAATTGAACAAAATTTTTCTAGTGTGAGTTGAGTATATCACATGTGTCTCTTTGTTCACGCAAATAAAAATTGATCAAACTATGGATTTGCTTGCTCGCTATTTTTTACCTTTAGAGGGGCCTACCTAAGACCAATTTGAAGGTGACTCCAACTAGTTTTTCACTCAGTCCAATATACAAATGGATAAGACTAAACTATCAAGTCCTCATGGTACGTAGGCCTTAGCCATACAACGTCTTTTAGAACAGGATACTACCTTAAAAAGTATAAGCATCCCTAGTAGGATTGATTAAAGCCTTTAGTGGCTTGCTAGATGCTCGCAAGGTTCCATGTCCCTGATCACCCTGAATAAGAACCAATTTGTGTAGAAGCCAAAATCCCTTTCTATTTGTTGGTGCAAGAGGTTGGACCTCCGAAGCCGCCACACATTTTTTCCATTCTTTGTAGAGATGAGAAGTTCATCATGGGAGATTCATGAGAACTAAAGCTTGGATGACCTAAGAAGTGTGTGTCATGGAGGGGAGCCAGTGTGGTCAAGCTTCTAGTCATCTGCTCTAAATAAGCATAGCTAGTTTATCCAAGTGGGGATTCAACAAATATTGTCTCTTTCTATCCTAGGGTTGTGCATTATTTTGGAATCAAAACACTTTGCTTGGATTTAAAACATTGGAAAACAAGCATTCAACCATGATAATCAAATTTCAAACCCTTTAGAGGAAGCAAATACCTTTGAAAAAATCCATGTGCTATTTCTTGCCCTAGGGATTCCATCCTTAGAGGCTTCTAATTATTTGGATTTATATCTTAATTTTCTCTCACTAAAGTCAACATTAGGGAGCTATTGCCTTTATTTCCTTGATTTCCACATAATGGACTTTGTGGGATGAGAAGAAATCAGGACATTAGACATTTAGTTTGAAAATTTAAGGAAAGAAAGTGTTTGTGGTAAAAAGAAATCATTAAGCAAAGATAAGAAACAATTGGACCCCACACATGTGATTTTTTCAAATGATTTCCTGAAATATCAAAATACGAAAACCAAAGTCTAAAAGTCTTAGTCCAAGAGCTCTCAAGAAATGTCTTTCAACACTTTACGAATTTAGAGAGAGATTGGTCTTTAAATTTTACAAACGTGCATCAAAGAACAATCCCAATTTGTATTCATTTTACTATTGTCAAAATCCAAGACTTTTTCAAAGGTTTGAGTATCTCACATAGGAAGTATAGCATGTTCTTCAATAACTAGGTCTTGTAAAAAAAAGTCTCTCTAAGTTTCTTAGGATCAAAATCAACACTCTCATCCATCCCTCAAACATCAATCCAAAACCATCTCACAAACAAGTCCTAGAAATCTTGAAAAAATCCTTCATACTAGACTTTGGGAAAATCCTCTTGAATAAAATCAAAATCGTCTTGTTTGGCTAAGTGTGTGTGGATGAATCCTTCTTCATACACTTAGTTAAATTATCACCTTGTGGAAAAGTTTATTCCAAGACAACATCCAACCTCTTGGATTTTATGAGTTCATTATCCAAACCAAATCCAATCAAAATCAAATAAAGCCAAATCAAAATCAAGATCCAAAATCAAATCCAACATCAATCCAAAAATTCCTAAAGTCTAATATCTCCTTGAAGGTTTCTTAAGAGTTCAAACATTCACAAATCATCCATCTTTCATTATCTCATCACCACCCTTTGATCATTAATATCTTTGACTTTCTTTTTTGTACCTAAAGTATAGATCAATCCAAGGAGTTAGAGATTCACCTCCCATATTCCTAAAAATTGATCCTTATTTTATGGTCCAAACTAGATCTAAACACAAGAAGAACATGAAAATGAACAAAGAAACATATAATTCAAGTGACTTGAGTCAAACCACTCTTGAAATCAATCCCATTGGATCTATAAATCCCCAACCCAATCTTCCTCTAATACCACAAGATCCTCAAGAGGAAGGTGGATAAGTGGAGGACATCACCAACAATGTCCTAGGAATGACTCAAGATGAAATCATAGAAATGGTCCAAAATATCAAGACTCACAAAATTGTCAATGCCATGATGAAACTTAATCCTTCACAATACATGCTAGAATTGGAAAAAGAAGGGGATAAACTCCCTCCTAATTTTTATGTAAGAACTATTGTGGAGAAACCTCTTGGGATTATGCCACCAGTCTCATTCACACCCTCCTCTCAAAGCATCACTCAAAGCATCCCACAACCAATGTCATCTCTTGCTCCAACTCAACCTATTGTCAACAACGAGAGATCATTGATTCATGATCTTCAAGCACATCCCCTTATAAACAACCATGACTTGGATGCAAACACCATTTTGGGTCAATCCATCCCATTAGGTCCAAAAAACCCATATGTTATGCTTGTCTTTCATGACACCAACAATCCATCCCATTTCTTTGCGACATCGACATATCCTCTTAACACACACCTCTCTCCCCATGAATTCACAAGGAGAAGGTGGACTATTTGGACAAGGGGGAATCTTTGACCCCTCATCATCATCATTTACTCAAGGGAATACACCACCCATCTTCCCACCATTTCCACCTCTACCACTAACATCCGCACCAATCCTCAATTTAGGGTAACCCCCTTTACCAAACCTTAATCAACAAAATCAAAACAATCCTCCAATCATAAATCAAACCATCATACATAATCCTCGGATTGTGCCATTGATATCACAACAACAAGTGGCAACAATCTAAAAAACAAAAGCAACCAACACATCATCTACAATACCCCAAATACCTCAAAATGTGGTCTCCCAAGGACCTATCATATCAACCACATCACCAACTAGACAAATCAATCCAACAACACCTCTCATCACAACATCTCACACAATTCTGAATCCCCCAACACCACCACCAAAACCAAACAAGGAAAACTAATATAGCACTACATTTCAAGCTTCCCAACAAGCCTATCAAAAGTCACTTCAACAATTTAAAAATCAATAAGCTATGCAAGTTGCTCAACAAGCACAGGAACAACAAGCCACACAACAAGCACAACAAGCTTCCCAAGCCCAAGCTTTATTGCAACAACAACAAGCCACCAAACCTACCAAAGTTGAACAAGCTGCTCAACAAGCTCAAGCTCAAGCACAAGCCCAATATGAAGCTTAATAGGCACAAGTGCAAGCACAATACCAAGTAGCTTAGCAACAAGCATATCAAAAAGCCTTGCAATAGTACCAAGTGCAACAAGAAGCAACCCAACTATTAGACCAACAACAAATGTTGTTGGCACAACAACAAAAAGACCAACAACAAGCATTGTTGGCACAACAACAAGACCAACAACAAGCATTGTTGGCACAACAACAATTTTAGGCATATCAACAAGGATTGATCGCACAACTTAGCTTGCAAAAAACTCCCCCAAATTGCAAAGCACCCTACCCATCACTCAAATGATCAAACCATCTCAAAACATATTCATCCCACCTCCTAATCCACAAAATGATGTTAAGACAAGAAACAAATTTCTCTCACAACTAGTGCTATATCTCCAATCTGGGAAAAAAAAAAACACCAAGAAATTTGTGCCCCTATCCATTTGATAGAAGCCTTGTTATGTTATCATTACCAAAAGGGTTTGAAATCCCTAAATTTGAAAAATATCATGTGATGGGTAATCCTAAAGATCACATCAAGGAATTCCAAGTGCATTGCATGGAAGTTGCATACGATGAAACATATCTAATGCAACTGTTCCCTCAAAGTTTGGTAGGACCAGCAATGGAATGGTTTTGTCACCTTCCTCCTAGAATCAAAAAATTCCAAAAAATTGTGGACGCATTCATATAGAACTACGCATTCAACATTGGAATGGATGTTAGCCTAGAGGAACTATCTGCACTCAAACAAGCTAAGGGGGAAACATTCACATCCTTCTTGTAATGATGGCGATCCAAAGCCAACATGAGAAAGTGGACCATGCCAAAAGAACAACAAATCTACACCATCATTTTCAATCTTGAGAAAACCTTTTCTTTCCATCTAAAAATGCAATGCATCACCACATACGACCAATTGATCCACAAGGTGCTCAACATTGAAAGAGCCCTTATTGCATAAGGGGGAACACCCACATATCAAGAATATCAAAATAACTTCCCATCAACTAGTTACAATGTAAAACCTCACACATGGGCAAAAAACAAAAAAATCACTAATGATGGTGTAGTTGATGCCAAGGTCATAATCAATGCTCTTAAACAAAACACCCAATCATACCAACAAGTGAAAGGAAACAATTGAAAAAACACACAAGCCAACACAGTATCACAACAACAACCCAATAATTAAGCGATCAACAATTTGAATAATCAAGGGGGACTGCTCCCGCAAGACAAGTATCCCCCCAAATAAAAATACACAACCCTTGGGGAATCAATTGAATCTGTCATGAAGAAACTCGTACATGAGATTAAAATCCCTATCTATGAGAATTATCAAGAGCCCCAAGTGAAACCACCATGGTACAATGAAAACCACCTTTGCAATTTTCATAAAATCAAGGGACACACAATATCCAGTTGCATGAGATTGAAAAATCCAATCAAAGACCTTATTGATGACAAAATCATAAACATTGAGCGACCAACCAAAAATCAGGGCCTAAAAAATATACACGAATGTGATGCCCAATCATAATAAAGGGAATAACCATTGAAATACAAAGTATGGCAATGTAAACCATGTTTACAATCATGTTGTTGCATCCCTAGATGAGTGGGTCACTCTTGTTAATATCAAGGGAGCCAAATCCGATTGTGGTGGAAAATTTACCATTGCTGGATCATCAGAGCCACCTAGGGAATCCACCTCAAATACGAAATCTATTCACAATGGTTATAATGTCTTGAACTAGCTGAAAAGAACCCACGCTCAGATCTCCATCATGGAGTTACTAAAGATCTCACTACACATAGAAAAATCCTAGAGGAAGCATTGGCATCATCCACCATCTCTATGGATCTTGATGCTAACTAGTTCCAAGCTATGGTCAAACACCTCACCACCCTGCATCTCCTAACATTTTTTGATCAGGACTTTCCCATTCAACCATCTCATAATTGCACACTCCATCTTAAAGTCTTGGTCCATAAAAACAAAGTCAAAATGGTCTTGGTGGATGGGGGTGCAGGTCTAAACATCTGTTCACTCAAGCTAATAAAGAATCTAGGATTCTTTGAGGACCCCATAAAAAAAGGTAAAGGTATAAAAATTAGAGCATATGATGATCAGGAAAGAGTGTCTCAAGGCACTATTCAACTCCCTATTCAAGTAGGGCTAGCCATCATGGAAACCACATGCCAGGTCTTTGATCTTGATTTACCTTATAATATCCTCCTGGGGTGACTATGGATCCATGGGATGCAAGCAGTTGCATCTACTTTCCATCAATGCATCAAGTTTCCCTACCAAAATCAAGAGGTCATGGTCCATGGTGATCCTGAGCCCTTTTATTATTGCAAGAACTTGGAAGAAAAGTACTAAAAAATACCTCAAGTCACAAAGAATGATGAAGGACCTTCAGCCCCATATGTAGACCCAACTATCTTAGCCTCCACCTCTGAGAAAAATACACCCGCCATTCTTGACATCTCTAAAATCAAAGTCATTATCCAAGACAATGGGTGTGGGGATTACAAAATGAAGAAAAGTGCTTTCGTAATAGGAGAATTACCTCAATATCCTAGGTCTCATGGGTAGCCCCAACCAATCAAAACATCATCCCAAACCTTCAAAGAAGACCCCTCTAGATTTAGATGTTGGGGAGATATATGTCGAGAAGTGGTAGATGAAAAAGACATATCAAGCTTGTTGTACCAAAATGAAAGGCCCATGCATGATCTTCCCATGGATGATAGCAGCAAAGGACTACAAATGATGCTTGGTATAAGCTATAACATAAATAAGAAACATGGGAAAAATGACAGTGGACTTCTAGTACCTCTCATTCCTAAGAAGCATATGAGAAATCTTGGTCTCAAATGTACCCCTCCAAAGGTAACCATACTTGGAAAAGGTGCTCTAGTAAGAAAATTCAAAGCTCCCCCTCAGTTGCTGGTGTCCATAGGTCTGCCCTTAGACAACTATACCTTTGACATAACTGATGTGTGTGATGAGGATACTATAATTGACTTACCCATGCTATTTGAGGATTCCTCCCTTCTCATGATTGGTACTCTTTCTTTTGAGTCAAACAATCAAACTCATGAGCTAAACTTAGTCTATTCCCAACTCATCGATTATGACCAATGAGGACCACCAATTCTAGACAAGTTTGAAAATGATGAGGCTCTTTCAGAATTCATGGGATTGCAGGATACAATACCATATGGAGATCACAAAGTTGGGTTCAACATTGTGCTAGACGCACATGCCTACTATTGGGAAATGATTGAATCCTTCAGTCACAAAAGTGAAAATTTGAGAATAATCTCTAGGTCTTTGAGTGAAAACCACACTGTGGCTCTCTCTAACCCAAAAACAGTAAAAATAAAGGACAAATCCACTGGTGAAAACCTCTCTGAGGCGCCAGAGGATGAGGGATTCAATCTTCCCCTTAGTGCTATTCATTATGAGAAGTCAATAGTCTTAGCAGAGAAGTGCAATCCCGTCAACCTGGGAACCAAAGAAATGCCACATATCACCTTCTATGCATAATCACTCTTGACAAAAGAACATGAACTCATAGTTGCATTCCTAAGAGAAAGAAAGATAAACTTTGCATGGACCTATGCCAACATGCCTGGGCTTGATCCAGAAGTTGTGGTTCACCACCTAGCAGTATATCCTAAAGAAAAACTAGTAAGACAAAATTTGAGAAAGATGCATCCACAAATAGCATTATTAAACAAAATGGAATTAAAAAAGCTTCTTGATGCTAGCTTCATACGGCCAATTTATTATCCAGAGTGGGTCTCAAATCTTGTACCTTTTTCAAAGCCCACTAGGGGCATCTACATTTGCACTAACTTTAGAGATTTGAATAAAGCATGTCCCAAAGATGACTTTCCTCTCTCAAACATTGATATGATTGTGGATATGATAGCATGACATGAAATACTATCACTAATGGATGGATTCTCAGGGTACAATTAGATCATGATAGCTAAGGAAGACCAACACAAAATGACTTTTACTTGTCCATGGGGGACATACTTTTGGAATATGATGCAATTTGGGTTGAAAAACATAGGAGCTACCAATCAAAAGGCCATGACACTAATATTCCATGACATGATTCAAAAAAATTTGGAGGATTTTGTCGATGAAATATTGGCCAAATCAAAGAAATTTCGGGATCACATAGCAACGTTGAGCTCCATCTTTAATAGGCTAGAGGAATATAAGGTGAGGCTCAATCGAGAAAAGTGTGTCTTCATGGTATAATTAGGAAAGTTACTAGGATACATTGTATCTATGAGAGGAATTGAGATAGACCCTACCAAAGTCAAAGTAATCCTTGAGATGGAGGCACCAAAAACATTGAAACAACTAAGAGGCTTACAAGGAAGGCTCCAATCCATCTGTCGATTCATAGCACAACTAGCAGATAAGGCTATTCCATATTCTCATCTACTTCATAAGGGGGTAGCATACAAATGGTATGAGAAATGTGACTAGGCTTTCAAAAAAATGAAGGAATACTTGATCACACCACTAGTCCTTATGCCACCAATTCCAGGGAAGCCCTTGATCCTATATTTATCGGCAACAACAACAGCTTTTGGTGCTCTCTTAGCACAACATGATGAAAATGGGAAAGAGAGCTATTTACTACATTAGTAGAACCATGGTGGGACATGAGCTGAATTACACATCCATCGAGAGGGCTTTCTTAGAAGTCATGTTTGCATCCCATAAATTTAGACACTACATGCTAGCACATTAGATAAAACTCATTGCAAAGATAGACCCTCTCAAGTATCTTCTTTCTAAAGTAATGCTCATAGGGAAAACAACCAAATGGGTTATGATCCTAATAGAACACAACATTGAGTATGTGGAATGCAAGGCCATTAAAGGATAAGAAATTGTATACCAATTGTCATAAGCACCTATATATTCAGAGAACCCACTTGTATGAGAGTTCACTAATGAATCCATCTTTAACCTAAGTGTGGCAGATCAGTAGAAAATGTACTTTGATGGATCCTACACACATGGGTCAGGAGTTGAAGTCTTCTTCATTACACCACAAGGGGATTGCATACCTAAATCATATAAGATGTCATTTCCTTGCACAAATAACATTGTGGAATATGAGGCTCTAGTCATAGGGCTGAGAATTGTAGTACAATGGTAGATCATGGCACTCAAAGTCTATGGAGACTTATATCTTATCATCAACCAAGTAAATGATGAGTATCAAATGAAGGATGACAAGTTGACCCCATACTAGAAACTAGTGGAAAGCCTCAAAGAGTTCTTCATTGATATCATGTTTGAACAAATACCTAGAGAAAATAGTAGAGCAGTGGATGCTATGGCAACAATTGGATCGCTATGGGATGTCCCACGCAACATCCCAAAGTAGGAATTCCTTATAGAGAAGCTTCTCATACCAGCATTCAAGGTACTAGAGTCTAAATTTGTGTGTGAAATCATTGGTCCTAGTGATCCATGGTATCATGATATATACACCTACTTGAGAATAGGAGTCCTCCCCGCCGATATCACCTTGAACCTTAAAAGAAAATTCATTAAGAAGTCATCCTAGTTTTTCATCTTAGGAGATACCCTATACCATAGGAGCATTGAAGGAACCCTTTTACGATGCCTTAATGTTGAGGAAGCTTTGACTGCTTTAATCAAGGTACACAATGGAATTTATGGGTCATATTCGAGTGGTATGACCTTGTCTAAGAAATTGTTGAGGATGGGGTACTATTGGCCTACGATGGAAAGGGAAGCTCATGACTATGTCTAAAGGTGTTTGCAGTGTCAACATCATGGGAAACTCATCCATGCACAAGCTAAGGAGCTCCACCCAATTGTTACACCTTGGACCTTTTCACAATGGGGGCTCGATCTCATCGGTAAAATCATACCCACCTCATCTAGTGGACATAAGTTCATCATATCCACCATAGAGTATTTCACGAAGTGGGTAGAGGAAATTCCAATGACCTATATCATAGGAAAGAATATATCCAAGTTCATCCTAAACTACCTAATTTTCTGCTATGGTGTCCCTCAAGACATTATCTGAGATAACAAGACACCTTTCAAAAACCAAATTTTTTGAGACCTATGCCAAAACTTCTGTTATCACCTAGAAATGCACCCTATGAAAAATTGTAACTGAGCTTTCTAGTGAAACAATGGATCACTCTGAGGTTGTGGGTCACCTGAGATTGGAGTGAACCTCTGGAGAAGGCCGAATTCCTTTGTGTTATCACCTAAACTATTGATTCTTTGATGGTAAAGGGAGAAGGAAAATTCATAAAAATGGAACTAAACTTATGGTGATACAATATATTAATAAGAAATCATGAAACAGACACAGGAAGAACATACACTTGAAAGCCTAATTGCTATTCTTAGAGCAACTTCTTTCAGACTTAATGCCTTAGTCCTAACAGTTTTGGTCTACATACATATCTTGGGAAGGAAAGATTAATTTCACAACCTTAAGACATAAATGCAGAATTATAAAACACAGTTAAAGACTTGCATGTTCAAAAGAAAGATACATAAATAAGAATCAATACAAACATGAACACAAACTTCCAAGGTAAACTCTGTGTTGTATTCAGGATTCCAGTTGAGTTATAGAAAAACATACATTAATTGAGAAAGGATTGATTAAAAAATCACTAACTCTTCAAAGTGTGTAATCAGAACTATCTACAAAAAAGGAAAAAATGCCTTATATATCAAACTGTATCAGCCCCTTAGGGCTTACAAAAAATATCTAGGCTCAAAAAAACTACCCCTTAGATTTTTTATTGAATTTCAAGTTGCACCCTGCGTGTCCATGTTGGTGTCAAATATTTCCTTCAAGGGACTCCCTTCTTGTACATTTTGCAACCACCAGAACTCACTTTTGTTCCTCGTGTCGATCTTCGAACCTCCCTATCGAGCACCTCAAATGCTTCTGAGCTCAGAATAGATACACATTGCTTTTCATTCCATTGATGTTCTTCAGACTGCCATGACTCTCTTTCAGATCCCTCTGGTCGGTTGAGTGAACTCCACATAGGTTGTTTGGGCCGTCAAAACTCCTTTGATCAAAATCGCATCTCGGTGAGACACTGGAGGTGTCTCACCGATGTGATTAGGTGTTTCTATAGCTATTGACATATCATAGAATAGTCGGTGAGAGCTCATAACGAGCCACCAAAGTTATATCGAAGTCAGCTTTGTCATCACCCAGAAAATCGGCAAGACACTACCGAGTCGGTAGGACCACATGGCAAGCTCATTTCATTTACCCCAAGCTCACTCTTCTCCTCCGGGCTCGAGCTCCTTTATCTTTCGGTGAGACCTTACCGAGTCGGCAAGACCTCATCCCAATGGCTTTAACTCATGGTGATGAGCTACTTTCTCTTCGGTTGGGGAGACAATGTCGGTCGCTGAGGCTTCATAGTGAACTCCTCCTGTCTGCCCAAGCTCTCCTCTATTTGCTGAGACTTTGGCCTATCCACCAGACATCATGCCGAATTTCCTTCCCTTTGGCAAACTCCTTTCGTTTCGGGAGGCTTCACTGGTCAGTGAGACCCTTGCCGATGATGCTTCCTATGTCGCCAAGACCCACCAGTGTTGTCGAGACCTCTTGGCGAGCTGCCTCTCTTTCGCCAAGATCTCCTTGTCTTTTGCCATGACTCTCACTAGTCAGGATGAAATCTCCCCGAGCTCCTTTATCTTTAGTGAGACCACCGCCTTCAGCAAGACCCTGCACCGATGCCAATGTTCTCAGTGAAACCTTTTCGTTATTGGCGGGACTCTTGCCGAAGGCAACCACATCGAGACCACCTTTTTTTCTTTCAGCAAGACCATCTTCACTCACCGAGACCACATGCCGATCCCTTCGCCCTTTTCCGAGCTCTGATGTCAGTGAGACATGACGAGTCGAGGAGACCCTATCTTTAGTGATGCCACTTTCCTATCGAGGATACATAACCTTTTCGCTATGACCCTATACCGACGGTATAACTTATGCTAATATAATCCTTTTCTGTCATTGAAACAAAAGAGAATGTCACACCGATAGATGCTAGGAGATGGATCCCAATCGTTGTGACATCAAATAAGTCTTGCCGATATGACTTTTCCTTCACCAGTTGGCTAGACTCAAAGCGCTCAATGAAACAACATGCCGATAGGGATTACCTATGCCGATGAAGCACCTCATGAGTTAGGCGATGAGACCCGACTCATTCGGTAGGACCTCTCAGCGGTGAACACAACTCATGCTGATAGATCTTTCCATTGTTTCCAAGACCACGTGAATGTCATGCCGAAAGTCTCCTGTATGTAAAAACAAATTGTTATGACATCAGAAATGTCTTGCTAATAGGAAACATTGACATTTCAAAAATGGATCGAGGGGACCATGCCATTCTCATGCTGATATGTTCCCTAGTTTGAAAGCATTCAGACCTAATGGAACCCCTATCACATGATATTCTGCTTGATTGAGCCTGAGGGTGAAAATTAGGTAACATTTCTGGTGACCTTTGTTGGATGTTTTCCTACTAAACATGAAGACCAGTAGTTTAGGTTTATCCATTGGGCATGGAGTCGTTAGAAGGATCAAAAAACAAAAATAAAAATATTAGTTTTGCACATGGCTGCAACTCACTTGAGATCCATAGGACACAAAAGGTTGCTAGAAGTAAAACAAAATAGGGGAAAACAAAAGAGAAAATACTATGCCAGCACAACACCCAGGAAATAGAAAATAATTAGCCTGAAGCGTAGAAGCACTTATTGAAAACATAAACCTAAACTAATATATACAAAAAAGGAACCCCATCATATTTGAAAATAGGGTTTAAGGTGTATCCCATTGACTGGGATAGGAAGTACTTCCCCATTTGTTGTAGCCAGCTGATAAGCATTGTGCTCCTTACAGTCTCTAATAAGGAATGGACCTGTCCACATGTTATCGAACTTGGTGTGATGGCCTGGCTTACTTTTCAAAACATCCCATTTCAGAATGAGATCTCCTACCTTGAAATTTTTTTTCTATAGCCCTCTTGTCAAATGTTCTTTTCATTTGGAGCTGATGATACTCCAAGGCTTCCATTGCTCTGTCCCTTAATTCTTTGAGCTCCATGAGTTCCGCATACCTCATAGACATGGGGTCCTATTCCTCAAACATTTCCAACTGGTGAACAATTTCTAGAGCTGGAAGCTCCATAGAAAGGGGCAATCTTGCCTCTTTTCCATAGACCAACATATATGGTGAATTACCAACAGACCTCTTAGGGGTCACTCTATCTACCCAAAGTGCATTCTTTAAACTGTTATGCCAAATCCTTTGATTATCCTCTATGGTTCTTTTAATGATCCTGATGAGGTTCTTATTTGTGCTTTCAGCTAAACCATTACCTTGAGGGTAATAATTTGAAGATGTACTCAAATGGATTCCATGCTTAACCGCCCAGTCAGTTAATCTTAATCCTACAAATGCAAGAGCATTATTAGAAACGATAGAGTCAGGCACCCCAAACCTAGTGACTATATCTTCATAGAAGCTCAAAATTGAAAACTCTTTTGCTTCTTTTAAAGCTACCGTTTCTGTCCACCTTGTAAAATAGTCAGTGGCTGTAAGTACCCATTTGTGACCAGCACTAGAAGGTGGATTTATTGGCCCAATGAAATCAATGCCCCATCTCATGAAGGGCTGCTCCACTTGAATTGGATGCAGGGGCATAGCAGGCACTTTTTCCTTTCCTAAAAATAAATCACATTTGACACACTTTCTTGACCAAGAATATGCATCTTTGAACAAGCTGGGCCAATAGTAACTAGCTCTCATGATTTTCTGAGCATTAGTTATTGGGGAAAAGTGACCTTCCACAGCTCCATCATGAAACTCATGAAGCACCTTTTCAACCTAATCACTATGAATGCATCTTAGTAGGACGCCATTCAGATCCCTTTTAAAAAGAACATTATTTATCAGCACATATGGTATGGACTACAGTCTGAAGTATCTTCTTCTAGCTCTGTTCAAACCATATGGACACTCATTAGTCTGTAAGAAATGGGTCATATCTTGAGCCCAATTAGTTCTCCCCATAGGAACATCATCTTGAGCATTCTGAAACTCATTTGTATTAGTAAACACAACATCCTTTTCTAATTCAATTTTGTTGTTTGACCCTGTAGCAAGTTGTTCACAGAGACCCTTACCTCTAACCAATTTGGTGATCTTGATATCTACATCATACTCCATGACCTTAGTAATCCACCCTGCTCTTTTTTCATTAAAATCTCTATTCAATAGAAATTCTTTCACATTTGTGTGTGTAACCAAAATATGAACCTTATTGTTTGAAAGCAAAGGTTTAAACTTCTTCATACTTCTGATCACAACAAGAGCATGCTTCTTAACAAATGTATACTTCTCTTCATAATCAACAAGTATTTGATTGAAGAAAGCAATGGGTTGTTCTAGATTATCCCTATTCTTCTGAACCAGCATAGCAGAGATTGAACTACTACTACCAAAAGCATATAAAAAGAAATCATTAGAGAAGTTTTGGTTTACCAGCATTGGGGCAGATGCTAATGCCTCCTTGATTTCTCCAAAACTATGCTTTTCCTCCTTTGTCCAACTAAAAACTGCATTCTTCTTTAACATGGCTATCAAAGGTTGTAACAGGTCTGCAACATCAGGGATAAACCTTCTCAAAAAGTTGATTCGCCCAAAAGAGCTTTGCAGACCCTTCTTGTGATTTGGTAATGGTAGCTCCAATATAGCTCTGACTCTTTCAGAATCAATGGCAACTCCATCTTTTGATACTATATGGCCTAAAATCTTACCTTCATGAACTACAAAGATACTTTTTGTAGGATTGAGGGATATCCCATATTCTCTACACTTTTCAAAAACTTGCTTGAGGTGTCACAAATGTTCATCAGCTCTCTTGGAATAAACCGTAATGTCATCTAGATAAATCAGCATAATCTTGTTGATCAATCTTTGGAACGCCATGTCCATGGCCCTCTGAAATGTTGCACCAACATTAGATAAACCAAAAGGCATCCTTTTGTATGCCATGGTGCCCCACTTAGTTGTAAAAGTAGTTTTAAACTGGTCTTCCTCTTTAACCAGCACTTGATTATAGCCCGAAAAACCATCTAACAAGGAAAATCTCTCAGAACCAGCAACTACTTGCAAGATTTGTTCCATGGAGGGTAGCGGGTAGTGGTCTTTTAAAGATGCTCGGTTAAGATCCTTGAAGTATACACAGAGTCTTATCTCACCATTTTTATTCCTAACTGGTACAAGGTTAGAAACCCATGAAGTATGCTTAATAGGAAAGACAATACCCCCCTCAACTAGTTTAGTCATCTCTTTAATCATTAGAGGCTCAAGTTTAGGATTCAAGGGCCTTTGTTTTTGTCTTATTGGCTTAGCATCAGGCTCTAACTCAATTGTGTGCTAAGCAATATGGGGATCAAACCCTTTCAAATCCGAATATTCCCAAGTAAAGAAATCATAGAATTCTTGACATAAAGCAACAAAATCTTGTTTATCTTCATGTGAACAAATTTTTCCTATCTTAAGAAGTTTACCTTTGAAAATCTCCATTTCTTCATAGTGTTCTTTGATTTGCAAGCTAGCTCTACCCTTTTTAAGTTGATCATCAGTACTAAAAATTGACTCTAAGGTAACAAGGCCTTTGGGTATTTATTTGTCTTTAGCTGTATGACTTGATGACCATATTGCTACTTGAGTTTTGCTTGATTCACCATGGAGAACTGATCTTCTTCGAGCAAAAAGGAAAGAATTTTTCATCATTGTCAAAAACTTTCCAGTGAATGTTGTTATCAGGAATTGATGGTCTGACCACAACCTTCACATACTATTGTACCTTCTCTTTCCTAATGTCATTTGGAATATCAAATTGTGCTCCAATGGCCGCAAGCCTGTCAGCATGCTTGTTCTAATTTCTTAGGATAAACACTAAGTTAAAGGCATCAAAAACTTTGAGCATGTCCCACATTTTGTTTCTATAAGACTTTAATGTGTCATTTTTAGCAACATTCAAGCCCCTTACTTGATTAAAAATTAATTCGATGTCCCCATAGACTTTCAAGTTGGTTATTCCTCTCTTCCTTTCCTACTCTAGACCTTGAACAAGGCCCTCATATTCAGTAGTGTTATTGGAGCATGCAAAAACAAAATGAAATGCAGAGTAGTACATATCACCTTGTGGAGAAATCAACATTGCACCTCCCCCTGCTCCATTCTTGCTTCTAAAACCATCAAAGAACATCTCCCAAAGTCCACTTAGTGTTTGCAACAACTGATCTGCATCTTTCTCCAAGTTCAGAATCCCTGTGTCAGGCTAAAAAATGACATATTTTCCCATACCAACATCTTGAATGAGGTCCTCAGGACTATCTAATACATTTTCAACTGCCCATTCATGCAGCAACACGTCAGGAACAACTTCTGATTGGAGTTCTTGAGCAACAGCCAGTTCATTGTTAGAAAAAACAACACAATTTGCATTTGCAGCAGAAGGAACAACATTGATGAGACTTGGGTTATATGGCTCAATGTGATCCTTGGCCAACCTTTCAGATTTAATGGTAACCTTGGTTCCATATCTTGTTCTAAATAGCATATGTGACCAATCAGCTGACACATTACCACCTATCTTGGTTGTAAAGTCTTTTGATAAGCACAAGGAAAAGAAAGGTGGAAGGTCTATGACACATATGTCTCAGGGAACTGAAAAGTTAGGAAAAGCATGGAGGGTAAGATTCAAATCCTTAATGATTCCCAGTGTATTAATGGAGGTACCGTCCAATTGGATTACTCCCCTTTCTAAAGGCTGATACTTTAGCCCAAGCTTGTTAGCAATCTGTTTTGGCATCACAGAGCTACTAGCTCCACTATCTACCATACATTTATGAACTAACTTCTCACCAATGATCACTGATACGTAAAAGGGGGGTGGTTTGACTTCTTTTACTACCTCTTTGCTATGCCGCTTATTATTTTCTTGAGGATTATTTTTCAAAATAGTCCTAACTTGACCTATTGGAGACTCATATTGATTAGACATTTTCAAACTTGACAGGGCTGACTGTAACATATCCTTTTGACCTAGGATGGATAATGAGTCCCACATGGAAAATGTGACATTCATTTTTTTAATACTATCAAGGATGTTATAAGGTACAATTGGATTTACTTTATGATGTACCTTTATACTAGTATGATCAGCTTGCTGGTATGACTGCTCCTTGTCTGGGAGTTGCTGATTTCTTTCCAAATAGGAGCCACTCGAGGGGTAGATGGTTCTATAGTCATTGCCTTTCCTTTTTCAGCCACTTGACCAAGTTCAAAAGCTCTCTTCTTTGCCCTGGTGTTAGCTACAACTGGAGGACTATCTTCATTCAACCCACAAAATTCTTGACCTTGCCAGTTAAGTAGGGTAGTATTATTGCTAAATTGGTCCTGGTGTTGTGGGGATGCATCATTGCTTGCACCCTGTTGTGAACTTGAAGCATTTTGTACCATAAAGTGCTTGGTTGATTAGTCCATTTGAGCAAGTGGCCTAGTTATAAGGTTGGTTACAAGGGTAACACCACTCATAGTCTACTGCTAAGTTGTTTTGGATAGGAACCAGCTCCTTGGTCACACTGATAGGGGCTGGAGCATAGGCCTAAAAAGGCCTTGTGTTCACACTCTATTTTGGGCCCTGATAATTGCCTTGATATTGTTGTTTATTACCTTGATATGCTTGTTGTTGGCTTGAATTCTGCTACTGATAAGGCCTACTATATGATTGCTTCTTCTCAAAGCTTACAAGCTTGTTACCAAAAGACTGCAATAGAATTTTGATTTCCTGTAACTCATTTGGAGAACTAGAAGCAACATTTTCTTGTGTTACAACAACTAGAACAATGGCTGGTAGCATTGGTACAATTGGTAGAGGTGTGAAAGGAGGTATTTGCAAATGAATGTTTACATGAATCTCTGGAAATATAGGCATTGGAGGCCTAGGAGTGAGTTTACCAGCTTGTATTAAGTTGTTCTCAGCTCTAATTGCTATTTCAAAAGCATCTGGCAAAGACACTCCTCCCATTGACTGTATCATGACAGCTATATCACTGTTCAGAGCCTTCAAAAAGTATAAAAACATGTATTCTCGCCTCAATGTTACAGGAATCCTATCCCAAGTTCTCTGAAATATAAAGTTGAAATCATTCATCTGCTCTTGTGGAGCCCTCCTAATTGTAGTCAATTGCTCCAGTAGAGACAAGTTGTTAGATCTATCTTAGAATTGCTTATGCAACTTATCTCCAAAATCATCCCATGTTGCAATTGAACTGACTGGTAGGCTCCTATACCACTGCACAACTCTTCCTTTCAGTGAAGCAACTAGTAATCTCACTGCAACATCCTCTTGGATTATGTGGTGGACTCTGTATAACGAAGCCACATCTCTCATATGTTCAATGGGAGTAGTTTGATCTTCCCCTGTAAAAATTGGCAGACTCTTTAAGGCTGCCATTGTGATGTCATTGTGTTGTGCCAACTTTAAGGGGCTACCTCTATTGAAAGTGACAAAGGGTTGATTCCTTGAAGCGGCCATTGGAGGTAGCTGAATTTGATTTACTTGTATAGCAAAATGAGATCCCACTGATGGAGGAGTAGAATGAGTTCTTCTAAAATAGATAACTATTGTTCCTTTTTTTTTGTTGCTCTGCCTTTCCTTCTTGGTGGTGACAACTGCAAATATTCGAAGGGACCTGAGCTGCCTCTTGTCTAAAATTTTCTCATAAACTGTACAAGGCACTAATTTCTGGGGTTCTTCTTTGTGGAGTTGCCAAGTATGCCAAAAGACTTCTATAAAGTCTGAAATTCACTGGTTGCATACTAAACCAGCAGTTCAATTTAGTTAACCGTCCCATTAGGTGTTGCAAAACTGTTATCACCTAGAAATGCACCCTATGCAAAGTTGTAACTGAGCTTTCTAGTGAAACATTGGATCACTCCGAGGTTGTGGGTCACCTGAGATTGGAGTGAACCTCCGGAGAAGGCCGGATTCCTTTGTGTTATCACCTAAACTACTGATTCTTTGATGGTAAAGGGAGAAGGAAAATTCATAAAAATGGAACTAAACTTATGGTGATACACTATATTAATAAGAAATCATGAAACAGACACAGGAATAACATACACTTGAAAGCCTAATTGCTATTCTCAGAGAAACTTTTTTCAGAATTAATGCCTTAGTCCTAATAGGTTTGGTCTACATACATATCTTGGGAAGGAAAGATTAATTTCAAAACCTTAAGACATAAATGCAGAATTATAAAACATAGTTAAAGACTTTCATGTTCAAAAGAAGATACATAAATGAGAATCAATACAAACATGAACACAAACTTCCTAGGTAAACTTTGTGTTGTATTCAAGATTCCAGTTGAGTTACAGAAAAACATACATTAATTGAGAAAGGATTGATTAAAAAATCACTAACTCTTCAAAGTGTGTAATCAGAACTATCTACAAAAAAGGAAAAAATTCCTTATATATCAAACTGTATCGGCCCCTTAGGGCTTACAAAAAATATCCAGGCCCAGAAAAACTACCCCTTAGATTTTTTATTGAATTTCAAGCTGCACCGTACGTGTCCATGTTGGTGTTAAAGATTTCCTTCAAGGGACTCCCTTCTTGAACGTTTTGCAACCACCACAACTCACTTTTGTTCCTCGTGTCGATCTTCGAACCTCCCTGTCGAGCACCTCAAATGTTTCTGAGCTCATAATAGATACATGTTGCTTTTCATTCCTTTGATGTTCTTCAGACTGCCATGACTCTCTTTCAGATCCCTCTGGTCAGTCGAGTGAACTCCACGCAGGTTGTTTGGGTGGTCAAAAATCCTTTGTTCGAAATCACATCTTGGTGAGACACTGGAGGTGTCTCACCAATGTGATTAGGTGTTTCTACAACTATCGACATATCATAGAACAGTCGGTGAGAGCTCATAACGAGCCACCAAAGTTATATCGAAGTTAGCTTTGTCATCACGCAGAACATCAGCAAGACACTACTGAGTTAGCAGGACCACATGGCGAGCTCATTTCATTTACCCCAAGCCCACTCTTCTCCTCCGGGCTCGAGCTCCTTTATCTTTCGGTGAGACCTTACTAAGTTGGCAAGACCTCATCCCGATGGCTTCAACTCATGGCAATGAGCTACTTTCTCTTCGGTCAGGGAGACAACACCAGTCGCTGAGACTTCGTAGCGAACTCCTCCTGTCTGCTCGAGCTCTCCTCTATTCACTGAGACTTTGGCTTTTCAGCCAGACATCATGCTGAATTTCCTTCCCTTTGAAGAACTCCTTTCATTTTAGGAGGCTACACTAGTCGGTGAGACCCTTGTCGATGATGCTTCCTATGTCACCGAGACCTCTTGGCGAGCTCCCTCTCTTTCACCAAGATCTCCTTGTCTTTTTCCGTGACTCTCACCGATTGGGAAGAAATCTCCCTAAGCTCCTTTATCTTCGGGGAGACCACTGGCCTTCGGCAAGACCTTGGGCCGATGCCAACCATTCTCAGCAAAACCTTTTCATTATCGGTGGAACTCCTGCCAAAGGAAACCACATCGAGGCCACCTTTTCTTCTTTTGGGAAGACCATCTTCACTCGTCGAGACCACATGTCGATCCCTTCACCCTTTGGTGAGTTTTGATGTCAGTGAGACATGACAAGTCGGGGAGACCCTATCTTTAGTGACGTCGCTTTCTTGTCAGGGAGACAACCTTTTTGGTATGACCCTATACCAACGGTATAACTTATGCCGATATAATCCTTTTCTATCACCAAAAAAAAAGAGAATGTCACACCGATAGATGCCTGGAGATGGATCCTGATTGCTGTGACATCAAATAAGTCTTGTCAATATGATTTTTCGTTTGCCAGTCGGCAAGACTCAAAGCATTTGATGAAACATGTCGATAGGGATTACCTACGCCGATGAAGCACCTCATGAGTTAGTCAGTGAGACCCGACTCATTCATTAAGACCTCATAGTGGTGAACACAACTCATGCCGATAGATCTTTCCACTTTCACCAAGACCACATGAATGTCATGTTGAAAGTCGCTTGTATGTAAAAAAAAATCGTTATGAGATCAGAAATTTCTTACCGATAGGCAACACAAACATTTCAAAAATTGATCGGGGGGACCCTGCCATTCTCGTGCTGATATATTCTCTGGTTTGACAACATTCAGACCTAATGGAGCCCTTGTCACATGATATTCTACTTGATTGAACCTGAGGGTGAAAATTACGTAACAAGTTCAATATCCAACATTACTTTTCCACTCCATACTACCCCCAAGGAAATGGCCAAGCAGAAGCTACCAATAAAACCATCTTAAAAATGCTCAAGAAAATAGTCAATGATGTTGGTTGTGACTGGCGCCTACAACTGAATCTCTCCTTATGGTCCTACTGAACAAGTATCCACACACCTATAAATGTCACCCCTTTCTCCCTGGTCTACGAATTAGAAGCCATCCTCCCTATTGAGATCGAACTCCCATCCCTGAGAATATCATTGCAAAATCTCATCACTGATGAAGAATATTAGGTATCCCAGTTGAATGAGTTGGAACTACTAGATGAGTGGCATATGGATGCCTTAAACCATTTGCAAGTCTACCAAAACCATCTCAAATGAAGCTACAACAAGAAGATCAGGAGTCAGAACTTTCAAGTTGGAGAGCTTGTGTTGAAGGAGAATCAAAAAAATATACCAAATCCAGACAAGGGAAAGTTTGAACCCAATTGGTTGGGACCCTTCATCATCACAACAAGCTACAAGTTAGGGGAATATCAACTATCAACTCCCAAAGGGGAGCTTCTATAGGAGCCCATGAATAGATCCCATCTCAAAAAAATTTATGCCTAGTCTTACAAGGTGTAAATCTAAAAAATCCAAAAAAATAAAAAAAAGGATTGAAAATAGTAAAGAGAAAAAAATGGTCGTATAGTGAAAACTACTTTGGTGGCACTTTGGGAAAGTACCTTGATGAAAACCTAGCAAACAAGTGCCTTGTGTAAATAAGCACTTTCCATCCACCATGATCTTTGTTGCTTGTTTTTCCTCATCCATCCATCACCCATTAGCATCTGCATCATAGCTTGGTCTTGTGTTCATATCATGATAACTCCTAGTACTACTTGGCCCATTTCTAAGGTCAGTTTTTCTTGCCTATGTCAGAGTAGTCTATTGCATCATGCTTGGGGCATGTTCCTATACCTACACTGGATCAGATTCATGTATATTCTTGAAGTCTTCCTGAAAATCAAAATATCCAAAAACATTCAGAAAATCAGAAAGCCCAAAAACATTCAAAACATATCAAAATCCAAAAATAGGTCAAAAAGTTAGAAAAAGTCAAAAAATAGAGTCGTCTTGTCAAACTATGGGTCTCTGAGCTCTGAACATAGGAAAGGTTGATCTTTGATCATCCCCCAGACACTTAGGTCAATCCTTTAGGAGTCTGTCATAATAAACTAACAATCCATTTATTTGTATCTCATCAATAAATGAGTCTATGTTAGTCGAACTATATGGTCTCTTCGTGTATAATGTAGGAAAGGCTAATATTTGATTAGTCCTTGAGGGCCCTAGGATAGGTCTTTAGGTTATGTTCTTGGTCAAAATATTAGAAAACACAAAAACATTAGAAAATTGGAAAATCAAAACATTTGTGAAAACCTCAAAAATACCAAAAATAGCCTCAAAACATTTCAAAACATCAAAAACATCCAAATATTTGAAAAAATCCATCCATCCCATTTCATGATTACCCAAAATAAACATCCACTCATAATAAATTATCGTCATCCCCAACCTTTGGTAACACAATTAGAAACAGGTATAGTAGATTGAAAGTGGAAACTCAAATTTCTCAAGTCTAGGTCAATAGGTAAACATGTTGGTCAGCTCTTGGTATTAATAGCCTATCATCCAACCAATCCCAAACCATCTGATAACATCATGTCCTAGGATGCATCCTTCCTACAATGGACATCAACATCAGGCAACACCGTAGTTTAGTCTTGGCTAGCGGTATGAAAAACATTAGCTTGTTTGTTTACATGATCTTCATCTTCTTACTTATCTTATTGTGCTCATTTCAATTACCTCTTGATGATGTCTCTAACAAAGGGATTTAGAGAGAAATAAATGTGGAAATGATTATTATCTTTTATCTATTGTACTTGTTGGATATTCTTGTAATATAACCTTGGTCATGCATACTTTGTCTGGTTTGTAGGGAGGGTGTTTTAGGTGTCTTATTGACCACATAGGAAATATTTCCTTACTATTTTTTGGTCCGAGATGTTTGGAATATTTGAACTACATTCTCAATATGGTTCTGTATGCCAGGTGTGAACATGAGTACTCCTATCTGATTGTTGATTCAAAGTTCATCACACTAGGTACAATTCCATCCTGGTTCTGTATACCTTGATGCATCATGCTTACGTGTGTTATCAAACATAAGGCAAGTAAGCCCTTTTAAAATCCCAATTCCTGATAATCATTGCATGATCATCATCATCCTCATCTCTAATAAAGTCTTATAGATCATGGACTTGTTGGATCCTCTTGTCATTATCTCATTTCTTCTTTCTTCTCTCCGCAATAACATGCTACCATGAAAGTTAATCAAAAACATCACTAATGCATTCATCTTGCATCCACAAACCATCAACTCATCCATATCACATCATATAGGAAACAATGATCATCTCACATGCATTGTATTTCATCATTTCATAATATAGATTGGTTATTCTAAGCATCTCATAAACCATACATTTGCATCCATTGCATAGCATCCATAAAAACATCATCATATCATACATAAAAAAATCATCATATCATCCATATATGCATCATCATATCATACATGAAAAGGATACTGAAAAATAAAAGGGCATGTCATAATATCCCATATATCTCATGATCATAATATATAACATCATTTTTCATAATATAGATTTGTTAATTTAAGCATATTAAAATCATTTGCATATCATAACATTTGCATCCATACTCCATACATCATCATAAAAGTGCATAGAAAATATCCTAAAAATGAAATGCATCCATGACATCCATAAGCATCTACATTGCATCACATCATATAGAAACTGTAGACACGTAAAATATAATGATTGACATTGTGCATCTAATCCAGACTTACTAACATCGTTTCTTCCTGAATCATCCCTCGGTCTAACCATTTAATCAAATCTCCTTATCTGAATAAATTCATCAATTTTCCTCTCTTAATTAAATAAATCATTTTATCTAATTAAGTCATCTCTTGTTAATTAAATCAATCCATCTGATCTAATTATCCCTATTTAATTAAATAATCAATTTATTTGATTAAATCTCTAAAGTCTATCCATTAAATTAAATAAATTAAAACCTTATTTGATTTAGTCTAACACCATCTCTTTTAATTAAATAAATAAAAATTATTATTTAATTAACCTCTTATCATATTCCTCTCTTATTTGATTTAAATAAATCCATAAATTGGAGTCAAATAGGTCACATCATCTAATCTCTCTCATTAAATTAATTAACCCTTAATTAATTTAATCTCATATCATATCCCATCTTCTAGATAATGCAAGTTGCACATGAAAATAGATTTCATTCATTTATTAAATCTCTATTTTCCTCACAAGGAATCTTTTGGAATATTCTCTCAATTTGAATTCAAAAATTCCAAGTCAATATGTACATCCAACAAGGCAATAACTTCATCTTACATGTCCTTTGCCTTGATCCAAGTGGCATTTATTGCATTTTCCCTTCCCTCTTACAAGTCATTTCAACAAATTTGAAATTCAAAATTATGCATTTATTGGCACAATTCACAAATGTTGCACATCCTTCATCCGTACATAGATTTACAAGTGGCATCATGCCATTGGATGAATGTTAGTCCCACATTTTTCAAATTTGGGCATTCATCCATTTTGGAATTCTATAAATAAAGAACTCATATCCTCATTTGATCATCCACAATTTATGCAAAGTTACCATGCTCAAATATCTCTCAAATTCCATCCATTTTCATTGAGTTCTTAGTTAGGTTTTTTGCAGATTTTTGGCTTGGAGCTCTCATGATTCATCAACAAAGTGGATCAATCATCTTCAATACATGAAAGTTGCATCTTAGGAATTGGGAAAGGGCCAATTTCCACATCAAATTGGCACCAATTCCCCCATGGGATCATGAGTTTGCACATTTAAATTAGGATTCAACCTTTGTTTTGTCATTTTCATTGTATTCTTCACTATTTTCTTCCTAGATTGAGTGTTGTAAATGGATTTCATGGGGAATCCTTGTTTTGGCTTGCAATCTCTTCTCTAACTTGTTTATTCTTGTTGTTTTGCAGGTACCAAGGTTGGGGTTCACACCAAGATCTTGACGACTTGTTTGGCATCATCCATCCATCCTGCTTCCATCATCCATCGCATTCAGATCTCCATCCATCACTCATCCACTCGCATCTGCACCATAGCTTGGTCTTGTGTTCGTATCATGATCCCTCCTAGTACTACTCGGCCCATCCTCAAGGTCAGTTTGTCCTGCCTTTATCGGAGTAGTCTATTGCATCATGCTGGGGGCATGTTCTTATCGGATTGGTTTCGTGTATATTATTAAAATCCTAAATATCAGAAAATCCAAAAACATCAGAAAATCCAAAAATCCAAAAACATCAAAACATTAGAAAATCCAAAAACAGGTCAAAAAGTCAATAATAGAGTCATCTTGTCAAATTACATCATCTTTGAGCTTGAACGTAGGCAAGGTTGATCTTTGATCATCCCCCGAGACACTTAGGTTAGTCCTTTAGGAGTCTGCCATAAATAAATTGACATTTCATCATGTATATCGTCATATGTAAATTGGTCAGGTCATCAATCGAACTACGTGGTCTCTGTGTGTATAACATAGGCAAGGATAATCTATTGATGAGCCCTCAAGGCCCCTAGGATAGGTCCTTAGGTTAGTCTCTTGGTCAAAATCTCAGAAAATACCAAAAACATTGGAAAATCAAAAATCAAAACACTTGAAAATCCTGAAAAATACCAAAAACAGCCTCAAAACATTGCAAAACTCCAAAAACATCCAAATATTTGAAAAAAAAATCCATCCATCTCATCTCGCTTGCACCCACAATAACACCATCCATAATAAACTGATCGTCATCCTCAACCTTTGGTGAAACAGTTAGAAACAAGTCTAGGAGCTTAAAAGCAAAACTCAAAAACATCAAGTCTCAGGTTTAAGTCAGTATGTAAACAAGTTGGTCAAATTATTTGTGTTGGTAGCTCATCATCCAATCAGTCCCATATCAATCATTTGATAACATCATGTCCTAGGGTGAATCCTTCCTACAATGGGCATTATTTATTAGAAAGAGCACTTTGGATAAATGAAATGATATGTCGCCATCCACTAACATATCCTAGCATGTATCCTTCCTACAATGGGCATTATCTTTTGGCAATAGTTTCGGTTCTTATCCATAAAAACACATTCCTCTTTGGTTAGTGGTATTGAGGAACATCAGCTTGTTTGTTTACTTTGTCTTTATCTTTTGACTTATCTTATTGCGCTCATTCCAAGGACTTCTCGATGATATCCCAAAGCAGGGGATTTAAAGAAATAGGATTGGGGCAACGATCATTATCTTTTGTCTGCTATGCTTGTTGGACGTTCTTGTAATATAACCTCGGCGAATACTTGCTTTGTTAGGTATGTATAGAAGAGGTCTAGGGAAAATTGTTGACTATTGCATGGATAGGTTTACCTTTCCGTGTTTTGGTCCGAGGTGTTTGAAACTTTTGAAGTGCATCCTAGCAAGGTTTTCATATGTCAGGTGTGAGCAATAATACTCCCATCTATTTGTTGAGTCAAATTCCATCACACTAAGTACCATGCCATCTTGGTTTTCTATACCTTGATGCATCGTACCATGTGTGTTATCAAACATAAGAAAATTTGGCCCTTTGAAAATCCCAATTCCTCGGCAAGTAATCATCACCATCATCATCATTTTCATTTACATCATCTTGTGTCTTGTTGAAATGACTTCTTCTTTCCTTGCTAACCACACTAACAAGGTACTATGATAGTTGGTCATCATCACCATCATCGTCATTGATCCTGCATCCACAAATCATTAGCATATTGAATACACATATCATATAGGAAATATATACATCATATTTCCATCATCATATAAACATATCATCATAAGAATTCTTTTCAAAATAGATGAATCCATTTTCATTGCATTACATAACATTACATCTAAAATCATCACGTAACATTTACAGAAGCATGTCATAATCATTTTTTGCATAATCATACATAATAGGCATAAAAGCATGTAATTCATTTACATACTTGCATAACATCATGACATCATCTCATCACATTACATTCATTATGCATCCTCATATCACTTTGCATCACATACATTACATCATCATTTAATACGTTTAGGATAATAACATTTGTTATTCTAAGCATCTCATAAAACCATCTCATTTGCACCATTTCATTTGCATCATATTACGACCATCGCATTCATAATTCATCATCCATATCATCTCATAAATAACATCATAAAACATTTAGTGCATAAACCATTCCACATAGGCATAAACATACAAAATTCATTACAAACAAATCATATATGCATCCATCCATAAAACATTTCATAAAAGCACAATTCACATATCATTTCGCATATACTATAGATCATATCATATCACATATGGGACTATCTCATTATTATAAATAGATCATCATACAGATAACATCATTGCACATCACATTTCACATATCATAGGTTAGCATAATATAGATATGTTAGTCATAATCATTGCATAAACATCATTAGAAATAAATGCATCCATAACATATAGAAGTAGAATCATACATGCACAAATAAAGAGTACACATTGCATCGCATCAAAATCATCATCAGCTCATATATACATATATCATCAATAATGTCACTATCATAGTAAAAAGAATAAATTAGATCATTGTACATATGTGTCAATTGGTACAAAAAGGCCCATCGGGGCTATAAAAAATGAGCCCATAAGGTGCAAAAAGTATTGTAACATCTCGATCACGCTTGATCCCTGTGAATGCTACCCTCGTCCCTGTCACCGTGACCCTCTACTGGTATGTGGCTAGCCTGTTTTGAATACTCTGGGACCCACTCTACTTTGGGTACAGCCTCGTGATAAGACCATCAGTAATACTCTGCCTCTCAGACGACATCCCTATAAGAACGAACTAGTACGGTACCCTGGGAGGAGGATGTGGTCATGCTCTCTATCTGCTATCTCTGACCTAGCTCGTTGGCTGCCTATAGCTCTACTAAATGGCCTGATCCCTCTCGACCCTAAGTTTCTCTCTCTCAGCCCTCGCCTAATCTTTCTCAGCTGTCACGGCCTGGACCTGGGCCTGCAACTGTGCAATCAAGGTGTCCCATGCATCTGCCTGTCCTACTGTTGGTCCTGCATGTGCACATCCTCGTGATCTGGCTGGACTGGAGGCACAAGTGGTAGATCTTGTTGAATCTTGGCTCTTCATCCTCATCCTCCCCCTCTGCCTTTGACTCTCTACACATCTGGGACTACACCTGGTATCATCAACCGAAGCGGAGGCCAAAACCAATCTCTATAGGCCTGGGTGGTGCCTGGATCTACTAACCCCTTATCATAAGCCCATGGGTGGTCTACTAGCCGTTAGAAATTGTCCACTACCTCTAAAGCATGAATATATCACCCCAATGAAACCTGTGTCATGGTGCGGGCAAAGATAGCTACATAATCATCATCAGGATGATCCTGCGGCTCCTCGAACTAATGCTCCATGCGCCCAGGTAGGTACCTCTCGAGCATGGTGTGCTCCTGCCCCTGCATGAAACGATCCTAGTGACAGTAAAATATCTAGTCAGCATCGTTGGCCCATCCGGGCTGACCAAGGTATGGTCGCCAGGTGAAAACCTGCATCTCATCTAGAACTCTCCTCCAATAGGAGATCTTGTACTCCCCAGTGTGAGTGAAAGACACACTGCCTCTGTATCATGCCACGAGGGGATCATCTAGCCCCATCAGAACTGAAATGACATGCGGCCGAAGCATAGCAATGTACTCCCATGCCCAAACATGAAGTAGGGTCACCCCTACTCCCAGTGCTCTCCCATCCATATAAACATACTCATGAAGATCTTAGTATAGTGAAGCTAGCAGAATAGGTCCCCATGCAAAATGAACCGGCCTATCTTAGACCATCCGCTCCCAGCAATATCCCCAGCCGCAACTGAAATATCACCCTCACCTGTCAGGGGCAACAAGGCCCGAAATGATAGCTGCAATCACCAAGCAGTAGGGGGTGCTAGGATCCTGTGGTGTTCAAGCTCTATCTGCCCCTCATAGAAGACAATATCTTCGGTAGCAAGGAATCAGAAGCAGGCCTCGCGTCCCTTGTCCATGTCAAAGATCGCCCAATGACCATGGATAGACAATCATAAAATCAGCCAAACATCCTCTAGAGTGACGGTGGCCCCACTAGTGGGAAGATGAAATGAGGATGTCTTGTTGTGCCATCTCTTGGCCAACGCTGACAACATCCCCAAGTGAGTGCAGATGGGGGCCGCATACGCAATGTGCCACAACCCCACAATTCAGAGTTGATCCTGGTCCCTGTTGCTCAGGTCCCTCAAGTAGCTAGCTAGGTCTCGCGACCTATGCTCCCGGGAGTAGAGCTCCTTCACCATGTTCTACATCAAGGAAGGTCAACATGTTAAATTTTTTGAAAAATCCTTCATCAAGTATCCAAAAAGATTCCCCAACGGCGCAACCTGTGATGGCATCGCAGTTTGATTTTAATCAAATTTTGATGCTAGGGATGAAAGGAACCAAATCGCACCACTGCGGTGCAATTTCCCTCCCAGCGGTGCACTTTGAGCCAAGTTAACGCTACCGCGTCACACTTTGTAAATCCACCTACCAGCCCCGAGCTCAGTGTCAGAGTTTCTAAACTCCAAATTGCACCACGGTGGTGCTATTCAGCACCGAGTGGCACAGTTTGTCTTATGAGCGGTCCTATATAGTGCCGCTGCAGGCAGAATGACTCTTTAAAGCATTAATTGAAGCATTAAATGAAAGACGAAGCTCGCGTAAGGACCACTTACCAGTGCCCCAATGCTAGGTGGCCACTGGTACGTCTGAACTTGATCGGAAATGTGTAGGGGAAGCTTTCGTTGCGCCATATCATTAGGATGTCAGAGCTCAAATCTTGTGATCACTATTGGAGGTGTTTGAAAATGACTTGAAAGTGACCCCTCGGGCCCCTTTTAAGCTTGAAAATTATGGTTTTTTCACCCTGATTAGTTGTCCTTTTAGGGTTTTGGATCCCCCAACCTATTTTCATCTGATTGAGGCTTGTTTTTTAATGTTTTATTGTGTTTAGACATGTTTTTAGCCTCCTGGAGCCTTTTTTGGACCTATCGAGTATTTTGTCATCATTTTTTTTCACGAAATCGCCCAAAAATAGAAATTTTCGTCCAATCTCTCGAGGGGGCATTATAATGGCATGTTCTCTCCCGCCAGGCAGTAATGGGCCAAGTTTTAAACAACTTTTTTTGGTTTTGATCGAGATTGTTTATTCTTTGAACCAACGCAACAAGTGCATTGCTTCAAAGAGGGGAAAAATGTAGACACGTAAAATATACCGATTGACATTGTGCATCTGATCTGAACTTACTAATATTGTTTCTTCCTGAATCATCCCTCGGTCTAACCATTTAATCAAATCTCCTTATCTGAATAAATTCATCAATTTTCCTCTCTTAATTAAATAAATCATTTTATCTAATTAAGTCATCTCTTGTTAATTAAATCAATCCATCTGATCTAATTATCCCTATTTAATTAAATAATCATTTTATTTGATTAAATCTCTAAAGTCTATCCATTAGATTAAATAAATTAAAACCTTATTTGATTTAGTCTAACACCATCTCTTTTAATTAAATAAATAAAAATTATTATTTAATTAACCTCTTATCATATTCCTCTCTTATTTGATTTAAATAAATCTATAAATTGGAGTCAAATAGGTCACATCATCTAATCTCTCTCATTAAATTAATTAACCTTTAATTAATTTAATCTCATCTCATGTCCCATCCTATAGATAATGCAAGTTGCACATGAAAATAGATTTAATTCATTTATTAAATCTCTATTTTCCTCACAAGGCATCTTTTGGAATATTCTCTCAATTTGAATTCAAAAATTCCAAGTCAACATGTACATCCAACAAGGCAATAAATTCATCTTACATGTCCTTTTCCTTGAGCCAAGTGGCATTTATTGCATTTTCCCTTCCATCTTACAAGTCATTTCAACAAATTCAAATTCAAAATTATGCATTTATTGGCACAATTCTCAAATCTTGCACATCCTTCATCCATTCATAGATTGACAAGTGGCATCATGCCATTGGATGAATGTTAGTCCCACATTGCTCAAATTTGGACATTCATCCATTTTGGAATTCTATAAATAAAGAGCTCATATCCTCATTTGATCATCCACAATTTATGCAAAGTTACCATGCTCAAATATCTCTCAAATTCCATCCATTTTCATTGAGTTCTTAGGTTTTTTGCAGATTTTTGGCTTGGAGCTCTCATGATTCATCCAAAAAGTGGATCAATCATCTTCAATACATGAAAGTTGCATCTTAGGAATTGGGAAAGGGCCAATTTCCACATCAAGTTGGCACCAATTCCCCCATGGGATCATGAGTTTGGACATTTAAATTAGGATTCAATCTTTGTTTTGTCATTTTCATTGTATTCTTCATTATTTTCTTACTAGTTTGAGTGTTGTAAATGGATTTCATAGGGAATCATTGTTTCGGCTTGCAATCTCTTTTCTAACTTGTTTATTCTTGTTGTTTTTTAGGTACCAAGGTTGGGGTTCACATAGAAACATATCATATCACATATACATCCATCCATAATACATAAATAAAATAGGACACATCTCATAATTAATCGATCGTATCATATATATCTTAAAATGTAATTGTCATGGTACAAATCAAGATCATGTATGTGTATCAATCAATGTATACAAGGCCCACGGGGCTATCAAAAAATAAAGTTGATGGATCTCAAAAGGAATCATGTACCGATCAAAACTGTGTGAGCTATCCCTGGTGGTTGTTCCCCTCACCTACCTGTGTCTCTGGTTGGTCCGCTACTCATCTCATCCCATTCTACTGGGAGTACTCTGTTACCTAGGCTACTGAGGGTATGGATTGCTGATAGTGGAGCCTATAATACTCTATTGTGCACATTTCCTTGCGATACATCCACACCAGAACTATCCTACCTTAAGATGCAGAGGCCATACTCTCTAACTGTTGTCACCTACTGACCTCCTATGCCAACTGCAGCTCTGTCACCTACCTTTGCTAGCACTCATGATCTTGCTCTATTGTGAGGGCATGGACCTACTATCTAGCCTGGTCCCTCTCTACTAGAGCTTCCTATAACTACCCCTGTAAGCCCTATATTTGCTCTTGGAGCTGCTGAATCTGAGCGTCACATGGATTGGGATGTGGTGACTGAGGTGGCTATGGCAGTGGGTATTAATCTCTTGATGGTGGTTTTTGGTCCCTTAGTGGTGGCTACTGGTCTCTCTGACCTCGATTGGGCTATCATGGAGTTGGAAGATCTCCTCCACTTCCTCATCCTCCTCCTACTAAAACCTATTCCCTCATGGCTGCCCTACCTTAAGGTCTCTATCATGGAAGTGCTTCCCCTAGAACTGTCAATAGAAATGGAGGCCTGAACTAGTCATCATAGACATGTGTAGTGCCTAAATATGCCTATCCCTATGCATAGGCCCATGGCCTAGCCACCAGCTATCTGAAGGAATCAACAGTATTTGACGCTAGGATCGTCTAACCCCAAGTGGTCTCTCTGGATCTGCATGCAAAAATTGCCACATACTCATAATCGTTGCAATCTCGCACATCCCCAAACTATCTTTCTACCTTGTTCGATAGGTAGCACTCGATCATGGTATGCTCATGCCCCTACATAAGCCAATCTTTGCAGGCATAAAATAACTATTGTACATCGTCATACCACATAGGAATCTGCAACCAAGGACTCTAGGTGAACACTGTCATCTCATCTAAAACCCTCCACTAGTGAGGAAGACCTACCTATCCTATATGTCTGAAATTGAGGCCACCCCTGTACCTTCAAACTAATGGGTAATCAAGTTCGACATCGACCACTATAACCCTTGGTCAAAGCACAAGTATGTGCTCCCAAGTCTAGATGTGTAATACTGTGATGCCAACACCAATCGCTTTGCTATCACAGTAAGAAAACTCATGCAAATTGTGATATAAAAAGGCCAACATCACTGGTCCTAAGGCAAAAGTGTCCTCTAATAGAGCATCCGCTCCCAAGCCAAACCCCATCCTAGACTAAAATATCGACCTCACTGATTTGGAGCTACTAGTCCACATATGATTGTGACCACAATCAACTAAAAATTTGACACCCAACCTTTGTAATACTCAAGATCAATTTGGCCCTTCGTAAATATGATCTCATCTATCCCCATGATCTTGTAGCATGCATCGGTGCTGGTATCCATGTCATATATCACTCACTTGCTATGGATGGGCAATCACAAGATACACCAAACATCCTCCAGTGTGGTAGTCGCCTCACTAGAGGGAAGATGAAATGATGAGGTCTCACTGTACCACATCTTTGCTAATGTTGTCACCATAGCTAGGTGGATCCTCATGGTGGGCACATACGCAATGTACTAGAGCCTGATTGTTCCAAGGTGATCCTGTAGTAACTTGTACATCCAGCTCAATTTTCTTAGTACCGAGCATCATTGCTCATGTGAATGCACATGATCTCTATCCTCCTGTACCCATGAAGCCATAGTGTCAAGTTTTGTAAAAATACTGGACCCCATTTAAATTTTTTGACATTGAAATAGCAAATGTGTCACTATTTACAAAGGTGTCACTCTTTGAAAACTCCAAACAGTGATGCTAGAACCCTCTGTTGGATGGTGTGGTTGTGTTGCTGATATGTGGTTGTCATTGATGTCAACACTATTAGCATTAATTCATTAGAAGTTGTATATGTCGAGGATATTGAGAAAAATGTAATGGAATGAGTTGTAGGTTGTCAATGCTGAAGTGAAGTTCAGTCTGTCAGTGAGTTCAATATGTTGATGATCAAAGGTTGTAGACTAAAGGGTTTTTTTTTTAGTATATCTAGTTGATCCATGTCGAGTTTCAAAGATCCACATAAAGTTTTGATTGAGTTATGAAGATTTATATTTTGACATTTTTTTGTTGCTTTAGTTAGTGTTCCTAATTGAAGATGATGTGATTTCAATTAGTTCAGTTTCTGTAGATGCTTTTCTGGTGATTCATGATGTTTTTGGATGTTTCTAGATCATGCTCTATCTGTGTTGCATGTCCACTTTGATTTTTGTGCTTGTGGTTGGTGATTTTCTCTTGTGTTTTCATGTTTTTCATGTTCTTGGCTGACATGGTGTTTGTAGCATGTTGTGGATCTTTGAGAAGAAATTAATTGAAGTGTTTTCTTGTTGGAGACATTGATTTGGGTCTTCACTAAGTTGTGGCTGACCTTGGTTGATTCACATTAATAATTGTTTTTTATTTCAATTGACAATTTATATTCATTTTATTATTTTATTGAAGCCAAAATATAGGGATGAAATTTCTTGTTGCAAATATATATATATATATAAGAAATTTTTTACATCATTGGAAGCATGTCGGGAATGCTCATGTGTGTATATGTGAAAAAATTCCTAATCATTCGAAGGAAGAGCAGATTTTGAAGAAGAGTGAAGAGTGAAGAAGTGTTCATGTGCTTAACCAAAACTATGATCAAGCATTAGCAGATGTTATTTTGTTAGTTCAAATCCCTGAGGATGTAATCCAAATCTTTCTGTAAGACAGTGTGTCTTCCTTTGGGCTATGAGCCTTGTTGTAATTGAGTAGTGAGCTATAGGAAGTGTCCCTAAATGCATGTGCATTCCCCATTTCATTCTTTATACTTTTAATAGGGTATAATATTGTGGACTAACCTCCACCATGGTTTTTCACCTAACGGGGTTTTCATGTAAAAAATCTTGGTGTTATGTGTGTTTCTGATGTGTTGATGATTTATGCTTTAATTTTTATTAATCAGATCTGAGAATAAGGTTAATAAGTTGAATAAGTTTTAAATTTTTGGGACAACTGATTCACCCCACATCTCAGTTGTCTGCTCTTGTGCTGCCAACAATTTGTATCATAGCTTGTGTGGTGAAAAGAGATCTTTTTCATTGATATCAAAGGGGGAGAAGATCATGTGAAAGAGTTGAGGAGAAAATGATTCAGAGCCTAAGGGGGAGTAAGTGTTAAGAGATAGTTGCATTGATGGTTTTTTTCACATCATGTGTTGTCATCAATGCCAAAGAGTGATATCGTTGTATGTTGTGGTTGTGTTTATGATATTTGGTTGTCATTGATGTCAACACTATTAGTATTAATTCATTAGAAGTTGAATGAGTTTTAAATTTCTTGGGCAACTGATTCACCCTCCCCTCTTAGTTGTCTACCCTTTTGTTGTCAATAAATGTGGGAACAAGATTTAGTTGCTTTTCCATGTTTTGCTCGTTTGCAAGCATACAATAATAAATGTATTTAGATTATTGAATTAAGGTATTATTTTTCAATCAACCTGGCTCTTGGGAATAAATATACAACTAATAAAAACAAGATTGAAAATATTAAATTAAAGAAAAATGGTTTATTTGTAAGCTACATTAAGATACATATGAGGCAGGGGGAATCTCCTGTTGTGGCGTTCATGGGAAAATGTAATCTCCAACGTGCTTTTCTTGGAAAGACGCAAGCTAGTCCTCATTACTTGTGATGGTTTAGTTTTGTTTTTTTTTTATAAATAAAATTTGTGGTTTATATTAATATCAACATTTCTACATTCTTTCTAAGTGGATTATAAAATAATGACAGGTTTTTATAACTACTTTATATGTGATTTCATTTTTAAAAGAGTTAAAAACATGATGATATATCATATTTATTATAGTTTTATTAATATTTGATCAATATAATTTTGTGAATATTTGATTAATATTTTTTTCTTTACAATAGGGGTGTCCCCACAACCCAACAGCCCGTATCTTGGGTACCTAGGGCGAAAGTAGTTCCCTACAGATGAGATCCCCCACCCACAAGAAGTCCCACCTCTTAAACCTGGGAGTGGAGTCAAACTCGAGAGCAATGGGGAGAAAACCCATCGCTCAAGCCGAATATTTGATTGATATTATTGTGAAGGATTTAGAAGTGTTATTTACATTAATTAATTCATTATAAGTTGAATAATTTTTAAATTTCTTGAACAACTGATTCAACCCCCCTCTCAGTTGTCTACCCTTTTGTTGCCAACAATTCGTATTAGATCCTGTGTCATGAAAATAAATCTTTGTCATTGATTTCAAAGGGGGAGAAGATCATGTGAAAGAATTGAGGAGAAAATGAGTCAGAGCCTAAGGGGGAGTAAGTGTTAAGAGATAGTTGCATTGATGGTTTTTCTCACATCATGTGTTGCCATCAATGCCAAAGGGTGATATTGTTGTATGTTGTGGTTGTGTTTCTGATATTTGGTTTTCATTGATGCCAACACTAATAGCATTAATTCATTAGAAGTTGTATATGTCAAGGATATTGAGAAAATTGTAATGGAATGAGTTCTAGGTTGTCAGTGCTAAAGTGAAGTTCAGTCTGTCAGTGAGTTCAGTACATTGATGATCATAGGTTATGGACTAAAGGGTTTGTTTCTGAGTGTATCTAGTTTATCCATGTCGAGTTTCAGAGATCTACATGAATTTTTGATCGAGTTATGAAGATTTATATTCTGATAGTTTTTCTATTGCTTCAGTTGGTGTTCCTGATTGAAGATGATGTGATTTCAGTTGGTTTAGTTGTTGTGGATGCTTCTCTAGTGATTCATGATGTTTCTGGATGTTTCTAGATCATGCTCTATCTTTGTTGCACGTCTTCTTTGATCATTTAACTTGTGGTTGGAAATTTTCTCTTGCATGTTCATGTTTTTCATGTTCTTGGCCGACATGGTGTTTGTAGCATGTTGTGGATCTTCGAGGAGTAATTAATTAAATTGTTTTCATGTTGGAGATGTTGATTTGGTTCTTCACTAAGTTGTGGCTGACCTTAGTTGATTCACATTAATAATTGTTGTTGATTTTGGCCGACAGTTTATATTCATTTTATTATTTTGTTGAAGCCAACATTTAGCGATGAAATTTCTTGTTTTGGATATATATAAGCAATTTTTTACATCATTGGAAGCATATCAAGAATGCTCATGTGTGTATGTGTGAAAAAATTCCTAATCATTCAAAGGAAGAGCAGAGTGTAGACACTTAAAAATGAAACGTATGACCCAATCACACATATGACCTAAATTGGACATTTGATGACCCATTTGGCAACATGAATAATCAACTTCTCATGACCATACCATCATCATGAAACAGTCCTTTTGAGCCATTCTTATGTAAGGATGAATATGGAAAAATACTTGAGGAAAATCTAGAGGTAGCAGCACAAGATCCAGAGGTGGCCTACTTTGTAGAACAAATGGTCTTATATGACAGAGATAGATATTTGGCCATACTTTTAAGTCAAGGAGCCAAATTACCTCAAGAGTTCAACATTGATACCTTGAGACCGAAATCTCTTTCCAATAACAATACACATTACATGTCAAATAATGGTCAACCACCAAGCACCACAAGCAATAACTTTTTTGACGCTACCTCTCAAAATGTCTCAACAATCATGAGTGCTACCTCCAACATTCCAAACAACCCCAATTCAATAAATGCTACATCCATTGGAGGAACACAATCCGTCACATTTCCCACAATATCCACAACATTGCCACAATTAGCTGGAACCACCTTTGGGTTCTCAGCAGTGTGGGAAAGTTATTCCAATCCTCTCTTTACCACTATGGTAAGTGCCATGGGGGCATCATCAAGCCATACAAATCCTCCATTGACAAATACATCTAATACCATGAGTACATCTTCATCATATCCTTTCATTGGTATTTCACAAAATCCTTTGGGTGGAGGCAAACGACGTATCGTTATTCAAGGACAACAAAAAAATGTTAACACATCAATACAATCTAATGCCATCAGCTCCCAACGAAAATATACAACCATTCCCCTTGTACAAACCCAAAAATTTGGACAAGGAACTCAACACACACAACCTATGGAATCTTTTGCACATCAAAATATTCATGGTCGCCATATTCCCCAAATATCAACCCAAGTGGCTAGGGGACACATCCCAACATACTCATCCCATATTCATACCCACCAACATACCCCCAATCCAAACTTTCAATACCAACAACACAAATAAAAACACATCACACATGCCACAACATGTACTTCAACAACACACCAACATCTACTCACAACAAATGGGGACCTATGGCTTACCAATCAATCCTATGTATGGGACAACAAATGACCCTATAATCAATGCCTTACAAGAAAAACTGATGGGTCTAGAGAAGACCATAAAAAACATACAAATATCTCGCAAAAAATTAGAAGTGTCATATGCTCTATCCGTATATCCCTTCGACATTAAATTATACATGCCACCATTTCCTCTGGGATATGTGTCACCTAATTTTACCAAATACAGAGGAAAGACAAACCCTATGGAACATGTCTGGGAATTTGTAACCAACTATATGGACGTTGCCTATGAACAAACATACTTGATGAGACTCTTTTCTAAAAGTCTCGTAGGCCCTACCCTTGAATGGTTCTCCACTCAAAAGGATATCCAAACATGGGATTAGCTTAAACACAAATTCATAAAAAATTACGCGTACAACATTGACATGGACACCTCTATTACTAGCTTATGCAATCTCATGCAAGAGGATGTTGGTGAAACATTCATCCCATTCTTTCAAAAATGGAGATGTCTAGCTAGTCGTTGCCACATTGACATACCTGAAAAGGAAAAGGTGGACATGTTCATTCAAACACTTCTAGGACCCTTAAAATATGCCTTGCAAGTGCATTGTTGCACAACCTTCATGAACCTAGTTGAAAAAGGTGTCCAGATTGAGAAAGCCCTTATTGCAAAGGGAGAGCTAAGATACAGTCCTAAAAGCACAAATACAAATCCTCCCACTGACAAAAATAAATACTGGGTCAAAAATAAACATGTTACCAGCAATGGTGTTGTGGACGCCAAGGATGCAAACACTATGGGTCTTGTATTGGCTTTAAAAGGGGTTCAACAACAAAAAAAATCAATGAAGATATTGACACCCCCTACCAATGTCCTCCCAAACAACCAAAAAAACCAAAATAATCAAAGACAATACCGTCAGATGAGACAATTCCCCAGGGGTCGCACATACACTCCCTTGGGTGAACCCATTGAGGAAGTTAACAGGAAATTCCTTTAGAATGGTGTCATCACACTTCATGAACCAAAACCATATGACCTAGGACAATTCAAACCAGCATGGTGGGACAATAATGCATTTTGTGATTATCATCGGGAAAAAGGACATAAAACTTCTTCCTGTCGACAACTGAAAAATTTGGTACAAGACCTTATCGAGAATCATATCATTGAGGTAGGTGGACCACAATTTTCCTCTAATTCAGATCATACTATTCATAAGAACCCACTGCAAGACCATGGTTCTAATAATGCTTCCATGTCAGGTCCAAAGATAAACAATAATCAAGCCAATTTCGCCTGAGCCAAGTATGACTATTATGGTGGAACCACTATAAACAATATCCGAACCGATAATGAATGTGTCAATACCATCATAGTCAAGAGAGCACCCCAATGCAATGCTACTACTCGAAGTGGCAAGGTCACCATAGCTAGCCCACCTCCTGTTAGGCAACCGAAGCTTACCATACCCGGTCCATCTCCTAGGCAATCACAACCCACCTCGACCACAAAGCAATGGAAACCCAAGAGTCAGTTTAACCTTATCGACTAGCTTGGAAAAAATATTACACAAATTTCAATACTTGAGTTGCTTTGCATCTCTCCCACGCATAAGGCTATATTGGATAAAACCCTGCAAGAGTTGTCAGTCCCTAAGGATATTGATGTCAACCAATTTGAGACCATGGTGGGATACCTCACTACACCTCATCATGTCACCTTTTCTGATCAAGACTACTCTTCACCCAAGACTAACCATAACGATGCATTACACATTGAAACTTTTGTTCATAAGCACAAGGTTAGAATATTTTTAGTAGATGGCGGAGTAGGATTGAACATATGCTCCTTGAAATTGGTTAAGGCTCTAGGATTTTTCGATGCGTGTGTGGACCCTACAAAGAGTATAGTCATAAAAGCATATGATGACAAAGAACACTCTTCACGAGGCATTATTTCTCTTCCTATCAGAGTAGGACCAGTCATTGTGGATACAACTTGCCAAGTCCTGGATCTAGAATTACCTTATAACATCTTGCTCGACTGCCCATGGATTAATGCTTTAAAACCTATTCCATCCACATATCACCAATGCTTAAAATTTCCATTTGACGGCACAAAAATCACTATATATGGTGACCCCGACCCTTTTCAATATTGTACCAACCTAAGGGGTATTTTCTAAAATTGAGTGCCCATCAACCGAGAAGCTCCTAGCTCCTCTTCCTCCAAATACATTGACCCATCCACACTCACATCATCTTCCACGTCCACTCCATCCACATCTTCCACTACACCACCATCTTCCACACTTCTTAAGGATGAACCCAATGTCAAGATCCAGGACCTAGGTTGTGGAGAATTCAAACTACATACAACATATAGCATCACAACAATACCCAAGTCTCTGAAGGTCTATGGTCGACCATGTTTTAGAATGGAACCCAAAATTTTTTTCAAAGTTCCACCAAAAATGGTTTACATAAAATGGGGAGAAATGAGTAACAAGGCCCTTGTTGATATTACAGGATGGCTCTATAAAGATATGGCCGAACTACCCCCATTACCAGTTAAGAAATATATCAAGGGATATGACATGATGAAGGCTAAAGGCTACGATGGATCTAGTGGCCTAGGCAGAAATAAAATTGGATGAAGAGAGCCCATAGAATCTTTCAAAATACCAAAGTATCTTGGATTAGGGTATGAATTTCTCAACAATGACGACTGACGTACGACTGGGCTTTCGATGGAACACGTGCATGCTTCATAAAATGTCAAGACCACTAAGGAAACCTTCACCGAAACTAACTCCCAAGAGTAGGAATTTGGCTCTCAAAGATCCTTAAGTGACTGTTGCCTCGATGATTTTTTTTTTGAAATAGGGGAGCTTACCTCTGAACAAAATTTTTGGCAAACATTTAAAATCGATCGGGCACCAAATATCCATAGTTCCATTTCCCTTCCCCATGACATAAAAACCCCACCATCTGATTCCCTTCAGTCAAATCCATCTAAATTTCCAGATAACGTAGACAACCACGACTCTGAGCCTTTCACCCCTTACTTTGAAAATGAATATGAAACAAGTGAAGGGGAATATTGGATAGATTTCAATGTGGAATTGGATGATGATAATTTCATCTACAATATCTTTGAATCCGTTTGCATGCTTTCTACATCCTCTCCTCAATTCACCAATGCTGATGATGGCATTTCCTTAGTCTATCCACAATTAATCGATTGGGACCAACAAGGCCCGCCAATCCTGGACACCTTTCAGTTAGATGAGGCTATTGCAGAATTTATGGGATTACGTGAGGACATACCTAGTGGTGATCACAAGGCAGGATTTTCCATTGACTTAGATTGTGCAGCCTACTTCGGCGAGACTGCTCCATCCTCTAGTCGCAAAATTAAAATTAAAAATAAAATAAGAAATGAAACATCTTTAGGTGAAAACCGAAAGGCACCTTCTGAAGACAAAAAAAATAAAAACAAAGGACGTATCTGCGGGTGAAAACCTCTCTAAGGTGCCCAAAGATGGAGGACTGGAATTTCTTCCCGTAACTCAAGAGAAATTAGGTATGCTTATAGAAGACACCATAGAAGACAACATATCAACTGTAGAAGATCTCAAAATGGTCCTCTTCGCTGTATCCTTGATTGAAGAAGCGAAACAAAAATTTCATAAATTCTTTGCAGAATTTAAAATCAACTTCTCATGGTCCTATGTTGACATGCTAGGATTAGACCCAGAACTGGTTCTACACCATCTTCCACTATTGCCTAATGCCAAACTAGTTAAATAGAAGTTACACAAAATGCATCCTCAGGTCGCTCATTTGTCAAGGCTGAGTTGAAGAAACTTCTAGATGTGGGATTCATATGGTCTATTGATTATGCTGAATGGATATCTAACCTAGTTCTAGTAACAAAGCCAAATGGGATGATCCGCGTTTGCACAAATTATAGAGACCTAAATAAAGCATGCCCAAAAGATGACTTTCCTTTACCAAATATTGATATCATAGTTGACCTCACGACAGGCTATGAGATGTCCCTCATGGATGGTTTCTCTGGCTATAATCAAATTTCTATTTCCCTCAAAGACTAGCATAAAACAACATTCACTTGCCCTTTGGGTACATACTATTGGAATGTCATGGCATTTGGTCTTAAAAATGCAAGCGCCACATATCAGAGGGCTATGACCACAATCTTTCATGACATGATGCATAAAATAATGGAAGATTACGTAGATGACCTTTTAGCTAAATTAGTAACAAAAAAGGATCATTTGAAGGTGTTAGACACAATTTTAGAGAGACTAGAAGAATGCAAAGTCTGGCTAAATCCTAAGAAATGTGTCTTCGGTGTAACATCAGGTAAACTCTTGGGATACATAGTTTCTTGAAGAGGCATTGAAGTTGATCCAACAAAAGTCAAAGCCATCATGGAAATGCTTCCTCCTAGAGGAATAAGAAAATCCAAGACTCTATAGGGTAGGGTACAATCTATCTGGCACTTTATAGCACAATTGGCCGACAAATGTCAACCATTCCAATATCTTCTGCGCAAGGGCATCCCCTTTGTGTGGAGAGATAAATGCCAAGAAACCTTTCAGCACATAATAGACTACTTGTTGTCACCGCCAGTCCTCATGCCGCCCATTCATGAAAAACCATTGATCCTATACATCTCTACCACTAATTCAGCACTGGGGGCATTGCTAGCACAAAATGACCAAGAAGAAAAAGAAAGAGCCATATATTATACTAGTCAGACATTGGTCAGGTATGAACTGAATTACACATCAATTGAACGTGCTTTTCTAGCAGTTGTCTTTGTAGCTCAGAAGCTAAGACATTATATGTTGAGCCATCAGACACAGTTGGTAGCCAAGATTGACCCCCTCAAATATCTATTGAGTCATGCAGCATTGACAGGACGTTTAGAAAAATGGGTCATGATTCTAAGTGAATACGAAATTCAGTATGTCGAAAGAAAGGAAATAAAAGGAAAAGTCATAGCAGACCAGCTAGCGGATGCACCTTTACAAAGTAATCACCCATTAGTGGAAGATTTTCTAGATGAGTCGATATTCCATACGAAACCTAAGTCACTGTGGAGACTCTACTTTGACGGATCACACACAAATCATGGATCGGGGGCAGGAATCATGTTCATCACCCCTCAGGGAGACTCCATTCCTAATTCTTTCTGCATAGCTTTCCCATGCACAAATAATGTGGTGGAATATGAGGCACTGGTTACGGGACTTAGAATGTCAATAAAGTGGAAAATCATAGCATTACATGTCTATGGGGATTCTCAGTTAGTCATCAACCATGTTAATGATGACTACAACACAAAAGATGAGAAGCTGATGCCCTACAAATGAATGGTTGAAAGTTTCCAAACGTACTTTCACATGGTAAATTTTGAACAAGTTCCGAGAACATAGAACAAGGCAGCAGATGCAATGGCTACAATAGGCTTTCTCCTCAACATTCCAAACAATATTCCTCAGCTGGAATTCCTAATAGAACAATTGTTGGTCCCTGCCTATGACATTCCAGAGTAAGAGATGGTCTACGAACTTGTTGGTCCTGACTCTCCCTAGTACCAAGATACTTATGACTACCTTAAATCCCAAACCCTTCCACCTAATTTTTCCAATAACTAGAGGAAGTCTTTTATCTGAAAATCCACAAGATATGCCATTGTCAGCGACAACCTTTACCGCCACAGCTTTGACGACACCCTCCTTAGATGTCTCGACACTAACAAAACATGTATAACCTTACACGAAGTACATGAGGGTATATGCGGGTCTCATTCGAGTGGTCCTACTCTAGCCAAGAAGATAATGAGACTTAGGTACTACTGGCCGACCATTGAAAAAGATGCACTAGAATATGTCAGGACTTGTCACCAATGCTAGATTCATAGTGATTTGATCCATGCTCTAGCATAGGAACTTCGGCCGATCACTTCTCCTTGGACCTTCACTCAATGGGGACTCGACCTCATGGGTAAGATCCATCCTACCTCATCAAATGGCCACAAATTCATCATCACCGCCACTGAGTATTTTACGAAGTGGATCAAAGTCATCCCTCTGACATACAAAACTGGCAAACAAATATCCAAATTCATTCTTAACTATATCATTTTCTGGTATGGCCTTCCGCAATCCATCATCATTGAAAACAAACGTCCATTTAAAAACCAAGACGTTCATTAGTTATGTGAACAATTTCATATCCAACATCATTTTTCCTCTCCGTATTACCCACAAGGAAATTGTCAAGCTGAGGTGTCAAATAAAACCATTTTTAAAATCCTTAAAAAGACTGTCAATGATGCTAGTCGTGACTGGCATATTCAACTCAACCCTACTCTATGGGCTTACCGCACTAGCATTTGTATGCCTACAGGAGCCATTCCATTTGTTCTAGTCTTTGGAGTTGAGGCCATCTTTCCCATCAAGGTTGAAATTCCTTCCTTACAAGTCTCCCTGAAGGGTTTAACTGATCATGAGTATAGATACGTGCACCTGCATGAGCTAGAGAAGTTAGGGGAAAGAAGACAAAATTCCTTGAACCATCTACAAGAATATCAGAACCATCTTTGTCTTAGTTACAATAAGAAAGCCATGGTCAAAATTTTTGACATTGGCGACTTAGTCCTCATGTAGAACCCTAAGAACCAGATTGATAGAGAAAAGTTGAGCAAGTCTGAACCAAACTGGTTGGATCCTTACATCATCGTATCTTCTTTTTGTTCTCGAGTGTATCAACTAGATACTCGAGATGGTGAACAACTGACATAGCCTATCAATAGTCTACATCTCTGAAAGCTCTACACATAGCATCAGAAGATCGAACTAAAAACCTTAAAATACAAAAAAAAAAGAAAAATGGTAAAAAATTGTTGCCTTTATGAAAACTTGGCAAACAGGCATCTTGGCGGCACCAAAAAAATAAGAAAAATGACAAAAATAGTAAAGAAAAATAAGTCATCCAATAGTGAAAACTTGGAAAACAGGCGCTTTGGATAAGTACCATGGTGAAAACTTGGCAAACAGGCACCATGCATAGTCAATCATTGCTCGGCCATCTACTGTTACTTTATCTGCCTAGGGATAGGAAGGAATATATTTTCTATCACCACCATGACATCTGCCATGACATCATACCCTTCCTTTCATGGTTGATAAAATGTTGACATAAAGTTCTGAATATAGTCCATCCAACACCCTAGGCACATCCCTTTCACGTCCTTTAAAATTGGCTAAGTCTTGGACCCGACTAGGGGCAAAATTTTTATCATGTAACTGCAGTGGATATCACGCATGGTTTCAGAAATTGTAAAAAGTCCTAGAAAATAGGACAAAAACATTATAAAATGTTTTGGAAAAAAGACAAACATTATAAAAAGTCCTAAAAAAAGACCAAAAACATTACAAAAAGTCTTGCAAAAATACCAAAAACATCACAAAAAGTCCTTAAAAAAGACCAAAAACATCGCAAAAAGTCCTGAAGAAAGACCTAAAAATTCAAAAATGTCCTAAAGAAAACCCAACAAAGTCAAAATGTCTAGAAAATGCAAGACAGAGTCATTTCTTGTCAAGTCCGTCATACAGTCAATCTTTGTCATTTGTCTGAACTACGTTGTCTCTATGCATTTGCTACATAGGCAAGACTCATTTTTGAGTCCTCGAGACATTAGGTCAGTCCTTTTAGGTTTTTCAAAATAAAATCATGGCGCAATCTTTGGTCATCAAGACAAATTCATTGGTTGTGTCAAACTACGAGGTCTCTAAGTGTATGACGTAGCAAGGCCATTTGTCGATGAGCCCCCAAGGCCGTACTAGGTCAGTCCATTAGGTTTGATGGCATTACACTGGCACACATGTCAAAAGTCTTCAAGCCAAGACAAATCATTTTCCAAACAAGAAAACCCCTAAAACAAAGTATGGCCGACAAATGGTCAACACAAGTCAAACTCAGTCAAAAGAAGTCAAATGATCATAACCTATCAAACTATCAACTCTTGGTTATCTTTTAGATGTTTCCTTATGAAGAATAACCTCTGTCATTCATTCCTTAGGATGTGTCCTTCCTAGGCATCGTCAGTGTCATTCGACATTTTGAGGGATCCCCTTGACATCAGTATTCTTCAAATGTGTCCTTCTAAAGAACAAACTCTATCATTTATGCCTTAGGATGTGTCCTTCCTAGGCATCGTCACCATCCCTGTCACTGGCATTTTGAGGGATCCCTTTTGACATTTAGGGATCAATCCTCTCAACATCAACATTATTCAGGATGTGTCCTTCCTGAATTTGGCAATCTTCAACATTCATCATCTTGGCATCGTCAAAACCTTGACACCCTGGCATCTTAACATCATCAAACCTAACAAATTGAAATTAAAACACTCAGAATTAGGACACACTTGGCAAACACTTGGCACTTGTCTTTTGGATTTTTATCATGTTACTAGTTTTTCAGGGAGATCCCAACAATAGGATTTAGAGAAGTTGTGATGTATCATGACATTTGTCTTGACTTTTGACACACATGATTACTAGTTTCTCAGTGAGATCCTGATTTTGGGATTTAGAAAAACAACGATGTATCGTGATAATGGGTCTATTTTTTATTTTGGCAATCATGCTGCTAGTTTCTCAAGAATGTCCTAGAAATAGGATTTAGAGAAGCAATGACATTTCATGAATTGTCCTTGTCTTTTTTTGCTTGTGGTTGATTATGACAAAAATACTGGGGCAATTGTGCTCTTCGTATGAGTCATGATCATCCTTGTCTGTGACTTCTTGTCTTATGTGATGGTACAACCTTGTACACCTTGATCTATGTCATATCATGGTGTTTGTGGGCCATTACAACAGTCTGCCCAATGATGATTAAGAGCAATAATAATTAAAGTCCTATGCTAAATTTTTGAAGGATTTGGTCTAGGAACTAACATGCATATCCTTAAGTTTGGTCATCTTCTCTCATCCTTCTCACAATGATATCCTACGACATACAAATACAAAAGTGCATACATAATCATATAAACATTGTATTAGGTCCATACATACATCATCCATAGCATTAAATCATATACATTTCATTGCGTATTGCATTAACATTATCATAAACATGGCATCCATTCAAATAAATAAATTATGCATATCATTATCATCATCATCACAAAATCAACATAACAGATAAATAATCATTACATGATCATGGCATCATATCATAAGTGTCATAGGACATACATGACAAGACATATAAATAATACCATCATCCATCATAAGTGCATATCATACATGAGTTATCCATCACATATACCATAATGCATAAATCAAATAATATCACATAACACACATGTAGGCCACATCAAAATTGCATCATCATATAACATCATCTCAAAATATACAATGCCATAGGATAGAGTCAAGAGATATCCCAAAAATGGAGCTCACAGGCTTAGTGGTCTATACATAATGTGTCGTAACATAGAAGCAAATGTATCAAACATTCCCCTAGGAAAGGCTCTCATCATCCCCTCATGGCGAAGAGTGTGGCGGCTGAGGATCTGTGACTGGCACTAAGATCATAGGTGGAATGGTAATGGCCTCTGTCTACAAACCTGATGGAACTGACACTGACATAATCATCTCCATGGTAATAGGCACCTGTGATGACACTGCGGCTTGACTCTATGACACTGATAGATCTATCACTGGTGGCTGCCTCGATGCTAATGACTACTCTAAAATAGTAGACCCATGACTACGGTTCAAATGATGACTCGAGGAATGCCTATGAGAGTGGTTGGACCTATGCCCTGATGTGTGCCCTGATGAGGTAGACCCTCCTGCACTAGTATGACTCCTACTGCTGCTCCCACTCCCTAATTTGTGACCATTGCCTATCCTCATCTGTGAGCACGACAGTTTAGGATCTCGTCACTTAAGAGGCACTGCCTGCTCATATAGGGTCTTGTATTGCCCAAACTGAGTGCTCACCTTGGCAAGCTCATGAGCCATATCCCCTGAAGGTCCTAAACATAAGGCTGTAAAATCCACACACCACTGTGTCAACTCCTACTGGCGGATCACTGCCTGATCTCGCTCTGCTCAAGCCACCTCTAGCTCTACTCGTAGTGCCCTGACCTCTGCCACACTCTCATCTAGCCTCCTCTAAAGATCTAACACCTTCTGGTCTATCGTGGTGTCCTGGGGAAATTTCGAGGAAGACGGTATCTCCTCCTCTCCCTCCACCATCCTCCATCTCAAGAGTCTCTCAGCCTCATCCATGGCATCATCATCATCATCATCTACAACATCCTCTCCATCGACTCCCTCATCCTGAGGCACATCTACGTCCACATCCACATCCTCCTCCTGTCTGGCCTCCTCCTCGAGCACAGGCTCCTCCTGTCTCTCCTCCTCCTACTCCTACCTCAGCTGCTCCTCCACATCCATCTCGGGCTCCTCCTGCCTCAGCTACTCCTCCTCCGCTCTCTCCCCCTCCTCGTCCACCTCGAGAATGGCATCCAATGCGGCTTTGGCCACACATGGTCGCACCCTCCTGCCTTGTCTCTTGCCATCCCTCCTCCATCTTTGGCCATCTCCTCCATCATCCCCATCATCTCCACCCCGACCTTCGTCCTTGCCCCCATCTCGTCCTCCACCCTAGCCTCCATCCCTCCCCCTGCCTCCATCCCTACCTCCATCCCTCCCCCGGCCTCTACCTCTATCACCATCTCTGTCCCATCACCTAACTCTCGGCACACATGGTATAATTGACCTCCTGTCCACAGGTGCTGGCCCATCTGGATCTGTTAGTGGCACTAGTTGATGTGCTTTCCACCATAGGTCATAGTCAGCCGTAGTCCCTGGATCTTCCTCCCCACCTCTCCAACCCCACTACTGGGCTACTAGCCCATCAATCTACTACTCGAAAAAAACTACAGGAATCGTTGGCTCCCAAGCTGACTCTCTAGAAGACCGAGCATACTCGGTTGTGCCTGCAGGTACACCCTGCTGCTCTCCAAACTATCTAAGGACATGCTGTGGTAGATACATCTCTATAATCAACTAGCTCTACATTTTCCTACCAATTAGGTAACGATACTGTCTACAAAGGCTGAGATGGTCGACCTCATCATCCCACTGCTAGCAGCCTCTATACGGTCTCCAGATGAATGAAACCATGGTATCAGTCTGATGGTGCCACCAACCTATGTCTCCCATCCATGTCTGTTGTAAGGCACTGAAATAGTAATAGGCATAGGGCATCCCCTCAGCTAGCTCAGGTCTCTGAATAGGCAGATGAAATATCGCTATATCCTCCCATGCCCATATCATCAGGAGTGTGGTGCTACATGAAATGCTCTCTGCCCTCCTGTAGGCAACCTCGTGAAGCTGGTGGTAGAGTGTGCCCAAAAAATAGGACCCCTAGACATATATTGTCCTATCCCACCTCATCCCCACTATCACATCTCCCCAACCAATGGGAAACCCATGTTCACGACGGTTGGGAATCAGTATCCAGCTGATCAATGTCACCAAGAATGCATTGAACCAAGTGTAATGCTCTGCCATAAAATCCAAATAGATCTCATAGCCCTGGATGTCGAGTCATGCTCCCTCATCCTGATAGTACGCTGTGAAATTCTGATGGCCATGGTGAGGGTCATAAACGATCCACTCTCCTTGGATTGGCAGGCATAGAATATGGTAAACATCCTCATGTGTAACTGTCGCCTCTCCCATCGGTAGGTGGAAGGAGCATGTCTTTGAATTCCATCGCTCATATAATGTAGTCAATAGTCCCCTATTTTCCCGAATAGCAAGCATATACGCAACATAAAATAGACCTAGTCATATCAACTGTCGTCGTTCCTGTGGAGTCAGCTGATCACCAAACCAGAAGGTCGATGGCCTGCTCTCCCAAGTATAGATGGGCACAAGTTGTCTTTGCATAAAGCCAAAACAACGTGTCAGTACCTTCTAGACAATTGACACTGTCATCAAAAAATATTTCAAATTTGAAAAGCATTAAAATCAGCACTAGTCAAAGTCAAAGTCAAATGCGTCGCATTGACTGCACTTGCCTCACGAAATAATGGTTGCATCATTCAGTACTACACATGCATTGTGACATATCGATTGCATTGTTCTATCATTCAATTGTGTGGCAACAGATCATTTGCATCATGATATATGACACATGCGTCACTTCTTTCAAATGCATCGCTCAAACAGGCGAATGCGTCACAAAATGGCATATACGACGTTATAACTCTCGAATGCAATACGATATCGTGAATGCGTTGCACTTTTTAGAAAATTTGTTACACATCTTGGCATCCCCTAAATACCCCTTACACTTGCGTCATTGTTTTTATGGTCATCAAATTAACTTATCAGGACCCTTTCCAAATTTTTCCGTCCCCGACCCAAAATTTGAAAAATTTCCCGAAGGGGCATTGATACTCTATACCTTCATTGGGGCATATTTTTGACTTATTTTCTTTGTCACAATGTGACATGCTACATTATGACAAAGAGGGGTAAAATGTAGACACTTAAAAATGACCTAGGCCTGCAAGCTCTATTTTTACCACTTTCATCCTAGCATAATTATGACATTTAATTATGTCCTTGGTCCACATTAGACTATTAATTAAATAATTCATAATTATTTAATTAATTCATGTCCTTTTATTCTTCATGATTATTAAATAAATAAATTTTATTTATTTATTAAATACGTCATTAATTGTCTAAGTCTTCCCTTAATTAAATAAATTTCTTAATTTATTTAATTATCTTTATTCATTTATTCTTCCTGATTATTAAATAAATGAATTTCATTTATTTATTTAATGTCACTAATTCTCATAATTAAGTGAATTTATTAATTTATTTAATTATTAATCATATCTTCTAAATTAAATAATTATCTTTAATTATTTAATTGTCAAAATTAACATTTCCCCCATTTTAAATAAATGAAATTATTTAAAATGATATCACATTATTAACTGTCAATTCATTTTGGTAAATAATCTGAAAAAGATTATTTATTATCACACAAAATCCTTATTTTGAATTAATTTAATTCAAAAAGGTAATATTCTTCCAAAAATCAAGTAATTGAGAAAATTATTGATTTTCCAAGTTTGCTTTTCAGTCCAACTCTTATCTTCTTGATTTTTCGAATCTTATAAATCAAGCAGTCTTTATCTTCTTGATTTTTGAAAATCTTTATCCTTTTGACTAATTGTCACATTTATTCTTGACCGATGATTTGATTTTCTCAAATGACATCTTAACATCTCATTTAATGATTTTTCCCTAACCCTAATTAGGGATTGTCACATGAAATATCGCCCACTAATTTTAGGCTTTGTTAGCTTTCAATCTCGTCCATCCATCCAAATTAGTATTTTCTATAAAATGACAATTTTTCTCATATTTTGGTACCACTTCATTAATATAGACATTCATGCTTAGAATTTACTTTGCATTTAGCTTATTTAATTTGATTACTTGTCATAGGCATAGTCATTTGTCATTTGTCATAGGCATTTTGTCATTCAAATCCTTCAAAACTTGCATAGGACAGTCATAGACATTTGCTCACACATACAAATCTGAGGGCAACAATCACAATTGCTACAAGCTAGAAGGCACTATGGAGATGAATCATGGAAGCTTTGAGGAATAACTGGAATAATATTTCTTGTATTTTCTTTCAATGTACTTCATAGCTCTTTGGGTTTTATTTTATGATCTAATATGTTAATCTAACGTAAAATTTACCCATTAATACACAGAGTGTGAAGAAGAGTGAAGAAGAGTGAAGAAGAGTGAAGAAGTGTTCATGTGCTTAACCGAAACTATGATTAAGCATTAGCAAATGCTATTTTATTAGTTCAAATCCCTATGGATGTAATCCAAATCTTACTGTAAGATAGTGTGCCTTCCTTTGGGTTGTGACCCTTATTGTAATTGAGCAGTGAGCTCTAGGCAGTGTGCCTAAATTCATGTGTATTCCCCATTTCATTCTTTACACTTTCAACAGGGTATAAACTTGTCGATAAACCTCCACCATGGTTTTTCCCCTAACAGGGTTTCCATGTAAAAAATATTGGTGTTATGTGTGTTTCTAATGTGTTAATGAGTTATGCTTTCATTGTTATTAATCAGATCTGAGAATAAGGTTAATAAGTTGAATAAGTTTTAAATTTATGGGACAACTAATTCACCCCACCTCTCAGTTGTCTTCTCTTGTGCTGCCAACAATTCGTATCAGAGCTTGTGTGGTGAAAAGAGATTTTTTTCATTGATTTCAAAGGGGGAGAAGATCATGTGAAAGAGTTGAGGAGAAAATGAGTCAGGGCCTAAGGGGGAGTAAGTGTTAAGAGATAGTTGCATTGATGGTATTTTTCACATCATGTGTTGCCATCAATTCAAAATGGGGAGATTGTTGGATGTTGTGGTTGTGTTGTTGATATGTGGTTTTCATTGATGTCAACACTATTAGCATTAATTCATTAGAAGTTGTATATGTCGAGGATATTGAGAAAATTGTAGTGGAATGAGTTGTAGGTTGTCAGTGCTAAAGTGAAGTTCAGTATATCAGTTATTTTATTACATTGATGATTAAAGTTTGTGGACTAAAGGGTTTGTTGCTAAGTGTATCTAGTTTATCCATGTTGAGTTTCAAAGATCCGCATGAAGTTTTGACCGAGTTATGAAGATTTATATTTTGACAGTTTTTTGTTGCTTCAATTGGTGTTCCTAATTGAAGATGATGTGATTTCATTTAGTTTAGTTGAGGTGGATGCTTCTTTGGTGATTCATGATGTTTGTTGATGTTTCTAGATTGTTCTCTATCTATGTTGCATGTCCAATTTGATCAGTTAGCTTGTGTTTGGCAATTTTCTCTTGCGTGTTCATGTTTTTCATGTTCTTGGCCGACATGGTGTTTGTAGCTTGTTGTGTATCTTTGAGGAGTAATTAATTGAAGTGTTTTCATGTTGGAGATGTTGATTTGGGTCTTCACTAAGTTGTGGTCAACCTTAGTTGATTCACATTAATAATTGTTGTTGATTTGGGCTGACAGTTTATATTCATTTTCTTATTTTGTTGAACCTGACATATACCGATGAAATTTCTTGTTGTGGATATATATATATATATATATATATATAAGTGATTGTTTACATCATTGGAAGCATGTCAGGAATGATCTCGTGTGTATGTGTGAACAAAGTCCTAATCATTCAAAGGAAAATCAAAGTGTGAAGAAGAGCGAAGAAGAGTGAAGAAGTGTTCATGTGCTTAACTGAAACTATGATAAGGAATTAGCAACTACTATTTTGTCAGTTCAAATCCTTGAAGATCTAATCTACATTTTTCTGTAAGAGAATGTCTCTTCGTTTGGGCTATGAGCCTTGTTGTAATTGAGTAGTGAGCTCTAGGCAATGTGCCTGAATGTATGTGCATTCCCCATTTCATTATTTATACTTTTAATAGGGTATAATCTTGTGGACTAACCTCCACCATGGTTTTTCCCCTAACAGGGTTTTCATGTAAAAAAAATTGGTGTTATGTGTGTTTTTGATGTGTTGATGATTATGCTTTAATTGTTATTAATCAGATCTGAGAATAAGGTTAATAAGTTGAATAAGTTTTAAATTTATGGGACAATTGATTCACCCCCCTCTTAGTTCTCTAACCTTGTATTTCCAACAATTCATATCAGAGCTTGTGTGGGGAAAAGAGATCTTTGTCATTGATGTCAAAGGGGGAGAAGATCATGTGAAAGAGTTGAGGAGAAAATGAGTAAGAGCCTAAGGGGGAGTAAATGTTAAGAGATAGTTGCATTAATGGTGTTTTTCACATCATGTGTTGCCATCAATGCCAAAGGGGGAGATTGTTGGATGTTGTGGTTGTGTTACTAATATGTGGTTGTCATTGATGTCAACACTATTAGCATTAATTCATTAGAAGTTGTATATGTCGAGGATATTGAGAAGATTGTAATGGAATGAGTTGTAGGTTGTTAGTGCTAAAGTGAAGTTCAGTTTGTCAATGAGTTCAGTATGTTGATGATCAGAAGTTTTGGACTAAAGGGTTTGTTGCTAAGTGTATCTAGTTTATCCACATCGAGTTTCAAAGATCCATATGAAGTTTTGATCAAGTTATGAAGATTCATATTCTAATAGTTTTTATGTTGCTTCAGTTGGTGTTCCTAATTGAAGATGATGGATTTCAGTTAGTTTAGTTGTTGTGGATGCTTATTTGGTAATTCATGATGTTTGTGGATGTTTATATATCATGCTCTATCTGTGTTGCACGTCCACTCTGATCATTTAGCTTGTGGTTGGTGATTTTCTCTTGCGTGTTCATGTTTTTCATGTTCTTGGCCGACATGGTGTTTGTAGCATGTTGTGGATCTTCAAGGAGTAATTAATTGAAGTGTTTTCATGTTGGATATGTTTATTTGGTTCTTCACTAAGTTGTGGCCAAACTTAGTTGATTCACATTAATAATTGTTGTTGATTTGGGCCGACAGTTTATATTCATTTTATTATTTTGTTGTTACAAATATATATATAAGCGATTGTTTACATCATTGGAAGCATGTCAGGAATGCTCGTGTGTGTATGTGTGAACAAATTCCTAATCATTTGAAGGTAGAGAAAATTGTGAAGAAGAGTGAAGAAGAGTGAAGAAGTGTTCATGTGCTTAACTGGAACTGTGATCAAACATTAGCAGATGCTATTTTGTTAGTTCAAATCCCTGTGAATGTAATCCAAATATTTTTTTAAGAAAGTGTGTCTTCCTTTGGGATGTGAGCCTTGTTGTAATTGAGTAGTGAGCTCTAGGCAATGTTCCTAAATGCATGTGCATTCCCCATTTCATTATTTATACTTTTAACAGGGTATAATCTTGTGGACTAACCTCCACCATGGTTTTTTCCCTAATAGGGTTTCCACTTAAAAAATCTTGGTGTTATGTGTATTTATGAAGTGTTGATGATTTATGCTTTCATTGTTATTAATTAAATCTAAGAATAAGGTTAATAATTCAAATAAGTTTTAAATTTCTTAGACAACTGATTCACCCCCCCTCTCAGTTGTCTTCCCTTGTGTTGCCAACACCCCCAAAGTGCAAACCAAGCTACAGTGTCACTATTTGCATGCATGGGCCTGTTTGATCTAAAACTCTAAAAACCTAACAGAGCTGTGATGTAGCCAGTCACATTGGCATCTCCCTTTGACATTTGGAGCCCTAATACCAAATTGTGATGTGGCATCACAATAAGTAGTAGCAACGCTATTTGACCCCTAGCATTGTCGATTTAGCATTTGTAGCATCGCTATATAGTGACGCTAGACAAGTTTGACCTTTTAATCATATTAAATGCACACAAAAATTGAAATTAAAGGTCGGGATAGCATAACATACTACTGGTCCTGCGCTTGGAGGTCTCTGGTACAATCGAACTCACTCAAAAATGTGTCAGGGAAGCACTCTTTTTGCCATTCTACAAGAGGGTCAGAGCTCAAAAGTGAAGGAATTCTCAAATTGTGAATGTGAAAATGACCCCTCTAAGGCTATTTAAGCATGAAAATTAGGGTTTTTTGACTTGTTTTAGCTGCCAAAATAGGGTTTTATGCCCCCGACCCTATTTATTTCCAACCGAAGCTCATTTTGCATCCGTTTTTTGCATTTTGGTATATTTTTAGCATCTTGGAGCCTTTTTGGACCCATCGGGCAGCGTATCCTCTTTTTTCAAGAAATCACCCAAAAATCCAAATTTTTCGTTCGATCTCTTGAGGGGGTAGTATACCAGCATAATTATTCCACTGAAATCAATCAAATCCTCTAGATTTTGCAACTTGCACAAGTAAATAAATTTATTTTATTTATAAATTCTTCTATTTCATTCAAAAAGACATCTCTTTGGAATATTCCTCCAATTTGAAATCTCTCTCCAAAAAGGACTTGTCCTCCAACATGGCATTTATAACTCTTACAAGTTCTTTTTCTTGAGCCAAGTGGCATTAAATCCTCTTCCACATCTTCCTCCACAAGCCATCTTTCAAATTTCAAATTTCCACCTAATTGCATTTATTTGCACATTGATCAAAATGTGCTCCACCTCTCTTCAATAACATGTTGACAAGTGGCACATTATTATTGGTTTATCTTTAATCTCACATCCTGCATGTTTTGCATTCCTCCATCCTTCTTTCCTATAAGTGGAGGGTTCTTCTATTGATTTTGGATCAATAACTTGAGGAAAAGTCACTATCTACATATTTGAAGAAAATTTCATCCACTTTCATCAAAGTTATCGTAGCATTTCATCACCATAGCTAGGTGATTGAGAATTTTTATCAAGGATCACATTGTTCATCATCAAAGCTTGCAAGGAATTGGGAAATGGATACTTTCCACATCAAAGTAGCACCAATTCCCCCATGGGATGTTGGGTTTGAACATTTGAATAGGATTTAAATAACTTTTATTTGGTTTCTTTACTTTATTTATTGTTCATTGTGCTTTGAATGAATCCCATTGGGAATGCTAGTTTAAATTTGTTTATTGACTAACATTGTGTTGTTTGTCTATGTTTGAGCAAGTCTAGAGCTACCATTCACATGTACATGTAATAATAGATACATTAGATTCATGTTATGGGTATGTGCAGGATCATCATGGAAAAAACAGGCCCTTAAGTGGCAAAAATTTAGAAAAATCAAAAGTTAGGAAAGTTGACGTAAAAATTTGAATAAGTTATCTATATTATTTCAAAAATATGTAAGAATAGAATCTGTAGAAAATTGAATGTAGTTTCTAAACTATTAGGTTTATTTTTTATTTTTAAATCTATTTGGTGAAAATTTGAAATTTCAATGCAGTAGTACTTAAATTTCAGGGAAAAAATAAGAAGTAGGTGTCCATCTGACCACCCTAACCACAATAAAATGATAATTATTTTTTATAAGATTTTAGATATAAGTAGAGGACTCATGTCCAGATGTGATACATTATTTTTTGTATTTTTTTCCATGTAAGTAATTAATTATGAATTTTTTATTACAACTTTAAAAAAATATAAAAACTCGTATGTCTAACCACCTTAACTTGGTCAAAACTTCATGAAATTCAATTTTTTTGTTTTAATCCTATAGTATACAAAGCATAGAATGTGACGCATGTTTTGGATTCCAAAAATGTGATACCATTTGAAAGCTATAGATGTTTTTCAATCAACCTATCAATAGGGACTTTAGTCGTAGTTCAAATAGAAAAATAATAATAATAATTTATTAAATTTAAAAGTAAATCATAATTTATATTGGTGGAAAGCTGAGAATCTCCTTTAAAAACCCTTTTCATTTCATCAATTTTATGTAAGAAAAAAGTTGTCAGCTGCATACCCTACACATACCCATCATATCAGGACTTTTTCGCCTGTTATGATCTTGCACATACCTTTAATACTTTTCACAACTTCTATAATAATATCCTTATATAGTCACAACTAAAATCCTTCATACAAACCCCACAAAATAATTAACCACTCACAACCACACAATATATTGTCAAAAATATGTTTTGTAAGTGTTTATAGCATGGAAGGACCTAATAATATTCCTAAAATACAAGGAAGAGCACAAATATTTTGTTTAAGTCTAATATTTTCCCTTTCTCCATTCATGATTCTTGCCTATCGAAATGGGAAATAGAGCCATTGTGATAAAATAATGTAAATATTTATATGAATTTGCAATGAGAATCATTTTTATATAGTTCATATATTTATAATTCATCACACTTTTCATTTCCTATTGAACCATAATAGCTCAAATTTATTAAACTTGCATTAAGTAAGAGCCAATAATTTTTTTTTTAATGGTCTATATGTTAGGAATAGGATTGTAGAGCAATGTATAATAAAATTAATGCAAAAAAAATAACATAGAGACACAAATATATGTGGTTCACCCAATACATAGGCTACATTTGTAAAGAAATAGTTAGTCCTTTCTTTATTTCATCTATCAAAATGAAGGGATGTAATATACAACACATCGGATGTAACTTCCTCTTCTCTCTCATAATCTCCTCACACAATAAAATATAATATAAATCCATAATACAATTCCCTCACAAAAGGGGTTTTCCTTCTATGGAAAGACAAACCAACATAACCTCTACCATCAAATTTGTGAACAAATGATGAATAATACAAAACCAAAAAGATCAAGCTTCATAACTAACACTATAGTATTTTGATACTACCAAATCATTGTTGAACAAAGGTTGTCATTGGTGCCAAAGGAGTTTATGGTTGTCAAAGGTGCTCACTAAGTTGTGAAAGGAATCCTTTTAGGAGATTAGTTCAAATTAAATGTAATTGTACTACCATATGTTTTTGAGTTGATGCAAAAGTACATATTTTTATCTATATATTGAGTTAATAATTTGAAGAATGTTTGTATTATCATACTACATTTGTTCATGTTGACAAAAGTGATCCAAAAGTATAATTTAGAATGTTTCAGATCAACTTCTCAAGGTGGAGAAATTTCTCTAGCAATACAATTATGATGAATATTTCTTTTTGAAGGTGATTTTGGCTCTGTAGTTTGAATAGAGAGTATGTATACACATGTTCTATCATATTCCAAAGTTTCTAGAAGATATGTTTAGCATGCAAGAAGTATGAAGTGATAGAAGGATCTCTATGCTTTTTTGTAAATTAGTTGGTGTTCAAGAATTGTGCAGTAATGGCTAGTAGGGTACAACATTCAAAGTTAGCTTGTGGTGTTAAGATAGGACCTAGTTAAGGTTCAAGTAGAAGTGCATGGAATCGTGTTCTTTTGGTGACAACAAAAATGACTTAGGACTGACCAATTACACATTTCATGTAATTTGAATTTTGGTCCACCTTATGTTGTCTTAGTTAATTGTGGACCGTTGGTTGACATGTACTAATATTAATGCAATGTATTGAATATAATCATACATTTTATGTAGATGTACACTTTAAGAGAAGGTGGTGAGTTAATATACAAGGATATGATTTTGGAAGCATGTATTATTCAATGTGAAGCATATCAATTACTATGCACCATTATCAGATAATATTAAGGAGTGTAGTGGAGTGTTTGAATCAAGTTCATTCTATTTGTAGGTTGTGTAATCAACACCAAAGGTCCACAAGCTTTATAATTGTAATTTTGTAGGAAAATTTTTCTACTCATAGAGCTAGTGCTCATATAATCTTATTGGGGATTGGTGTCTCTATTAGGTTGGTTCCTACAAATACATTTGGGGATTGGTATCTCTATTAGGTTGGTTCCTACTTTATCTTGTAAATTCCCTTATTATATTTTTTGCTTTATGAGGTTGGATTTAGATAGTAGATCCAAGCAACTATTCTCACCATGGTTTTTCCCATCTTGGGTTTCCATGTATATCTGATGTTCTCTTGTGTGTGATGAGTCTAGTTTATAGGATAATTTTGGTAGAAATTATGATCTATTTGTTGAAGTTGTCATGGACCTTGATGTTTGAATGTTGACATTTCCTCAAAACCATAGACATTGGGCCTAATTTTATTCCTACAAATCTTTAATGACATTGACATGTTATATGGACTATCTGTGTTAATTCTACATAGATATGCAATTATTATGTGTACTAATATTTCCATGTAGATAAGATTTGAGTCCACTAAATTAAGAAGATTCTGCCAGCTGGTCATTTACCATAAGAGTTAACAAACTAGTCATGCAAAGGTCAACGAAGGAAATCATTCAAACAGGCTGATGGTGGGAGATTCCCCAAGAAAACCAAGTTGTAACCACCTTGTAAATGGTTTTTATTGTTATTGAGTGAATATAGGCATTACTGTTGTCCTAAATCTATGTTGAGAAAAGCATGTTTGACTAGATTCCATGCATGCGTAACCATCTCTCCACCTTCTTTGCTTTCCCTAAAATGGCGTCGTCCCAATTCATGGAGTTGACTTCCTTGCTTAGTTGGTAGTATAAATAAGGGTCGGATGCTCCTTCTCAAAAGGTTGCGTGATTTGATATTGTACTTGCATTCTTAGTTTTCAGTGATACAATTACACTACTCTATTGTACTCATGTATTCTGATAAATAAAATGAAGTTATAAGTCCATGCATCTGATTTTTCATTAGTTTTAGAGGATACTTATCCAAGGGGGGCCACTTGGTGAGTATTATGTCCTTTAGTTTAGTATTAATTTAGTTATTACTTTCTATTTAGTAATTAGATAAGAATTTGGCACCAATTGTTCTTGCAGCCACTAGCATTCTATTTTGTGACTATTCCTTCAGCCAAAGCAGATAGAGTAGTTTCCTATTTGTTTCTCAAATTTTCATTTTTTTCATGCATTTTAGCTTAGTTTTCTTAGTATAGTTGTTGGTTAATGATCAACATAAATTTTATTCCTTTCCAAGCAATTTACTTTCAGCATTGTGTCTTTCTTAGCTATAGAATGGAAATTGCTACCTTGGATTTCTAGTGCACATACTGTGTTGACCCATTTGAAGTTCACCTCCTTGGGTTGACAATTTAAATTCACCTTCATGATGATTGAAATGACTATTCAGTTTAGATGTCCAATCTCTGAATCACAGCTGTAAGGGCTTAGTTGTTAGATCATTGTTGGAGGCCAACATTTTTGGTGTCGTTGTTGAGGATGGTGTCAAACTAGGAAGTTCTTTGGATTCAGTGATAGTTTTCTTGTTGTAGTATTTCTGAAAGTTGTTCTTAGTGTACCCCTCATTTAGGAAGTAATGACCCACCTTATTCTTTCCAATTCTTTTTGTGAGTTGGCTGATAGTGAGTTGATACTACATGCATAGAGGAAGGAGAAGAGATGCTTATGGGATATTCCTTCCTAACAATCCTGAGTCATTCTAGCTAGTTGAATATCAAAACCTCCCAAGAGAAGAAGAAGAAGATCCACACCCCTTTGTTGATGCATTTCCTGATTTGACTAGCTCTAAAGTTTCCTCTAAAGACCAAAATCAGTTTGAGAATCCCTTTGCTTGGGAAATCCATCAAGAAGGCATAGTTGATGAAAATAGGAATAGACCTAACCAACCAACTTTTCCTTTCCCCATTTCCCACCAGAATGAAGTTGACAATCTAAAAAATATCCCTGCTTCAGCCCTTCCTAAGTTTTATGGACTTGTTACAGAAGACCCTAATACTTTCTTGTTCGAGTTTGATATACTCTGTAGGATTTATGACTATACCACTGATGCTCAGAGGTTTAGCTATTTCCTACCACCTTGAAATCTCCACACTATACCCTCAACGAAGAATCACAAAAGCTACTTTTCCTAAGAGGAATTAATGAGAGCTACACTGATGCCTTAGACCTGATGAAAGGAGGAGATATCGCTCAAGTTCATTGGGAAGACATCAAGAAAATATGCTAGAACTATTCTAGGGAAGCTTCAAAGAAAGGAAGAGCTTACCAATCTTCCATGGGAAATTCATTTGCCAGTAGAGTTTCAAGGATAGAGATCACACAGTTGTTGGCAGATTTCAAGCAAGACATCATAAACAATCTACCTACTCAGTTGGATATACTTCAAGCCAAGAAGAAACAAGAGGAGGTAGAGGCAATGTTGGAAGAGTATTGCCCCCATTGCAGAAAAAAGAAGAAGGACTGTAGATGCAAGGTGGTCGCTAATACTAAAAGTAAACAGATTCCGCCTGAGTTCAAACCAATCTAGATTGAGGAAGATCAAGTCAACTATATTGCACAAAGGAGGCCTTGGGCTCCAAGACAAGGTATGCCACAAGATCCACTATATTAGGTTGGGCCATATTTCAATTCATATTCATCTAGTAACCAATGGAATCCACCCTATCCATCTAGCTATAGAGGATATCCACCACAACCTTGGGGTAACCCTTCAAATGATTGGCCTAATCATAAAAACTCTCCACCCTAGTAGCAACAACCTTAGGGGAATTGGAAAAAATTTCAAGGGCATTGGAAACCACCTCTAGGAAATTTGTAGCAAACAAATCAATGGAGGGGAGGAAAACAATGGACAACCTAGACAACCAGTTACATGTAGCAACCTTCTCAGCTCCAAAAACTTGCTATAATGCCTCCCCCTGCTAATCCAAGCTCAAATCCACCTAAACCTACTCAACTACCAACTCAGCCCGCACCCAATCTAAATAACAAACTACATCAACAACATGTATACTCTGCTTATTCAAATCAATTCCCTGCATATGTTGTGAGTGTAAGTGACATCCACTTGCATTCAGGAACTACTTTACCAGACCCTTCCAAGCCCATTATCACTGAGCTTCCCATAGAAGAGGAAGAGGAACCTCTGAATGATCCCACTCAGCCAAGTGAACCTAAAAATCTTGAACCAATCGCAGTCAAGCAGACTGAACAAGAACCACCATTTCCTTAGAGATTGGAAGTTGCCAAGAAAAAGGAAGAAAAAGAGGACACAAATTTTGACATCTTGGATCAGCTAAAGCATATATGTTTCTAGATACCTCTATTCTAGGCCATAAAGGATGTCCTAGTCTATGGAAAGGTAATCAAGGAAGCATTCCTTAAGAAGCCAGGAAGAAGAAAGACCCCACTACAATTCATGTGGTGGGACAACTAGTTGACATCATGCTTGGAAAAGCGATTTTCCCTAAGTACAATGACCTAGGTAGTCATGTGGTAGGAGTTGTTATAAACGTCATCCAAATAAAGAATGCTCTGATTGATTTGGGGGCAACAATAAATGTAATGACTAAGGACATCCTACAACAACTAAACATTGCAAGCATGAGATATACTCCTACTTTCTTCCACCTTGCTAATAGTTCTACTATTAAGCCTGATGGTAGACTAGAGGATCTTGTAGTAATTCTAGACTCCTCAAAGTACCCAATAGACTTCATGATTCTCTCTCCTAAAGCTAGGCGGGTATCCCATTATTCTTGGAAGGCCATGGTTAGCAACTGCAGATGAATATATTGGATTTTTGTCAAGTGACATGACCATTTCTAATGGGAAGAGCACCAAATTTATTTTTTTTATCCTCCTTCTTAGTCATCCCATGATGAGGATAATCTCGTATGGCCACATGTTGGTGAAGAGGCCGAGGAAGTTAATTCTGTGGTGCACCTTATGATGTTAGGAAGAAGCTCTTTCATGCAATTTCAAGATGAAGATGAAGTATTAGCTAACACCATTTAGAACCATTGTGAAGTGGAGGAAGCATCATCTTCTCATTCTGCTACTCCAGTCAAGACACTTCTCCATGTTCTTCTTGTAGACATTCTTCTTGCAACCACTCTTCCTATAGCCAAGATTCCTATAGCAATAGGTATGTCCCATACATTGCTGCCATGTGAACTCAAGGTACCATTCATTAATGAAGCAACCATGATAGAGTTAACTACACGTATAGGTGTCAGAAGGAAAATATCTGAATGTTAACAACAAACTGAGTGGAGAACAACAATTGTTATTGGAAAACTTATTGAGGACCCACCAACATGCATTTGTGTGGGAATATTATGATGTGAAGGGATTGTAACCTAAGCTTTGAACTCACATAATTTAAATTAGAGATGATTGCACCCAAGTGAGGCAACCACAAAGAAGAATTAACCTTGCACTGAGAGAAATTGTAAAAGGGGAACTGCAAAAATTGCTAGATATAGGATTTATCTACCCTATTTCAGATAGCTAGTGGGTGTCTCCATTAGTGATTGTGCCCAAGAAAGGAGGGAAATAGAAATTTTGTGTTGATTACAAATAACTCAATGCTACCACCAAAAAAGACCATTTTCCCTTACCTTTCATAGATCAAGTTTTGGACTCACTTGTAGGAAAGCAATACTTTTCTTTTCTAGATGGATTCAGCAGCTACAACCAGATCCAAATTGAACTAGAGGACTAGGAGAAGACCACCTTTACTTGTCCATGGGGGACCTATGCCTAATCAGTACTCCCATTTGGCTTATATAATGCACGTACAACTTTTCAGAGGGCAATCATCAACATATTTTTAGATATCTCTCTTGATTGCATGAAAATTTACATGTATGACTTTACCACCTATGGTGTTGATTTCAATCAGGCATTGGAAAATTTTAGGAGAGTCCTACAAAGATGTGAAGACCAAAATATGTCTTTAAATAGTGAAAAGTGCTTCATGATGTTGTAGGAAGGTGTAGTCCTTTGCCATTACATCTCCCACAAAGGAATTCAAGTAGATCATGCAAAGATTGAGATGATCACAAATATTTCCACACTTACAAAACAAAAGGATGTTAGGAATTTCTTGGGCCATGTAGGATATTATAGGAATTTCATCAAGGATTTTAGCAAAATAGCAGCACCATTGTATACTCTTCTCACTAACGATGTTGAATTCCAGTGGACTAAATATTGTGACAAGGAATTTTCTTATTTGAAGGTAGCCTTGACGCATGCTCCTATACTCAAAGGACCTAATTAGGAGCTTCCTTTCCACATCCATACAAATGCATTAGAATATACCATAGGAGTAGTCTTAGGATGGAAATAAAGAGCTATTGAAAATGCCATTTATTTTGTCAGCAAAAATTTGTAGGGAGCCAAACTCAACTATACAGTGATAGAAAAAGAAATGTCGGTGGTGATCTATGCCCTGAAAAAAACTAGGCATTACATAATAGGTTACCAAATCTTTGTGCACACTAATCATGTAGCCAATATATATCTCATGAATAAACCTCTAATCTCTGGTAGGCTAGCAAGATGGTTGTTGTTGATGCAGGAGTTTAATATAACCATTGTGGATAAACCAGGGAGGGCCAATGTTGTTGTAGACTTTCTTTCAAGGCTTACTACATCAGGGGATAATCAAGGTATAGATGACTCTTTTCCTGATGAAAATATATTCTCCATTAGTGTACAAACACCCTGGTATGTTGACACAACCAATTATCTGGTCACAGGTAGATTTTCTCCTCACTTCTCTCCAAAAGAGACAGGGAACTCATTGAAAAATATTTTCCTTTCTCATGGATTGTTGGATGTTTCTTTTATACTAGACCAAACCATGTCATGAAGATGTGTAAGAGAAGATGAGACATATGGTATTTTGCATGCATGTCACAAAAAACCATGTGGAGGACATTTTGTAGCCAAGAGGACAACAATGAAGATTTTGAACATAAGATACTATTGGCCCACAATTCATAAGGATGCATAAAGGTATACTAGAAAATGTGATAGATGCCAAAGAGTGGGTAGGCCAACCAAATCTGATGAGATTCCACTTTACCCTCAGGTAGTAATCACTCCCTTTGAAAAGTGGGGATTGTATTTTGTAGGACCCATTGACCCTCCATCAAATGGTAAGTCTTATATCCTGGTATACACTGATTATGTAACAAACTGGGTAGAAGTTAAGGCCATGAAGCATGCAAGAGATAACAAGGTTGCAGATTTTCTTTATGAGGATATTTTCACAAGGTATGGAGTTCCAAGATAGATAGTGATTGATCAAGGGGCTCAATTCACATCAACCCTTGTTGCAACACTAGTCAATGAGTACAACATAAGACATAGGAAGTCTACTCCTTATCACCCCCAGGCCAATGGCCAAGTTGAGGTGACCAATAGAGAAATTGAATCTATTCTGACAAAAATAGTAGCTATCCATAGAAAGGATTGGGAAAATAGGTTACTAGAAGTTGTTTGTTCCTAGAGAACTACCTAGAAAACAACTATAGGCTTCACTCCATCTGATTTGTATGGAAAGATAGCCATGATGGCCATTGAATTTGAACATAAGACTCTTAGGACTACAGTAGATTTGAGGATGGATATCTGTGAGGCACAAAGAGAAAGAATCATGCAGCTGAATATTTTGGATGAGATGAAGAAAAAATCCTTGCATCACATAGAGGTAGTGCAAAATCAGAGAATCAAGTGGCATGGAATATTCATCAAGGACAAGAAATTCCAACTAGGAGATTGGGCCCTGCTCTATGACTCAAGGTATCAGGAAAAGGCAGGAAAATTGCAGACAAGGTGGCTAGGACCATATGAGGTTGTTAAAGTATTCCCTAATGGTGATGTACAACTCACTACTATTGATCTAGTCAGATTTAAGCTGCTTTTCAATGGTCATTTCCTCAAATTGTATAACTAGAAAACTTCCAAGGAGGAGTTCCTGCAGAAATTCACTCAACATGCAACACCTGAGCTTCCTGTAGTCGAAGGAAGTGGACCTAGTGTCCCTCCTTCTAGCTAATTAAGGTATGTAATTGTCATAATAAAGACTTCCACTCCTGTGGGAGTCCACTTCTCCACCCATCCATCTCCACCTTTCTCTCTCTTCCATCAATTCACTTCATTCCACTCCACCTCATTCCACCTCATTTTCATTAATTGCTCAAATTATTTCTTAAAAGGTGATTGGTACTTCCTCCACAATATTTGTAGTGAATCTTCCATGAATCCATGTATGTGCACATTAATTGCTATGTCTTAATTGTCTTTAGTTCATTCATTTAATTGCTATAAATTAATACGGGTGTTCACCATAGCATGTCATTATTCCTTGTGCCTGTCAAATCATCCTTACCACCTCGCATGTGAGGCCACATGCTCAAATTTAGGTTGGGGGAAAGATGTGAATATTTCTCCCATGTGTTAGCCCATGCTAGTCTACATCAACAAAATTTAAATCAAGCTAATTTGAATTCTGAGTGAGATGATAGCTCGTATGTGTAAGGTAACACCAACCGCTGCCACATTTTTTCTCCATCATAAATTTCCTTTATTACTCATTTAATGTTATTATTGATCCTATCATAATCTTAAGTCATCAAAAGGTAAAACAGAAAGAGAAAAAAGAAAGAGGTAAAATAGAAAAAACTAAAATTTAGACGACATTAGCGTTGGAAAATTGGCAATGTTGCAAGAAGGAAAAATTTGTAGAGAAATGATTATTGGAGACAATGGGAGGTGGGTTGATCAAGAATGAACCCATGGTTCATGACGTATTATTGCATGATGCACATTCACAAGCTGAATTCAAAAACTTTGGTTGGTTAGACTACTTCCTGAAGCTGAATGGTTTTAATGAAAACATTGCATTAGAATTTTCCCAGACATTGTCTGGAGGAAAAGCCATGGTAAAAGGGCTCGAAGTATTGGCTACTAAAGAAAGAATTACAGAATTTATAGGGTTGCTTATCGAAAGTGAAAGTTACCCTACTTCTAGAGATGCCAGATCAGCTAGGGCTGAATTTATAGAACCTAGTGACCCTCCATTGAGCATGGAAAAACAAGGTGCAAAAAGAACCTCTTTGCCTAAGCCATGGAAGAAAATAGTTGTTCATGTTATAAAATATATCACCTATGAAGGACACTAGATGAATCTGCATTCCATGCACTTCAAGCTCTTGAATCACATGAGGCATGAGAGGAAGATGAAAGTGTCAAACGTGCTATACCACCCTCTTTCAATTATGGTGGCCGAGACTCAAAAAGGTAGGGACAATTCCATCTCCCACCATTTTTTGATCAAATTGTTAGTTGGGAAGTCTTTGCATGATGTGTCTAAGATGACTTGGGAAGAATTCATAAATATTGATCAAATTAGACTAGAGCATTTGCAACCTAAGGTTTTACCTCAGCCTCATATGTCTAGCAAGAGATTGAGCATGGCTGAAGCCACTCTAGGTACTTCAACCTCTAATGAAAGCCCTAGTATAAACCCTCCTACAACAGAGGAAACCATAGAAATTGACTCTTCTAGGATAGAGCACTTAGAAAAAGAAAGTTCCTCTCTAGATTCTGATGATGATGTTCCTCTTGGAATCCTAATGAAAACTAGGGCACAAAAGAGAGAAGCATAAATGAGAAAAGGAAAAGCTAAAAATTAGTTGGAAAAAAAAGAAGTAGCAAGCTCTAAGAAGAAGAAATCTGACACTATTCATCCTACAGCCAAAGAAAAACATGAAATCCCTCCCAAAAAATCAAGACCAGTGGGGCCAACCTTTGGCATGTCTCTGCAGGAAAGCCCTAAGTCTAGAGAAATATCACAGGTGGACACAAAAGCTCCAATGGGGTAGGTGAATGTCGATGAAGAGGATATATTTAAGAAGGAAACAAACATAACATTGGAAAATCTTGCTAGTATTGTAGAACAAGTGGATAATCAAGGGTATGAGGAAAATTAGGATTTCCTAGAATAAGAGATCCTGCAGCATGAGCAAGAACATGAACAAAAGGCCCTGCAACCTGAATTGGGGAAACAATCAATACCCCTACAACCAGAGTTGACTGAACAACTCAAATCCCTATAGCTTGTAATATATGGAGAACAAGCATCAGTGTTAGGAAAAATGCTGGTAGGAATACATAACGCCCTTGATTTTTCAATGCACATGGTAGCTATGCATTTATGGAAAGAGATGAAAAGAAGGGAAGAAGAATTGAAGGAGGAGAAACACAGGCTGAAGAAGAAAATTCAAAAGAAAGATGAGGAGATTGAAGACAAGGATTCAAAAATTGATACCTTAAAGAAGAAGGTGGATGGTACGACAATCTTGGTACCCAAAATTTTAGAGTACAGGACCCCTCCAAGGGTCTATGCTCTGCATTTGAAGGAGAAATATCTTTCTTTTAAGTTGGAAAGGATTGTCTTAGGTTTTAACCCTTCCATTGAGACTCCTATGGAATTTTTCAATGTTTATTGGATTGCTTCCCCTGAGATGAATTTTTTGTGTGAATTCTATTTGCACAATTATGTTGTGACTCAAGACCATGATTGGAATCCACTATTGTATGTTGGGGTCCAATTAAGGGAATTTATGTCATGGGTATAGAATGAGATCAATTGGGGACAATAATATAGGGTTTATAAGCAAATGGAATCCAACATCCCTTTTCCCATCAGGGTTGAATCAAGAAATCCAAGGGACATTTATAGGGAGTGGCACAAAATGCTTCTTAGAACTAGCTATGGTAATAGGATCATGCCTTGGATAAAAGAATTTTACAGTGAATATGAGGTGGTGGCAAAAGGAAAAGAGGAAACTGTGAAGAGATACCTCTCACAAAGATGGAACAACCTAATTGATGAGATAAAATAGGTTGAGCCCCACTCTATATAGAACTATGTTGCAACTCTTAAAAGAATTGAAAAATATATTTAGATTGGAAGGACAAAAGGATGATTTTGGCTTCCTCTGACTTTTCAGCCACCTATTCTGATGTGGCCCATACCAAATTTTAGGTTTTACCACTATGATATTGCTACAGAAAGACAAATGGAGTAGATTAGATAGACAACAAGGGTTCTATTGGGATCCTTATTCATGCACAACAAACATTGATGTAGGATAGTTGGTGGTTGCAAATTTTAGGGCTTTGACTAAGCAGAAGAACAACCCTTCCCCTACTAGAGGACCAACATAATCTTAGGTTGGAGGGAGTGATGAGTCTGATTTATAGGTTAATTTTGGTAGAACTTATGATCTATTTTCTGAAGTTGTCATGGACCTCGATGTTTGAATGTTGACATTTCCTCAAAACCATAGACATTGGGCCTAATTTTATTCCTGCAAATCTTTAATGACGTTGACATGTTATATGGACTATCTATATTAATTCTACATGTGGATTAATGAATTTTCTTTAAGATAGTTATAGATATGTGATTATTATGCATACTAATATTGCAATGCAGATAAGATTCTTCCAGCTGGTCATTCACCATAATAGTTAACAAAGTGGTGATGCAAAGGTCAATGAAGGAAATCATTCAAAGAGGTCGACAATAGGAGATTCCTCATGCAAACAAAGTTGTAATCACCTTGTAAATGGTCTTTATCACTGTTCAGTGAATATAGGCATTACTATTGTGCTAAATCTACATGGAGGCAAGAACAACTGACCAGATTCCATGCATGTGTAACCACCTCTCCACTTTCTCTGCTTTCCCTAGAATGGTGTCCTCCCAATTCATGGATTTGACTGCCTTGCTTATTTGGTAGTATAAATAAGGGTCAGATGCTCCTTCTTAGAAGGTTGCACGATCTGATATTGTACTTGCATTCTTAGTTTTTAGTGATACATTTACATTGCTCTATTGTACTCATGTTTTCTAATGAATAAAATGAAGTTATAAGTCCATGCATCTCAGTTTTCATTAGTTTTAGAGGATACTTATCCAAGGGGCCCCACTTGGTAAGTATTATGTCCTTTAGTTTAGTATTAGTTTAGTTATTACTTTATATTTAGTAATTAGATAAGAATCTGGCACCAACTGTTCCTACTGCCACTAGAATTCCATTTTATGACTGTTCCTACAACCAAAGTAGATAGAGTAGTTTCTTGTTTGTTTGACATATTTTCATTTTTTTCATTCATTTCAACTTAGTATAATTGTTGGTTGATGATCAACATTCCTATTATTCCTTTCCAAGCAATTTACTTTCAGCATTATGTGTTTCTTAGCTATAGAATGGAAATGGTTACCTTGGATTTCTAGTGCACATACTATGCTGACCCATTTCAAGTTCACGTCCCTGGGTTGACAAGTTAAATGCACCTTCATGATGATTGAAATGACTATGCAGCTTAGATGTCCAATCTCTGAATCATGGTTGTAAGGACTTAGTTGTTAGATCATTGTGGGAGGCCAACAGTGTGTATGTGTGATCATTTGCTTGATTAGTAGTAGTGAAGTTTCAAGTTTCATGTTCAAATATATGTGTTGAAATTAAGAATTTTAAATAGATTTGATCTATTGACTCACCCCCCTCTCTCAATAGATTGTGTGCCCTTCAACCCTTAAAGCATCAAACCATCAAATGTGACTAGATAAATAATGATGCAAACTCTCACCACTACCTAAGATATCTTAGTCCATAAGGGAGACAACTAAAGTAAGGAAAAATAAATCATAATAGTACCTTCTATAATTTGACATAAAAATGTTATTACACAAAATCAAAAACAATGTTTGAATCTCTAGAAATATTTTTTTTAAAATTTATTTATACATGAAATGACCAAATGAACCTTCTTAAAATACATAGTATAATATATATAGAGCATTCTATCTATTTTCTTGTAGTATAGCCTTGGGTGTGTACGTTCACCTCTTATAATAAAATAATCACTAAACCCTTACATTTTCTACCTACCCAATATTATATTCAACATTTAAGTTTATATAGATATTTATAAAATTATATCTAGATAGAATATACATATGATCATGTAAAATAATTAAAATATAGCTTACAAAACCGTTTTTTTTCTTCAAGGTGCTAGTAATTGGATCCTCATATTATAAAGCTACCTAGGTAGCCCTCCTATAGTAATTTCCTCTATCAATATTCCCATATTCTCTACTTTCTCCTTTGAAAAACCATATTTTTATATATTAAAATTTTGGCAATCCTTTCAAATAAAATTAGCAACCATGAATGAGAAAATTAGAGCCAAATATTAAAATTATGATAATAATTCTAATAAACATTAAAAATTACTTAAAACATTACTTGCCCATATGTCTAAGAAAAAAAATTAAACCAAATATTCATCCCTAAAGTTAGAAATTAATGTCAAATGATGGTAGAAATCTCAAACTATTTTTTTTTATCTTTTGGACATTTATAATTATGTCCTCACATTACAAATCATCCCAATTAAACAACCTACAATCATAAATAAAATCCTAGATCCAATGTTTTCCATGCTAGATGGATCCTTTGTAGTATAAATGTGCATATATAACCAATTTTTTAAAAAATAATGCCAAAGGAGAGTCACTAGAACATAAAATAATATATATGATGAGGAAATAAATTCTTTTCAAAAAGATAATAGTTGTAAATGATTTATAAAACACTCTATATCTTGGCGTATTTGGAAGCCATAATATCAGTAAATTAGAAAGGAAAATAAATATAGAATAACCCCTAAGAAATTTGAGAGGGAATCCTAATATAATTCTACTTTCTATTAATCATTTTTTTATAATCCCACAATACATATAACCTACAATCCAAATAAATGGATTTTAATAATGAAATTTCCCCTTATTATATGTTCATCTTATGTCACAACAAGAAAGCCCAAAAATATATATTTGTGCATATAGCTTTTATTCATGCTAGGAACAATAATACTACTAGTGACATGGTTATCTGCCCTAGATTTTATAATTACCAATGTCATATGCTATGGAATATAAAAATTCATGAATATTACGACATATTGAAAATAAATTTTATAAAAATATCATTTTCACATTGTCCTCATGCGTGAATAAATACAAAATAAGAATAAAAAATTATAATATAAAAAATAATAAAGAGCATCACAAGATAACACCATATGCACCTTTGAAAACTCCTTTAAGGAAAAACCTAGCCTCCTAAAGAACCCACACAACTCAATGCATTATCTCAAAAATAGTATTATAATACACTTTTAGAGTCTCTATGTAATGCCTCTAAATCATTAAGAATTTTTTTTTTATTCCTCCATGATGAACAAGAAAGTAAGAATACATTTAGCTACATATCCTAATCCATACTTAAAATCATATACACAATATACAAGAAATGCTCAATCTAACCTCTAACTAAAAAACTAAAGGACTGACAAGGCAACCTAAAAACTACTCATGATTTTTTTAAGGCATTGTTTTACAAAACAACTAACTAGTATTATATGAACCATGTGAATCACAACCATGACTCCAAAATAAATATTTTATTATAAGTAACCCTAATAATAAATTTTCCCAATTCGACACCCATATTAATTATTTAACCTAATGTCCCATACAACATACAAGTGTCCTCATGAATTCATATCCTATGTAGTATCCACATCTTTAGATGCACCAAAATTAAATATTTATTTTTTCATTATTGACATTATGATTACTATGCAAGATGTACAAAACACCACTCCAAAAATTCTACCTATTGTTATTTACATTACATTAGGGTCAAAAGTAAACTAAATCATCAATTAAATTCTCTCTATAGTAAACATGTACCATATAAACATATATGTGCTCTATGTGCTCCATCAAGATACCTCAATAACAACTACGGTGACCACTATCTAAAATAAGAACCCTCTCATCCTCCATCATGCTAATACATAAAAGGAAAGATCATATTGAAAGGAGATGAAAAAATATCTCATAGAAAAATTAATAAATCCTACCTCAACTCAATATTTTAACACAAGAACCAAATGTAAAGAAATATTTTAGTAACCCTATTGGACACCTACCCTTCTAGGATCTTTCACCTAAAAGGGAAGGAATAGGGTTAAAAATCTATGTAAATACTCAAAGATTAATGTAAAGAGGGATGCAATTATGTCTAATTAAGATGTAAAAATGCAATAATCAGAAAATGGAATTATATTATGATGCAAAACCTAAGAATTATGAAGTGCTGAAAAACACACTGTGATATGCAGAAAGATGAAAATAAATACAATAAATGCAAAACAAAAATTATGCACCTGAAAGTGACTTTTCATTGATAAATTGGCTTTGCAAATAAGTGGTTGTCTTCAACAAGTTTTCAACCTATTCTTCAATAATTTCCAAGCCTTCAAAGTACCTAAATCTACAAACACACAAAGAAAGAAAGAGAAATGTTGAATGTTAGGGAATGGGGGTTTGATTTGGTCAAACCCCTTTTAGGTAATTAAACCAAATGAAGAAATAAGATGGAGCATGAACATGAAATAATGGAATTTAGTACCTTTCCATGATGATGGATTTTGAATTGCTGCAACAATGGATGAAAATTCTTTCTCTTGAATGCTTTAGAATTGAGCTTGAATGCTATCTTGAATGCTTGATTCTTGCTTACTTGACTTGATGATATGCATGAATGATGAATGAATTGTCTAGATAATGGATGCATAAAAGGTCTCCTTTTATAGAGGAGAGTTAAGAATAAGGATCATGATCAAGGGCCAAGATTAAAGTAGAAAATAACTTAATCAAGGGTGGAGGTTAATTGAGAGAAGAAAGACACAGATAGATAAAGACTTAAGGTGGAAGATAAGATTGGCATAGAAAAAGAGGTTGTTGGAGAGAATTAAATAATAAAAAATATTTAATTTAGGTGGTCAATATAGAAGAAATAAATTAAATATTAATTTTATTTATTTCAAAAGAAAGGTGGGAACAAATAATTAAATAATTAAAATAATTATTTAATTATAGAGGGAAGGTGTGGTGTTAAACATTAAATAATTAAAAGTAATTATTTAATTGGGGAGATAAAGAAAGGATAAATAATTAAATAAATATAATATTTATTTAATTATAGAAGAAGAGGGAAAAAACTAACTTTTGAATTAAAATAATATTTAATTCAAAAGTGGGGGAAAATGACAAAATATTAAATAATTAAAAATAATTATTTAATATTGAAGGGAAAGCAGTGAATAATTAAATAAATAATAGTTATTTAATTATAAAGAAAAGGGTAATGAATAATTAAATAATATGAAATAATTATTTAATTATAGAAGAAGAGGGAAAAGCTAACTTTTGAATTAAAATAATATTTAATTCAAAAGTGGGGAGGGAGGACCATTAGATTTAAATTCTTAATAAAAGTCTAGAAAAGTGTGAAAGTGATTTGCAACACTTTACAACACCTTCACAAGACATCAATAAATGCATTTTATTTAGTTTGCAAGGGTCCAAGACCTAATCTGGATAAATAAAATTCCCCACAACACTAGATCAAGGCGAAATTAAGTCCAATTTATCATCAATTATTCCCATTTCAAGAAAAGTATACACTTTTTGGCGACACACCAAATATAATGGTAATAAATGGGCCTGTATGGATTAGAAAATGATTTGAGCTCAAATCATAAACACCAACCACAAACCATTATATTTAACCATAAAATCCAAATCCAAAACAATGAAGCATAAAATACATATGAAATCAAAATAAAAAAAATTATACCTTCCTATATCAAAGTCGGTTAACCTCCATTGGTCTTCTCCTTTTTAGCTTTTCAAAATTTTATAGTGTTGCTCTTAGTTTTCTAAGTGCACAAATGAATAAATCATGATGATAGTTTTGGAAAAAAATTGAAGACTATGGTTGTTATTGTGAAGAGACTAATGTTTAATTTATAGAAAATTCAAAGAAATCATCACACGAGATAAAATAGAAGATCGACAATCGAGAACGAATGAGATAACTTGCATGAGAAACTTTCTCATTTTTAAAATACAAAAATGGAAGAGAAATTGAAGAGTTGAGTGAAGTGGAAAATAGCTCAATTAGTAAGAGTTAAGTGGAGAAAAAGGTGGATCTTGTTGGTGTTTTCATTGATGTCAACCCTTGGCATTATAGTTATTGGAAGCTTGAAGTTGTTAGTGTTGTCAACACAATGTTGTTGGTGTTGTCAACCTTTAGTATAGTTGTGGAGATTGTTGGAGTTCATTAGTGTTGATGAGATTGTTGGTAGTATGGATGTGTTGTGGTTAATTTAAGAAGTATTGCAGATGTTTTAGTTGTTTGGAAAGGTGTTTTTAGTGTTTCAATTATAGTTGGTTCACTTGGTTTCCAAGTGCTTTTGAGAAAATTTGAATAAAAGATATTACAGTGTGATATAGTGGTGTTCAGTGTTACACTCCACATTTCTTCATGGGTGAATATATGATCGTGGAGTTTGGATGTGATGATTAGAGGTATTTAGAGGTGTTATATCCAAAGTTGTAGGTTTTGGATTGTATAGAAGTGAAATTTTTGTTCACCAGTGTGTGCCTATGAAGAAGGTTCTCTAGGAGAAATTTAGATTGCTCTGCATTTCTACACATTGAGGTTTCTTGTCTTGTAGATTTGAGGACATGCTTATAACTTTTGTTTCTACTTTCCCTTGAGGTTTCAAGTGTTGAGGTGTTCCATGAAGTTTTTTAGTGAGTTGGATGTCTATGCCAACTTGGTGTGTCTGGTTGCATAGAGTGATGGTGTTCTTAGTTTTAGGTAGTTGTGGAAAAGTTGTAGAATATTTTGATGATGATAGAATATTTTGAGATGTTGTATGGATGTTGTGGAGAGTTTCTATGTGGTCCACGTGACCTAAAGAAGTTTTTATGTGGTTTCTTATAGTGTTAGTTCAGGTTTGGCTGACCTGGAATACTAGCACTATTTGCGGAGGAACCTCATGGATTGTGCATGTGTTGAGTAGCATGGTGATGTATATTTGGTTCTTAGTTAATCCTTGGTGTGGTTTTCCTTCACTTCTTTCCACTCCAAAATTTTTTGGTGTCACCCTATTCTATAATTTCACATTTTATGTGCATAGCCAGCCTTGGAGAATTTTTTCAAGGTTATGGATGGTATAAATACAAGCTAGAGTGTTGGGGAATTGTTTGTTGTGTGTTATGGTAAAAAATTTGATCAAGAATTTTGATGTGAGTGTGAGATTTGACGATGAAGGCTACCTAAAGTAGTGAGTAGAAGGTGTCTACAATTTTAGTGTACTAGAAGTTATTAAAGGTAATGAGCTAAAGGTTATGGATGGTCAAGAGTGTTGTGGTGGATCTTATTATTTATCTATGATGGAGTTCTCTTTGTAATATTTCCTTTCTTTCTTCTTTCTAATCTAGTAGTGAGCCATTGGTAGTGAGCCCTCTGGAAGTGAGCCTATTGTATTCGATGCTACAATTCATTTATATAGCATGAGGTAATCCTCTTTGTGGTTTTTTCCTTCTTGTTTTTTAAACATAAATCTGGTGTTCTTATGTTTTTAGATGTATTTGCATTATGGTTTCATGTGTTTACATTCTACTAATGCATGATAATGGTTTAATGATTGATAAGGGTTTGAAAAGATATTGAGGGTTTGAATGTTTTGAAGTACAACTGATTCACTTCCCCTTTTAGTTGTACTATGCATCTAACACTTTATACTATTTCATATTCACCCATGTTCATTCTTTTGTTCTCATGCTCTAACTAGGTAGGAGTTGTGATTTCTTCAATTTTTTCTTCAAAATCATGGTGTTAGTCTAATTTTTGTGTGGGATTTTGTGTGCCTATTGTCTACTTGATTCAATGGTCTCTTTCTTTGCTTTTTATTTTTATTTTTTCCTCTTTATTTTCTTTTTTCTTTTGTTTCTATTTTTTAGGTTTTTTCAAATCGAGTTTTATCTAGTTACTCCAATCGATGATGTTTATACTGTTATTGTATCGAGCGTCAGACTTTACCCTTGCTAAGTGTTTTTTTCTCTTAGTGTTTTTGACTTTTCCCTTTCCAAGTATTTTGTGTCTTAGTTTTTTTTGGAAGTTTGATACTTTAGATATCAGGTTTCAGTTGTTTAGCTTATTGTTTACTTGTTGATTTTATATATGTTAGGCCAAATATTTAAGCCCCAAAGTTGGATCTTTTAAGCCTTGGTAAAAAACCTAAAATTTCAAAGTATTGGGTATTAGGTTCAGAGATGGAAGTCAAGAAATGTGTTTGATCCCAAATCTCTGAGTTCAAGTTATAATTTAAAATGTAGTATATTTTATAGATGTCAAACATTGGGAGTACTTGGTAAAATCAAATATTGAACTAATGATTAAATGTTAAGTGAAATGTTTGAGTCCCAACCCTCAAAAACCTTTTATTACTTATTGGATGTTGTTAATTGGAACTACCACTTAAATACCTTAATAGTAAGGAATATGCTACATTCCTAAGTCTCAAACCTTGAAGGCTTTAAACCTATTATTGACTATCACTATTCAAGGATATGCTTTAATTATTATGTATGTTATGAACATGAGGTAGACCAAATTCTCGATCCCTTACCTGTAATGGACCACAAATAGGAATGAGCTTTAATATAGCCTTATCAATGTTTGGACTTCCTTCCTTTGTGCTATTTTGATTATTTGGTAAGTGGTAGAGATTAGACTCAAAGCTCATTCCCTAATAGGACCCATTTTTCTTAAAACACTCTTTTAATCAACTTCTACTATATAGTCTAGGTTATTTATTAGTATTTAAGGCTTGATTAAAAAAGGTTTTATCTTTCTCTAAGTATTTTTTTGTATACTATTTTGACATATGGTGTTCTACATGCAAGATGTATACCAAAGGATCTTACAGAATTGAAGTACTAGTACAAGGGCTACCACCCTCCATCAAAAATTCCCTCTCCCTATACTGAGATTTGAGACACTAACCTTGGACATGTGGATTTGGATGATTTTCAAAGAAGAATCAATGATGAGGAAACTAGAACATGTGTAGCCACCTCATTAGCTAATTTAGGCTTAGTAAAGGAAGCTTCCTTCTCAATTACTATGCAATCACTAGAGCTTGTTTTGACATGTCCAAACTAATATGATCAAAGAAAACTTAGAACTATTATGGGATCACAAGGAGAGGTATTGTTATAATTAAGTTTAGTTATGATTGAGAGAGAATTTAGAATCTCTACCTCCCCACAATAAGAGGCTATAGATATGAAAAAGATAGTAAAGCATTTTGACAATCATGAAGCAATAATTATTAACCTTATTAATAATCAATTGCTTCTTAATCCATAGAATATGGCTCTTAACATGGCCAAATTATGACATAGAAGTTAATTTTGAGAAGATGGTAAAGACCTGTAAGGTAGGTGGACTAACCAAGTTTAAGGCTCTAGGTCATAGAGGTCCAAGAGTGGAAGGCTTCCCTAGCTTACCTTAGCTAAAAGGGGTGTTAGGAAATGCAAGATGAGAATGATGAGGACTTTAAGCCCTTCAATCACTCTACAAACCCAAAACTTGGAATGGTTCTAGGTGAGTTGATTTTTAGGTTCAACAATATGCCTCAGGAAGCTCTCTACCTGAGGACAAAATCACGGTCCCAAAACAATAGTGTGGCGCGCTGACATCTCTCAAGTGCACTAGTGTCCATACAACCAAAGGACTAAAGAGACAAGGTTAAAATCTAGAAAATAGACTAACGGCCTAGATAACTACTTCCAAAGGGCTAAAACAATGCTATGAAGTAGAAAAGATATGCTCTAATATGATTAAGTAAATACACAAGAGTTAGGGTGGCAAGAATAATCTCACAAAGGAATTTGTTTGCCAGCTCGCTCCCAATAGAATGTTCACCTACACACAAAGAAGAGGGAAATTTGGTTGGGGTTATTAAGGATTCTGCCTCAGTCAGACCCCTGCTTTGGTGTTTCCACCTCCACAAACAACCAAATTTGCAACAATGGAGAAATAGTATGATAAAGAAGGAAATGAAGTAAAGAACACTAAAACACTACAAAATAGTAAATGTGCTTACTCAAATAAGTAATAGAGGAGAGGAGTGGAAAAATTACCACCTCCACCAAGAGCACTCAAGGCTAATGCGGGAGAAAATGAGAGTACTCAAGCCTCTACTGAAATGGTTCTGTCCCACACTTGCTCTACTAAATTGATGGAGTGATGTTGTTGCTGCTATGGAGTGTAAAAGTGCTACTAAGAGTGCTTGGGAATGCATGAAGTGAGTACAAGAGAGTGTGAAGAAGTTGATTTGAAAGCTTGGAAGATTGCATAAGATGAAATGCATGTAGAAGGACTGAATTTGAAGGAGAGAATGAAGAAAACAACTATATTCAAGTCGTTCGGCCGAAGAGGGCATTACAGGTCGACTACAAATGAGAAGTGTAATTCCTTTGTAGGATCTAGCCACAGTAATCTACCAGAGATGTAAGCACGCCAAGTGGAATGAAGGAAGTAGGTTTATGTGGAATTTAGCCTTTGAATGTTGTTTTCTAAAGTGGAGAAATGAAAAAGGGGAATTTGTGTAAGGGGTGCAAATTCACTCCTATACATTTTTCCCCCACTTTAGTGAGCATGAATATTGATGAGTGCTTCGGTAAAGTAGATCAAAGAATAATAGGGTTATAAATGTATACCTGAACCATCAAGGAAGTAGACCACAATTAGATGAACCTGAAGGTGCAAGGAAAGTAAAGGACTTCATAGCTTCTCAAAACTGTGGAGTTGAAAGTGTCTTACAGGCCCATAGACCTGCAAGGAGGTGACCCACAAGATCTGTCACATGAAGGAAGCCCCAAAAAGCAAGTGCCTCACAAGCTCTTAGGCCTACAAGGAAGGTATCCTCTAAGATATCTCACATGAAGGAAACCAAGACAAAGTGCCTTACAGATCCACAGATCTGCAATGAGGCATCCACCAGGATCTCACATGGAGGAAGCTGATAAAGTGCCTCACAGACCTATAGATCTTTAAGGAAGCTATCCTCCAAGAACACTCACATGAAGGAAACCCCAAGAAAGTTCCCTACAGACCTACAAACCTATAGGGGAGAAACCCCCAATATCTCTGGCATGGAGGAAGCTCAAAGGAAGCATGTTACAGGTTCTTAGACCTATAGGGAGGTATCCCCCAAGATCTCTCACATGAAGGAAACCCAGGAAAGAAGACTCCACATAGTTAGGATGTGGCTTCACAGGTGCACCTACAAAGTGACACTTCTATCCGCAGGTAGAATATGTCAGAAAGTGACACATAGGAAAGTAAGTAGAAAGTCACACAGACCATCAACAAGTTGGAAAAATTTCAAGGGGTCCCTTGGGAACTCAGTGCAAGGAAGGGGTCCACTCAAGGGACACATAGTTTGAAAGCATATGTTTTCTTTCTTGAATCAATCCATCATCAATCCATCATCTCATAAAGGAAGATAATTCCCCCATGCGAGGGGAAGGTTATAACCACTCCCACCTTAGGGGAAGATTCTCAAGTTCTTTCAAAAGTATTCCTAATTCTAAATGTTTTTTTAAAAGGAATCTTTATAAGGATTTCCAAGAAAATATTTGTTGGCAAAAAATGCAATTTTTGAAAATCAAAATGTTGAAGAAGTATCATTGTCACACATGAGAGGGACAAATCAAGCAAATAAGAGAGATAAAGAGAAAGAAAAAGAGAAAAATAGACACAAAGGACATAGGGGTAGCCTGATATTTTGGGGTCAGAACTACTCATAAATATATATATGTATAATAATAGTATATAAATGAAATGTCATCAACCCCCTACTATATCAGACCATGTGAATAATGCACAAGAAGAAAATGTAAAAATAAAAAATTGGGTCAACACGGAAGGGAAGCCTAAATTCCCCCAACACTTTCCATCATCCCCAATTTACCAAAAATCAAGCAAAAACATGGAAGAATGATGATACAAATAGAGGAAAGTTTATGGAACAAAAACCACACCTGTATCCAAGCACGAATAGGGGTGACAAGGGTCATCCAAGAACAAATAGCACAATCATGAGGGAACACATCACATTGCACATGCACAAACATCTAATCTACAAATAAAGAGGAGGCCTCCTCCTAACACTAATCGACCAAGAGGTCATCTCCTCCCCACTCTATATCATCATAGGGGGAAGGAGAATGATCCTATAGTGGGGGGATGTTAAGAGGAGGAGAATCTAGCCCTCTCACAATAAGGGCCAAGGAAGAGGGCCTCACAAGGTCCTCTCCACCAAGCTCTTGTGGATACAAGGTCAACAATTTCACGAAGATCACTAACAAGGCTGAAACTTCATCCATAAAGTTAAACATGCACCTTACAAGAGTGTGTTGTTTAACTTCAATGGATGGGGTAGGATGTGCTTGAGATTCACTGTTAGGCTTGTTGAATGACTTGGGAGCAGTGACAAAATCAAGGAAAGTCAGGACTAGTTCTGTCACTAGGACAAAACAAGTCAACACGGGACCACCTTGTGAAGAAGGTGGACTCCTCTTTCGTTCCCCATTGCAGGAGGAACTACCCTCCACCTCCTACTTTTCGGGGAATGCAAGCTCCCCATAGAAAAGGAAAGAGGAGGAGGAGAGAATCATAGTAGAGACCACAGAGGTGTTCCTCATATCTATGGGTCTTAGGAAAGGTGAGACATCTAGAATGGACATCAACAAAGGAGGCTCCACTGAAGGAGTTATGAACACCTATACCCCCTTGGAGTCAGGTGCATTCGTACTCATAGAGTAAGTTGAGAGAAATTTAAAACTAGACTGAAAGGAAGTAGAGGGGAGAGAGGAAGATGGTGTAGGAGGCCCTAAAGCAGGGGCGGTCATCTCTTCTTCCTTCCTTTGTGAGGTGGCCTACTCAAACAAAAGAGCCTTTCGCCAATGCTTACGCTCATGTGCAAGGTGGTTTCTAAGACTCTTTGAGCTAGAGGCTAGAGGCTGTGAAGGAACGAAGTGCTCCTACTCGGCCATGGGAGTGTCCACTACAGCTGCTTTTGGCAGAGGAACAAACTACTGAATGGGAGCAGAAGGGGTAGGTTGAGAAGCAACAAGAAAAGTCAACTCAAGAACCTCAACAATGGGCCTCTTCCCATTCATTTCCTTAGGAGGAGCGGTAGGATTACGTGGAGGTTAAGAAAAAGAGTAATTTCCATGGGAAGCCTTCTTCTTGCTATATCGAATGGGCCTAGGGTCTGTGGGAAAAACAATAATTTTGAATGTAGGATGCTTAGGCTTTCACCAAGCGGGAACCATAGGATTCTCTTACAAGAATGGAATAGAATCTGATGGCACCATAGTAGAGTGAGAAGAAGCATTAGACTAACTAGTGGAAGAGGAAGAAGGAGGATCTTGGGACCACTTCTCTTCTTCCCTCCTATGTGCCTTAGTGGCATCATTGTCAGCTTTTAGGCAAGCCCTATGTGAAACAACATAAGGTGATAGAGGGTATCTCACTTTTGGCCTCAGGTGCCATTTCTTATAATTATAATACATTTATTGTAGGAGGTCTACCCTAGGTGGGAGAGGACCAATGAGCACAAGCCAAGAGTAGTCCAAGAAGTACCTACCATGAGCAACCGATAGTTTGTAGCTGGTGTCATGAATTACATGCATGAAACCCCCATGGATAAATTTTAAACATTTATGCATGACCAAGTGTACCATGTTCATAGCCACTAACCAAGGGATGCCCAAATTAATTCTAAAGAGTTCAAAACCAAGGATATTGTCAAACAAGAGCTTCATGGATTTAGGTCCAACCAAGACCAACATGACAATACTACCCAAAGGGGGAATGGAAAGCCTATCATGTGTGCATATGGTGCTCACAGGTGCATCGCAACCATCTTTATGTAAAAATTTAATCAGCATGATCTCCTTGGTTATGATGTTTACTTGTGATGTTAGATCAATGACAACACCCACTACAATATTTTCATTGATCTGCATAGGGATCTAGAGAGGAGATGGTTCCTTATTAAAACCCATCGGTAGGTCCTATGAACTGAAGGTTATACCAGTACCATTGTCCATAGGCTACACAGAGGGATATGTTGATGCAGGAAGGAGGCCATTACGCATACTAGACAATACTCTCATGGAGTCCCCAAAAGATAAGATAGTGACACAATTAAGGTTCTGTTATGCATCACCTTCAGAACCTTCCAACTACATCAACTAGGGGTTTCATGATACCCTCACAACACTCATACCTACAATACTCCTAGAATACGAGGAAAGAAACTTTTAGTATCGCAAAATGGAACCAAAATGGTTCACGTCAGGTTCACTAAAAATGTAAGCTAGGGGGACCGATCACATTCAAGGCCCTAGGTCATGGAGGGCCAAGAGTGGAAGGCTTCCCTAGCTTACCTTAGCTAAAAGTGGAGTTAGGAAATGTAGGATGAGAATGATGAGGAATTTAAGCCCTTTGATCACTCTATAAACCAAAAACTTGGAATGGGGCTAGGTGAGCCAGTTTTTAGGTTCAACAATATGCCTTAAGAAGCTCTCTTCTCAAGGACAAAAGTGTGATCTCAGGATGATAGTGTAGCATGCTAACATCTCTCAAGTGCACTAGCGTCCAAACTCAAAACTCAAAACCTAGCTAACTACTTCCAAAGGACTAAAGAGACAAGGTTAAACTCTAGAAAAAAGACTCAAAACCTAGCTAACTACTTCCAAAGGGCCAAAACAATGCTATGAAGTAGACAAGATATGCTCTAATATGATAATGTAAATACACAAGAGTTAGGGTAGTAAGAATAATATCACAAAGGAATTCGTTTGTGAGCTAGCTCCCAATAACATGTTCACTTACACATAAATAAGAGGGAAATTTGTTTGGGGATGTTAAGGGTTCTTCCTTAGTCAAACCTCTTCTTTGTTGTTTCCATCTCCACAGACAACCAAGTTTGCTACTATGGAGAAATAGTATGATAAAGAAGGAAATGAAGTAAAGAACACTAAAACACTAAAAAACAGTAAATGTGCTTACTCAACCAAGTAATAGAGGAGAGGAGTGGAAAACTTACCACCTCCACCAAGAGCACTCAAGGTTAATGGGAGAGAAATTGAGAGTACTCAAGCCTCTATTGCAATGGTGTTGTCCCACACTTACTCTACTAAATTGATGGAGTGATGTTGTTGCTTCTATGGATTGAAAAAGTGTTGCTACGAGTGCTTGGGAATGCAAGAAGTGAGTGTAAGAGAGTGTGAAGAAGTTGAGTTGAAAGCTTGGAAGATTGTAGAAGATGAAATGCATGTAGAAGGAGTAACTTGGAAGGAGAGAATGAAGAAGATGGCCATATTCAGGTTGGTCTGCTGAAGAGGGAATTACAAGTTGACTACTAATGAGAAGTGTAACGCCTCTGCAACTTCCAACCATAGGAATCTGTCAAGGATGTAGGCACACTATGCAGATGTTTGTGCCTTGTGTGGGCATCCCCAACAAAAATTTCTTTGCTAACACTCAAAATAGGTGCCAAGTGAAATGAAGATAGCAGGCTTATGTTGAATTCAACCTCCAAATTTGGTTTTCTAAAGTGGAGAAAGGAAAAAGGGGAATTTGCATAAGGGGTGAAAATTCACTCCTATACATGACCTAATAACACTACTGAGTAGAGTGTTTGGGTACCCTCTTGCTAGGTACTTTTATACATGGATGGTCAAAGTTCATTTTTGGTAATTTTTATAATAAGAATGATTGGGCCACTCTTATTAGTGACAAAATTCATGAATAGTTGAATAATATTATCCAAATGGAAAAAAAAATATGGAATCATACTTGGTACATTTTTTGGCTTCTCAACCCACTTTTCATGGTTTGATTGAAGTGGGTTCCTTCTAGCTTTAGGAGGTAACCATTTATGAGAATTATCCCAAAATAAAATTTGAGGTTAGTTATAGGAATATCTATGTTGTGAATGATAACTTTGTTTATGTTGTAATAAGAGGATTCAAAGGATATTTTTCTAGGATAATCTCTACTAAAATTATGGAAGAGCTTAAAAATTGGGGGAACCAGTCCATTCAGTTCAAAACCTTTACTTACATTAGAGTGGTTGGCTTCCTTGAGTTCCCATATAGGTTACCAAGGTATCCATCAGAGAAAATTATATTGTTTTAGCTTTGCAAGGAGGTAATAGGAATCCATAAGTTGATAGCTAGAAAGCACAAGTTTGGATATGCTTTCCTAGTGAATATTTTGTTGTATTCATGTTCTAACATGAAAAATGCAAAGAATGGAAAAATTGAGTTGGTTAAGTATAATATGTAAATGTACAATGGCTCTAGAGGTCAATTTGACCTAATTGGAAGGATATGCAAGGTTATAGACCCATTATTCTGGAATAGAGGACCATTGGGAAAATTGTGAGGAATATGAAATAAGAATGAAGGACTATAGTAGGTTTATAGTAGATATGATAAGAGCTTGTGCATAAGCCCAAGGACCCACATGGAAAAGTCTTGGATCCCATAAATAGTGGGAAAGGTGTCTACAATCAACCAAACTTCAATGAATATTTTTTAATACAAGGAGATGACAATATGGACACCAAGGCAGCAAGAGTTAAAAATTTCTCATTGATATGGCTTAATTCTCCTTTCCCCATGATGGAGCTATCAAAACCTCAACCTAGCACCAAGAAGCTTCAAACAGGAGAGGTATCCTTTTTTACAATAGCCAAAACCCAAAAGACTTCATATTCCAAGCCTACAACAAAGAAAAGGATAGGGAAAGAAATAATTGATATAAGATCAAGTGAGGAGGAAGTTATTGAGGAGCACATTCCTCTAATAAGAATAAAAATATTAAGGACATCCACCCTAAGGAAACCACTCAAGAAGAGGTACCTCCAACTAAATCCTCCACTCATCCACATGAATCACCTTTTCCTTAACCCCCTCCTTTAATTTCGTCACATGATCCTCCTCCATCACCTCCACATTCGCTCCCTCCTCCTCATCATCATGAGTCTACTTCACCAATTCTTCCTCCACCTCCACCCTCTCCTCCACATGAACCTCCTCTTCCTCCTCCCCAAGACAATGAGCCGCCAACTCAAGAAGATGAAGTTGAAAATAAAACAATTGTAGAAGAGGAGGTAGTGGTAGAGGTAGAGGCATGAAAATAAGTTCTTGTTGAAGATATGATAGCAAAATAGCTTCAGGAGCAAGAAATTGACCAAATATTGAAGAAATGCCAACTGGGCAACATCAAGGAGAGCATGAAGAAATAAGGGTTGATGTAGAGAAAAGGGATATTGAGTATGATGAATCAAAGGCCTCCCATAATATATAAATCATTGCCTCCCAACAAAGAAATGTGTCTTCTAATTTCCCCATATAGTTCAATCACACTATACAAAGAAGACAAAGGGCCTATATGGAAGAAGTAGAGAAGATATTGAGCATATTATAGGAAGCATTTCAATCCCCTACCAAGAAGAAGAAAAGGGATAGAAGAATATCAATAGTCACCATGGAAAATCAAGGTAATAAAATAGCTCAAATAGCTATCCCTCTGGTAGATAAATGAGTTAGATATGATTCCTAAGGACTACCAAATCAGAAAAGTTGATCTAGGTGTGTAGAGAAGGGAGGGAGAGTAGTAATCTCTCTAAATGTGTATCTCTGATATCCTTAAGAGGATGTAGAAAGATGAAAACATGAAAGAAGAGCTTAAATCTCAAGTAGCTGAATTAACAACATGCATAACTAATCTAATTGGATCGATAGATATCAATGCTCCTAAGTCTACATTAAAAGAATCATTGAAGGTTTAATGTGGTCATAATTGCTGACCTTGAAGGTTGGATTCTAGTTGTAGAGAAGTATAAAGTAGAATTTTTGGCCATAGCCAATAGAGTGTTGAGGACAATAATAAACTCCTATCATTGCATAAGTGATGAGGATAGTCTAACCTAAAAAATTGAGGTGGGGATAGATGAAGGATTATTAGTTTGGGAAGATTACATCCCAATTGTGCAAATAATTAAAGCAACACCAATAGAGGATTTAATTAAATTATCAATGATAGAAGAGGAAGATCAAGAAAAACCTATAGAATGGTTAAAGGTTGGATAGTTGAGGGTTAAAACCCTAAATAAGTGTAAAGGTAAATTAAATAAAAATAGAGGTATAGCTGAATAGGTTATGACCAAGATTTAAAATTTTGTTGAAAGCCTAGATTGCACATTCTAGGAGACACTTGCTTTGGTGACTAGCCTAAGTAAGATGGAAGATTAGTTAAAAAAAAATTTGTAGGGACAAACAAACTAGATACCAATATATAAGATGATGGACAAGAAGGGAAAGTTTCACTCATTCCAAGATGAGTTAACTGCCTTTGTTAGATTACAAGAACAAATGAAGAACCCATCCTTCAAGCAATGTATAAAGCTTTAGTACCACCAAGGCCTGCCCATGGAGAAAATGTATGAAGTAATTACCGCCTTCACCGATAGCTTTTCTAGCTAACTAGAGTTTGAACTCTCATTTTTTCTTTAATTTTGAATAAATTTTACAATAAATCGATTCCCAAGTTGTAACTTTAGATTTGGAGTTTCATTTTAGTTTAATTTAAGTTATGTTTTTAACTTCTCTAGCTTAGTTTAGTTAGTATCAAAATTGAAGTTGAGGCACATTAGTTTTCTTTTATTTTAATTTTAGTTAAACCTAGATAGATATTAGGTTCTTTTAGTTAGTTTCAGTTAGCTTTTGTTTTAGATCCACAAATTATGGAACCATATTTCCTTTATATTTTTTATTCTAGATCACTCAAATGATTTGATTTTGCTATATTTTTCAAATAAACACATACATTCTTAGTGGGTTTCCTACTAACTTTATGAAGATCATTATTTTGATGAGTTAAAGGATTATGCTTGTTTTGCATGCATCTCAATCTAGTACATTAGTAATAGAATGATTAATTTATTTCTTTATGTTGAACAAATTAATAAAATCTTGTATGTTATTTTAAAATTAAGTATGATTTCACCTCAAATCTATGCATATTTGATGGTGTTCTAATTTGATAAATCTAAAATATTGTGATTGGTTTTATTTCCTTGGAAGATCACTTTACTATTAACAACAACTGTGTGAATCACTATTTTCTTTAATAGTGGTTTGTGAGAATTTGTTTAACTATTCAAAATTGATTAATGGAATAGATCTTTTCATTATCTATTTAATTTAGTATTTATTTAATTCTTTCTTATTATCTTCTTGATCTTTTGACTTTTCTCTTTTAGTCAATCTAAAATCATCGAGAAAGAGCATAATAATTAATATAAATCTAATGTGGATAAATTTGAATGTGCAACTTAGTTTATGAATATTGCATCTATTATATTGATTGCATTTTAGTAATATCATTTCTAGAAAACCTATCAACCTAGGTCTCTTGTTGAAACATGTTAACATTGACCAATTTTTTTTCCCACATGATCAAAACCTAACTCAAAAGGAACATTGGAGTAGATTTCTACTTTTCAAGAGGAGCAATAACCCATTATTGCTTAGCAAGTTGTAAGCGCTAGCACCACCCTCAAAAAAACTTATTCAAAGAAGGCTAGTTGAGGAAGGTTTGTTTAAAAATAGTTTTGATGATTTTTTTGAGTCTAAACCTATAGATATTGTTAAGGTAATTTTGAAGCTAATTTAATTTTCAAATTAAATCCTTTATTTTTAAAGTTTAAAATAAATTTTTCGTAGTAAGTTGTAACTTAAATTTTCTTGTACTTTTTAGGTAATGGAGCTACTAGTGAGGGTTTTGTGCTTAGTGGATGGGGAGAATAATTCAATGCAATATATTTATGAAGTCATGTATAAGGCCAAAGTGTGTAAACAAAAACATTATAAGGGGGATTCAAATATATTTTCCCTATTTGGTAGATCATTGATTTGAAGTGGAACAATCAATTCCACCAACCCATTCATGTAGTAGGGTACTAGATTGACCCTAATTTTTATTCTCTAATAGAATCATAGATGTTTATGGGGAGGTTATGGAGGGCCTAAGTACATGAATTGAGAGGATGGTAGTCAAGGTTGAGGTGAGAGACCTAATATTTTTTGAGTTATAAAATTATAAGAATACTAGGGGAAGCTTGTTATTTTTTCTATTAGCTATACAAGGAAGAACCACCCAAAAACTAATTAAGAAAAAATAAATGTATTTTATCTTACAAGTTATAAATGAAAATTATTAATAGAATTCTTTATTTATAAAATATTGAATATTTTATTTACAAGTTCTTGGTGAGAAGATTGGGTTGGAAATAGCCCAAATATGCAAAGGCTAGACCTCAAAATTTTGTGTCAACCTTGTAGCATTTATAACTATGAGTGCATTATAGATTTTTTTGATTCCATTGACATGGAGGTGTAAAAGTTTGATTCAATAATGCCTCAATGATATTGTTTTTTGTGCAATACAACCTTTTGCTTCACACAAGAAAGGAGAAGGACCAACCAAAGGAGCTTATAGAATTTTGGTGAGGTTGATCCCTACAATGATTAGATCATGAAGGATGATGAGCCTTTGTTGTTTATAGAGGATGATATTATTGATTTTTAAAGGGAATCTATAAAGGATGTGCTTGCAACAAAAGTTGGGGAGATTGGATTGGATGGCCTTGATATGGTAGAGGATGATTCATTACCATCTAGTAATAGCATGGAGCCACATGCACAATATTTTAGGCCAAGAATGGAGCCACAATAAATTGTGAGGACCATACCCTCTACCCCATTTTTTTACTAGAATTAGGAAGATGAAATTTTTAAAATTTGTATTTTTTTTACATTCCTAGATATGGCATTTATGATGATGATTTTCAAAGGAAATCATCATAATTTCATAATAGTTATCAGTTAGTAGATATTTATTGTATCCACTATATGAATTTACATGATAATTCAATTTAGTAATCCATATGTATTCAAGAATCAAATTTAATTGAATTTTGTACAAAAAAATGTGTTTTTAAAAAAAATTTAAGTACTTTTTAAGTTGTCTAGTTTTTCTAAAAAAATTGGCCTTATTGAGTATTGTACATGTTGATTTTGGAAACAATATGTATGTGTGTATGTAAATATGTTTGTGTATACATATAAATATGTGTATGTGTGTATATATATGTATACTTGTATGTATATATGTATGTATCTATTATATAGTGATATGACATAATTTATTTTCATAACAAAAAAATATTAATAACATTTTTTATTAAAAAAAAAGACAGAGAAGAATGGCATTCGCGTGCTCTCCAAGCTGAGCTAGGGCATCTATGCCCTAGCTCATTCTTTGTGTTTTGTTTGTTGTTGCACTATGGGGGTTATTTTGATGCAATCAGGGTTTGTGGAGGTGGGGTTACTGTCTACAAAACTTTTTTTGGTCTCCTTTTCCTTTACTGGTGACTGTTGTGTGGGAGTTGTGTCCGTTGTGTTGGGCACAAGATTTCTCTTTACTATCGTGGGCTCTCCTTTGTTGTTTTCGTGCTATGTATAGCCTTCCATGGCACCTAGCCTCCTCCTATACCTGGGTGGGTCTGTGGTGTGGGTGCGTAGTCTTGGGTGGTTGTGTGATTGGCCTGCCATTTCGTGGGGCCTTGGTTCTTCCCACTGACGAGTGGGTTTTTTCTTTTTCTGGGGGCCTTCTTGCTGCCGATTGGGTGGCTTCTAGGTGCAGGGGTTCATTCTTTCCCTTTGGGTTTTTCCATTTCTTACAAATGTGACTTGGGGGCTTGCATGCCTGTCAAAGATTTTGTTTATGGCTATGTTGTGAGGGGAAACATCCGAGGCTAGCCCCAAACTAGATTTATGATCAACATTTGGTTTGAAGCCTGCAAGGCATGGTGTGAATGTTTTTGACACTACAATGTTTTCACCAGAGATGGAGATGAATGATCTAGGATCGGTTAGTGGTTCCCACATAACAAAGATTAATGGTTGTTTGGAAAGATGCAAAGAGAGAGCAAAATTGGTTATCTCGATGGAGATGCTTGCAGATGATATTACATACTATTCGAGGCACTCCTTTTATTGCAAGTTCATGGGTTTGAGAGTTTCACTACAATTTTTGGAATCCTGGGCTTAGTGGACATCGATGCTGGAGGGGGAGATGGAGGTTAGGTTCCTTGAAAAAAACTATTTTATGGTCTCATTTGATTGCATGGAAGATCGAAATAAGGTCTTTGAGGGTGGTCCTTATTTTTATAACCAGGTGGGATTGTTTATCAAGCCATGGCATGTGGGCTTCAACCTAACTAAGGCACTGCCGAGTTAGATTTCGGTTGTCATGGTTCCCGATTGAGTGATGGCGGGATGATGTGTTGCATTTGGTGGCATCAATGCTCGGTAAACCTGTTGGGTCTTCCCAGCAGACGTAGTTTAAAAAGGTAATGAATTTTTCCCATATCTATGTAGAGATTGATTTAAGAAAATTACTACCAGATTATGTTGAAGTGAGTGTTGGATCCTATACTTGGGTCCAATAGCTAGATTATGAAACCCTACATTTTTGGTGTCGTCTTTGTCATGAATATGGTCACTTGCAATGTAGATTCCCTAGGGCTAATCTTGTGGCACCCTAGCCTTCTCAGCCTTCTCGCAATCCACCTAGGACTGATAAGGGGAAGAAGCCTATTCTGGGTGATGGTAATAGTGATGATGGTTATGTCCCTATCAAGGGTGGCAATAGGAATCGGGGGTAGAAGCGTACCTTTAGGGAGAGGTAGGATGATGAAAATTTTAATAGATTTGAGGTGTTGGATGATATCAGTTAGTAGGAATTGAATCCGGGGTTGCTAAACTTAGATCAAGGAACTTTGGGTTCAGGATAGGACATGCCTCCGTTGGAGGCTATGCAGGTTGTGCAAGAGGTTGGTGTTGGGTAGATGGATATAGATCAATAATTGATTGTCCAGGTTGAACAAGAATCTACTATTGGAGCTACGAAGAGTGGTGGAGGTGGATCCCCATTTCCCTTGAAAGAACATACGGAAGCAGGAAGAGCTCTTTTTCCTCTTCTCGCTTGGGTATTCAGCAAAAGGAACCAAAGAAAGGGGTTGGTGAGAAGACTTCCAAGTTGGGTAGGAAAAAGGATATGGATAAGATTAAATTAATTAGGGAAAATTTGGTGGATTCAAGGTTAGTCAAGACTCTTGATTCTAATTTTTCGTGCCCCCAAAAATGATTGTACTCTCATGGAATGTAAGGGGCTTGAATAGTGGCCCTCGACAAAAAGTTTCGTGATTTGGTTAGGAATCATTCCTCGGATGTTATTTTTCTTTAGGAGACTAAATTATCTATGGATAATATGTTGGACATGGTACCTAGGTTGTGGAAATATGTTGAATTCTAGTGTGTGGGGGCTCTTGGTGCTTCCGGGGGGGTGGCTTTCTTTTGGAACCCTCGAAAGCTTTTCCCTCTCTAGTGGATATCCTCTAGATCCTCTATGTCCCTGGTCACCTCTTTTTATGAGACTGGTGAGTTTATTCTCCTCTCTAATGTCTATTATCCTATGGAGTTTCAGGGTAAACAACTTCTTTGGTCCCACCTTCATTTTGTTTGTAGCTTAGCTCCTTTCCATCCATGGGTTATGGCTAGCAATTTTAATGCTATAGTGGATTTGTCTGAGAAAAGAGGTGGAATTTCTAGGTTGGAGCCTTTTGCTCTGTTATTTAGGGATAGAATTTTAGATTTAAATCTTATTGATGTTCAGCCCAATAATGGTCGTTTCACCTAGAATAATAGGAGAATTGCTGAGAGTTGTGTTGCTGAGAGGCTTGACCAATTCTTGGTTTCCTGTTATTGGGTTGGAGACTTGTGGTCTACAAGATCTAAAATTCTTGATTGGAGAGGTTATGATCATCGGCCTATTAAGTTGAGTATTATATCTATTCGAACACTTCATTCTCCCTCCTTCAAGTTTTAGCTTATGTGGTTACGATATTCTACTCTTTGTGAACATGTGGCTGAGTGGTGGAGGATTGGTAGACCTAATTTTGGTATGGCAATGTTCACTTTTGCTAAGCTTCTTCAATTTGTCCAATATCAACTTAAAAGGTGGAATCAATGATGTTTTGGTAATATCTTTCATTCTAGGATCATTGCTCAAGAGGAGTTGAATAATATTATGCGGTTGATTCATGAGAATGGGGCTTATGAGGATCTTTTGAGGGAGGAGGCTAGGACTCTGAAAGTGGTTGAGGAATTTGAATTGCGGGAAGAGATCTATTGGAAGCAAAAGGCTGAGGTTGAATGGCTTCAGGAAGGTGATAAAAACACTACCTTCTTCTTCAATTCTATGAGGGGTAGGAGGCATGGTAATTCCATTTATGTTCTGGTGAATGATAGGGGGGAATGTTTTTCCTCACTTCAGGAACTCTTTGCTGAGGCATCTCAGTATTTTGTTGCTTTATTCAGGGAGGATCCATGGGGGGGCTCTATTGAGGAAGCACAAGTTCTTTCTTGTATTCCTTAGTTGGTCTCCAGGGAGGTGAATGACTATCTGATGAAAGAGATCTCTCTTGATGAGCTGGACGGGATTGTGTTTTAGATGAAGAGGGGTAAAGCTTTTGGCCTTGATGGTTTCTTGATTGAGTTTTTTCAAGAATTCTAGGATATCATAAAGTTGGATCTTTTGGTGGTTGTCCATGAGTCCCAGAGGAATAAGAAAATGATTTGTTCTCTGAATTCCACCTTCCTTGCTCTCATCCCCAAGTGTGAAGAGGCTGATAGGTTATCTCAGTTCTAGCCTATCTCTCTTTGCAATGTGGCATATAAAATCATTTCTAAGTTAATGGCTGAGAGGTTGAAGAAGTGGGTTAAAGTGCTGATTTTGGAGGAACATAGTGGATTTGTGGTGGGTAAATAAATTCTTGACGGGGTTGTCATTGCTACAGAGACCATCCATTCCATGGACCACTCCCATGAGAAGGAAATGTTCATTAAGTTGGATATGGCTAAGGCTTATGACAAGGTTAGATGGTCTTTCTTGAGGAAGATCCTTGTTTCTTTTGGTTTTAGTGAGGAATGGATCCAATGGGTCATGAGCTATGTCACATCTGTTTCCTTCTTGGTTTTGATAAATGGAGATCATTCTGAGCTTTTTGGCACCTTTAGGGGTTTATGCCAAGGGGATCCTCTTTCTCTGTATCTTTTTGTGCTTCTTGTGGAAGGTCTTGGACATTTGTTGAAAAGAAATGTGGAGCTTGGCATCATTCAGGGTTGGAAATGGGATGGAGATTTTCCTCCACAATCCCATTTGAGGTTTGTTGATGATACTGCCTTGATGGGGATGGCTACTATTAGAGAAGCTACTAATTTGAGGAAGGTGTTGGACTTGTATCTTGTTGCTTCAGGGAAATTGATTAATGAGGAGAAATCATCCATTTTCTTCTTCAATACACTGACCCCTATACAGAGAAGAATTGCTAATATCTTGAGGTTTCAGATAGGGTTTCTCCCTTTGACGTATCTAGGTATCCCTATTTTTGTTCACTGACTTCCCAAGGGTTCTTGGCAGAATATTATTGATAAGTTTCATGTAAATGTTAATCATTGGACCCATAGATGGTTGTCTTTTGTAGGGCAGGTTCAACTTCTCAAGTCGGTGGTGTAGGCTCTCCCTACTTATAGATGTATGCTTTAGGTGGCTCTGATGGGTTTTCTTAGGGAGTTGGATTCTCTTGAAAGGTAGTTCTTTTGGGTTGGAAGTTTGTCATCTTCCAAGTGGAGCCTGGGCAGGTGGGATCTTGTATGTAGCCCAAAGCAATTTGGTGGTCTTGGCCTTTGACAGTCTGTGTTGTCCAGAGTGGTTGTGGCTGCTAGGTTTATTTGGAGATGGTGTGTGGAGCAGGATCACCTGTGGGATAGGATTTTATCTCATAAGTATTTCTCAGGGATTCCTCGGCATGATCTCCCTTGTTACCCTCTTAAGGGGAAAGGATTGGTGATTTGGAATACTCTTCAGAAGGGCACAAAGCTCATTAAGGAAGGTTTATTTTGGATTTGCAGATGGGGCATTAAAGCTCTTTTCTAGTCAAATTCTTGGGATGGCTTCCTTCCACTTACTTCTCAATTCCCCAACCTGCTTCCTTTGTGCCAAATATTTCTTGTGGCCAGTTGGTCTAGGGTGAGTGACTTCAAGTTTTTCTCTTCTATTGGTCAGTTGGAGGTGGCTCGTTGGAAGGATCCCATGGAGTGGCCAGATTTGGGACTTGTGGAAGAAAGTGTTGAGCTTCACAAGATTCTTTGTAGTAGGAGTTGTAGTTCACTTTTGGAAGAGGATATTCTTACTTGGACCCATAATCCTAAGGGGTTTTATTCTATTGCTTTTGGTTATTAGGTGTTGTTGGCTCATAAACTTACTGGGGTGGAGGTTAATTGGTGGAAAAGGGTGTGGAATAAGCTCTTGTGACCAAAATGGAACTAATTTGTTTATACTTTGGCATGGAATAGGTGCTTGACCTAGGATAACATTCGTAAATGGGGATTCTAGGAACCTTCAGTTTGTGTTTTGTGTGGGAGAGTGGAAGAAGATTCTTCACATTTATTCTTTCGGTGCCCCTTTGTTGTGTAACTTTGGCATTGTTGGTGAGAGGTGTGGAAGCTTCCATGTATTCATGCTTTCTCTTTAGTTGAATTCTAGGATAGTCTGGGCCGACCTCCTTCTATGGCCTCCTTTTAATAGGATGTTTGGTATGCAAGCTCCTCTTTTCTACTTTGGCAGATATGGTTGGATCGAAACCGCTAGATCTTTCGTAATCAAAATTTGGTGGGTCGGCAAGTGTGGTTGCATATGTTAGGAATGGTGTAGGATTTGGTTGTGGCTAAGAGTGATGTGGTTTTCCCCTTGGAGAGAGGTGATGATGAGTTGGTGGCCAGACTGGGTCTTTAGGAAATTCATTCCTCTTTTCTTAGCTTTAGGAACTGTAGGCATGGTAAAAAGAGAGTTCAACAAGTTGGTAGGTGGTTACCTCCTCCTAATGTCTTTTTAAAGATAAATACATATGGTTCTTCTAGAGGAAATCCTAGGCCTGTTGGGATTGGTGGGGTTGGTAAGGACTCAACTAGGTCGGTGATTTTTCTATTCTCTATATATGAGGGGTTGAAGACTGTTAACTTCATGGAGGGGCTAGCAATTCTTTATTCTATTGAGAGGGCCCTTGCTTTGGGATAGAAAAAGGTTATATGTGAAGCTGATTCATAGATCCTGATTAATCTGTTGAATGAGCATAAGATATCTGATATAAATTGTCAGTTGGCTTCAATGGTTTAGTGGATTCTTCAGGTTAGTTCTTGGATGGAGGTGGCATCCTTTGTTCACATCCCAAGGGAGTGGAATCATGTTGCCGACTTCTTGACAAAATGGGATTCTGAGCATGATAATGGTTGGAAGGTTGAGGATTGGGATTAAGTTACCCCTGAGCTACGTTAGGATGTGGATCAGTTCTTTGAGGAGGATAGGAGGATACATAGGGATAGTTGATATGGTTTTTGTGTTGCAGGAATGTTTTTTTTTTTCTGGGGTTGGGTCCCTTGGTTATTATTGTAATGTTGTTTTCTGAATTCCAATAAATTTTTTACCCCTTTTAAAAAATAAAAATAAAAAAATTTATTAATTGATTTATATGTTGAAAATAATAATGTAGAAAAATGTTTATTCTTTATTTTAGGCTAAAATAACAATGATAAAACCAATCACTTAATATTCATACTTCTTTTTAAGTAAAAAATTAGTATCTCTACCCCTTGTTAATGGGGAGAAGAGGGTTAATCCTACTACAAATCCAAGGCTAGGTGTGCTGTGGACAACACTTGAAGAGGGATGCATAAAAGTGAACTTTGATTGAGCGACAAAAGGGAACCTAAGGGAGAGTGATGCTAGATGTGCGATCAAAGATTACAATGGATCAATTTTGTTATTAAAATAATCAAACTCTAGGATAGGAACTAACAATGAGGAAAAATTTAGAGCTACATTGATTGGACTCCAATGTACCAAGAGGGAAGAAATTAAGAAAATTCATTTAGAAGGAGAGTCACTTATAACAATAAGTGTGATTCATCAAGGCTAGACATTGGATTGGATGCTCAAAAAATGGTTAGCACCTATAATGAAAATAGTAAATGAATTGGAAGAGTTCAAAGTTTCACATATATTTAGGGAGGGAAATGACATGGATGATGAACTAGCCAAAAAGGCCACAATAGTGGGGGTGGCATCATAAGTGTAAGTAGTATGATATTAGGTGAAATTCAATCCAAAAACAAAAAGGACGTGGATGGGGAATAATTATGTGGGATGCCTTAGACTTGTGGGAGGTAATGGCACAATGATGATTTGATAGCCTTGACCAAATTTTAAGATCAAATCATGGTAAAATTTAAGATTTATATCCCCGATGTTGGAAGATCGAAACATATGTTGTAAATGGCAAGGTAAAAAAAATGGACACACCGATAAGGTTGGAGAACCAAATAAGATAGATGTTTTCTTTTGGGGGAAGTTATAGAGAAGAGATTGGGGTAGTTTTCAAAACAAGGCATTAGTTGATTTTTCACGCGATAAAGATGGTGTTAGGGGGAGAATTTATAAAATATGATCACAACTATAGGGTAACTAGTTCATATATATTAGCCATGTTTTTTGGCAATGGTGTTGAATGTAGGAGAAACAAAAGAGTGAGGAAATTCTTTATAGGAAATTAATGTGGAATAATTATTTTGGGTGGATTGGATGATGTCCTAGATAATGTGGAAGCTAAGAGGGGGGGTCCATTACCAAAAGATTACTACCTTATCAACAAATGAGGAAAGGCACCAAAATTTTTCCCACTCATATTTGTTGAAGACCCTTTGGGTATACAAAAATTTTGAAACATGATGCAAAGGAGTATCCTATTCTTGAAGTGAATGATGGAGTTAGCATTAGATGAAAGGTTGGGATAGTTGTAGGATTATATTCATGAGGTAAGTTTGGTGGAGGTGGATAGGACAACAAGCTAGAGTAGTGCCCGAGATGTCGAGGAATTTTTGGCTGAGGGAGGATAGATGGTGATGGAAACCAATAGTACATGGGTAGCATGATTCATTATGTAGTCTAATTGGGGCCTAATGGGTAAGAGGATTGGTGATAATTACCTAAAATATAGTGTAATACACTCTAGGTAATATGGTCTATGTAGTGTCATTGTATATTGTTTGACTCTATTTTGAACTAGGGAGCTAGGTATTAATGTTCGAGAGAGGTCCAGTCACTAGTTAAAATGCTTCTTATTCTTTTCTTTTGTCTTAATTAGCTTATCTTGGGTTGTATTGAGGTCTGTTGCTAAGCCTCATTTTGGCTTTCTCTATAATGTTTCTATTTTTATACAACTTATTTTGAATTGATAAAAAAACATTAGTAGCTCTACTTCCTAATGCAAGTAACCATTTTTCTTCTATTCTCGACATAAGATTAAATTTAGTTAGTTGTACGCATTTTTCATTATCACACAAGATAGTGAAAAAATGTAATCAATCCACTCATAAATTCTCTACTATACCTTTTTATTGGAAATACTAATGGAAATAGTTACATTCACTTATATAAATCAACAAGAACTACAATGAATAAATAGAAAAGTCTTTTACATTCACTATTAGGTTATTCTCACATTTTTACCTCCCATTTCTAAATGAACAATTCAAAAAAAAAAAATCTTTACAATACTAAACAACTTGATGGCACAAGATCCTATCCTCTCAATGAGAAGAGTTACAACAACCTATTGGCCTTAAATGAGTTTGCAAGTTAGATATAATGGTAGTCACTTAATAACGAACACTTGTTGCATTAAACATCTGCAAAACCTATTTTTTTCACAAACCAAGACTGATGGAGCTTATCCCATCTTCCAACCATTGGCCCTGAACACAAGCCCATCCCAATATATTAGGTACTTTAATAAATTATGGTTTCTAATGGAATCTATATTACACTAACAAAAATAGTAGCAAAAAATGTTTGAAAGTATATATGAATCAATGAAAGGTTCATAGGATACAAGGAGATAAGGGGAAACCTCTCCACACTTGAGAAAAATAAATCAAGTTTCAACTCAAAATAATATATCAACATGACCTTATCTACCTTGAACATTCTAATTATCCCTTTGACACAAAACCACTTTGAAACTCAAACTCAAGTTCTCCCATAGTAATATCTCATATGTGCATATATAGGATCCATGCCAAATTTTCCTTCACCAAAGAAACATCTTCTTTGTAAAGTGGTTCGATGCCTCTTTCAACCTCTCACATGGTTTACTCTTATATATTGGGAGATCCTAGACTTGAACATAGCACAAAACCTCCTAAAAAACACTAAATATACATAAACATAATACATAAAGGGGTATAAACATGTATAACTCAATACTTCCATTTACACACCAAACAACAAATATAATTTTTTTTAAATAAAATAATGTTAACAATGATGAATTCTATGTATAAATTCTTTAAAAATTGTTTAGATTTGTCTTGTTGATGTCCCTATAAAGAAGCCCATTCTCCAAGAAATCCTCTCAAAAGCTCTACATTCTTCCAAGTCTCTCCTCTCTCCCAAATGTGAGAATAAAAATTGAACTAAATACACCTTCAAATATTAGAAGATGCATATAAATAAAAAATTTCATGTCACTCATCCTCTCTCAATGAAGAGGTAACATTGAGGTTCAACTTGTAGACATGTAAAAATGACCTAACACATATCTCACTTCCTAAATGATATTTTATTATCATTGACACCATTATCACCTAATATCACTTCATTTTGCATCAATTACATCAAAAACCCTAATTTCCTCTATTAATTGAATAATATTACATTATTTAATTAATTCACTTTTTCATCATTTTTGACTAATTAAATAAATTTCATTTATTATAAAGTCCTAATCTAACTTTATTCTTCCCAAACATCAATTAATAATTATGTCGCCAATTCACTTTATTCCCCTAAATAAATTAAATTATTAAAACTTAATAGTTTAATTAAATCACTTTCCCCTAAGCTTGAATAATTAAATAAAGTATTCAAACATCATTCAAAAAGGTAAAAACAAGCAAATACAACTTTATTTACAAAATTCAAACATGATTTGCATGTTCAACTCAAAAAGCTTAATTAATTAATTATCCTCACCCACTTTCATGATTGAGAAAATTATGATCCCCCGATTTCTCACTTTGTTTGGTTGACTGATTCAACATGATTTCTTCAATCCCACTAAAGGCTCAATCTATTTCCTCAATTAAACTAAACACTCAAATTGATTTCTAATTAGGGGGAAAATAGGGTTTACCAAAGTGAAAATGATAGACCACTAATTCTCACCCTAATGCAAGTGATTTTGTATGCAATATGGTGCAAATAACAATAAGAAACTAACCCTAACTATTATAGCAACTATGAGGGGCGTTTTTAGAGATCAAAATGATGTGTACCTTGTTGGAAGAAGCTTGTTTTTAGGTCACAAAGGACACATTCGCCTTTAGTGGTGAATGGGTCCCTACTAGGGTTTCTAAAACTAAGATATAGGCTATGTTCCTTGATTCCTAAACTCTCAGATCCTTGGTTGTCAGCTCCCGAAAACCTATACCAAATTATGTAGCCTTATTTTCGTGTTCTCGTACTATGAATGGCAACTTTGGAACTTAACAACTTTGACAATTTTTCTTCAAACTTGTTCTCCAATTTATCATCAACCTGTAAATCTACAAATACACATTCAAGAGGAATAGGGTTTTCCTAAGTCAAACCACATTTAGGTAATTAAACCAAATGATCAAATAATGAAATTGAAGCATGAACATGAAACAATGGAATGTTTATACCTTGAAAGTTGTATTGGAATGAAAATATGTAAACTAACATGAAGTGGCCATGAAGAATGTAGATCTTGATCTCAAATAAGATGTGTCACAATGATTGCAATAGATCCTCAATGCTACAACTATCTTAGCTCAACAACATGCATGAATTCACTTTGCATTTCAAATGATGAAATGATCTTGAATTGCTGCAATAGACTTCACTAATTCACCCTCGAATGCCTTTTAAATTCTCTTGTAAACTCTATAATTCTCTTGTGAAAGTGCTCTAATGATAACTTGAACTTACTAGGTGAAACAATGTGAATTGAGCTCATATTTATACTTAATCTAGATATTAACCCCACAATTCAAATAATTCAAGCCAACACTAGATCTAGAATTGAAAATCATTTAATCCCACCAAAATTAAATTCAAAAATGGGTGTCCTATGTGAGGAGGACCCATTTTCCACTAAAGGTGAATGGGTCCTAGCACAAGTTTCTAGGACCTTGCTTTGGGGGATGGAAAGAACATCAAAAACCCACCTGAAATATGCATAGAAAGGGGTGTTGTATGTGGAGAGGACCCATTCACCACTAAAGGTGAATGTGTCCTAGCACCATTTTCTAGGACCTTGATTTTTCCAAATTAAATGTTATACAATTTCATTATTGGGTGTTGGGGTAGATCCTTCGGAAGTTGTCATTAATAAGGCTTAAATTTGAATTAAATGGGCTAATTAAGCTCAATTAACCATAATTAATTAATGAAATCCTAGATAAGTGTGAAAGTGTACTGCAAAAATTTACAATACCATAAATAAGGTACAATTTAAGTACATTTTTTTACAAAGGGCCCTAGATTAATGTGAATGTGTACAACACATTATAACACTAAACCAAGGAACTATTAGGTTACTTTTGTATAATTATTCCCAAATTAAGTAAGGAAAAGTGATACTTTTCCATTACTACATTTTTCCCCACTTTAGTGAGAGTTTTCCCCCATGAAAAAATCTCACTAAAGTAGACATTTAAGACACATAAGTATGCAATAATAACAAAGATACATAGTGATACCCTATCAAAGGCCAAGAAAAATTAGAAAAAACAAAGGATCAAGCACAACCATTCCAACATAATGTGGAAAGGGGTTGTTTTTCCATAACATACACTTCTCACTCTAGGGTAGTGGAAGCTCATCCTATCCACTAGGTGAGTTATCCCAACAAGCTCACTCTGGGGTAGTGGAACCTCAGTTTTTCCACTAGGTGAGTTATCCCAACATGTATGCTCACTCTAGGGTAGTGGAACCTCATTCTTTCCACTATGTGAGCTATCCCAATGAGGTGGCGAATGAGAGAATCATATTAGTCTCTCATACCATACTAAAGTTATCCTCTTGACAACTTCGATAAGGCATGAAAATGTAATGCATTTTGTAAATTCTTTTGAATGTCATGTTTATAAGTTTTTATTAAAGGGGATTTTTATTTGTTCATGTAAGGTCTTCTTCTTAGGAAACATCATGTCTAATGTCTCCAAGAGAGGACAAGTCAAGAATATCAAGTTGCCACTTATGGGATGCTCTCATTTCACATCATGCCATGAAGGGAGATCATACACTTAGAAATATCACACTCTTTGAGGACATCGAACCCAATGACACCACCAAGAAAAGGACATGCCACAAGAAAAATGAAAATCAAACCATGAAATATTATGAAAGATTCCATTGATGTATGCCCCGACTTTAAAGTAGTTGCTAATACCATTACTATGAGAAATTTCTTTAAAGTAGCCAATATTTTGTCCTAAGACAGGAGAGATTTCCTCAAAAAACCCTATGCCAAGTCATATGTTTCCGAAATAAAGCTATGCCATGAAATAGGAAAGAAGGGTTGCCCCAAAAAATACATAAGGGATCTATGTATTCGAGGTTAGTATGTCTTTGCTAGATTGTTGTTTAAGAGCTTGAAACTGTCATCATTCCCCAAATACTCATAGAATTGGAAGAATGACACAAAGAGAGTAAAAACAAAGAAAAATAATTTTGGGTCAACATGGAAGAGACCTAAATGTCTCAATGCCTTGCATCATCCCCAAAAGGAAAACATAAGACAAATTAAAACGATAAAAGGAAAATATTTTGGGTCAACATGGAAGAGACATGGATATCTCGACCCCTTGTGTCATCCCCAAAAGGAAAACACTAGACAAATGAAACTTGGATAAAATGTTTATGACATAGAGAAGAATATAGGTACATATAGAGGAATGTCACAAAAAGAGAGAGACACACATTAAACGAAACATCATAGGGGATCACATTATGCACATGCAATCACATAAAGAGACCTAAAAAATCCAACGACTAGTAAGGCACATGCAATTCAACCTAAGCAGGTCATCTGCATCCCAATCTTGGTCTATATAAATGGAAGGTAGACAACTAACCAAAGGGACAAGAGTAAGTGCCAAACTAGGGGAAGAACCAATTTCAAAACTCTTTCTAGGGGATTTGTTATATAAGCTAATAGAAGAAGAAAACAATGTGCTCAATTCATCATGCACTTCTTCATCATTTTTTCAATATTAATGTCATCATCTAGATTAATAACAATAGGAGGTCGAATGACAATGTCCATGGAAGGTTCTTGTTTATGTTGCGATGAGGGTATAGGATCATCATGTATTATTTATGTAAATTAAGATTTTTATTTTCTATGTTGTTCTTGTCTTCTTGAGTTCGTATCTTACGAGCAATAGCATGGCATCTACGCTTACACTCTCTAGCACTTCAATTCCTCTTCAATATATTTTCAATTTGTTTTTTTGTAAGAGTGGTTTTTTCAATCATAGGTTCCTTCTCTTCCTTGTGAGGAATGGAAGAAGCAATAGTAGCTTGTTCAACTGCTTTCTCTGTAGCTTTGTAAACTTGTTTTACTCTAGGAGAGACAACGAGATTGTCTTGATTATCTTGTGATCTCTTACAGGAAATGGTAGGAGGTTTATCTATAGGTTGTTTTTGAATGTTTGGAAGGGATTTTGGCTCAATCATTGCTTCATCAAGGATGGGTGGTTCAATCATAGGTTAAGGTATGTTTCAAAGGGATAATTCTACTATTTTCTCTGCCTTGAACTTTTGATATTATTTGAAAAACAAGTCCTCATGATGCTTAATAGGTTCCATAGGCTTGGGCCAAAATAAATCTAATGAAAAGTTCCTTTGGGTTGACATAAGAATAAATCCACTATGATGCATAGTAAAGATACCATTTCCAAATGGAAAATTTATACATTTATCCATAACTGAAGGGATGACATTCATGGACCGAATCAATGGATAGCCTAACTTCACACAAATTTTTTCTAATTGTGGGATGATGGTGAATGAGACATTTAATGTTTTTGGTAGAAATTTTAAAGAGAGATCTATTGATCCCATCATAATACAAGAAAAACCATTGTGTGTCTTGATCCATGCTTTTGGTTTACCATATGTATCTTGATATAGTTAATGCATGAATAGGAATTCTTCAGTGATCACATTCTCTCCATAGATGGGATCAATCAATATCCCATTAGTGGGCTTATCATTTATTTGGCCAGCTATGTAAAGAGGACCATCAGGTGCACATTTAAGTACGTCATTTTGTGATAAAGCCATGTCAAGAGGTTTTTTAGTTGAGCCCTTACAAGGTCTATCTTCAATAAATCCTACCATTTTAATTAGTTGTTCTTCATTGATATCTTTTGTGTTTTCATCATCTGTGTACACATTCATCACATCATTCTTTATTTCACTAGCTTTGACAAATGAAATAGCATGCTTAGGCATGGGATTGGTAAAGATTCGTAAGTTTTGGTTAGGAGGGGCTACAAAATTATTCCATTGATCATTCACACCTCCAATTTTTAAGTGATTAGAATCAATAAGGTCTTGCACACAATGTTTAAGACACTTACAGTAATTTGTACCATGTCCATTTTGTTGATGATAATAATAATAAGAATTTTGTTGAAAGCTTTTAGGAAATGGTATATTAAGATCATGCTCTCTAATAGGATGTAAGGTAAGCATGTTTTTCTCAATAAGTTGCAACATGATATTATGAAGGGTATCAGGAAAAGGAGTGAACTTGCTATTCCTATCCCCAAAAGAATTTTTTGTATTTATAACAGCCACTTAGTTATTAGCTTGTTGAATTATTTGAGGGGAATTTGGTTGTAAAAATCCCTTATTCTACTTCTTGAAAGGTTGATAACTATTTTGAGTTATGGATTCAGACTTTTCAAGATGATTAGGGGGATTTTTCACATCACGACCACAAGTAAAATTTTGATAATCATGAAGGGTTGTACATAACTATGTAAAGGATGGAAATCTCAACATTTCAAGTTTTCTTTGCAATTTACTTTGTAAGTTGGCAATAAAAATTCATTGGAGGTCAACTTCAAGAATCTTAATGTTTACTTGTGAATAAAGTGTTTGGTATCTTGCTATGAAATAAGTCACTTTCTCATCCTCTTTTTGTTTTCATGTCATTAAATCAGCTAGGGTAATCTTAGGAACCATATGGATATGGAAGTGGTTGTAAAAGGCATAAAAAATTTCATTGAATGAACCAATTGAATTATTCAGTAAAGAAGAGAACCACTATAAAGTAGTATCCTTCAAGGACCAAGGGAATAGCTTAGCTAGGAGTTTATCTTCAACTATGAAATCACTACACAAGGTTGTAAAAGTGGAAACATGGATTACAAGATCTCCTTTTCCACCATATTTATCAATTCAAGTAACTTCTATACCTTGTGGCATTTGTTCTCTTAATATGTTCAAAGATACCAGATTGGATTTGATGTATTGCAAAGGTTGACTATTGTTTCGTTGTAAGGTTGCCACTTGTTGTTGAAGTTATGTCATGGTTTTCAAAAGTGAGTTAAGGAGAGGGTCATTTTTATTGTAAGGTTGAGGGTAATAAGGTGGAGTAGTGTATGTATGCATAGGGCTAGTGAATTGTAAGTTGGTGAAGTTGGATTGTTGAGGAGTTATTGTGTTCGATTGGACAAAACTAGAAGGATTTCCTATCAAAATACCTAAGGGAGTGTACATAGTGCTAGTAGGTGTGATTGTTGTCTAAGGTTGAAAGGTTATAGGTTGAAGGGTTGTTGTAGGTTGAAGGGTTGTTTTGGGTTGAGTACTAGTGTATGTAGGAATGGACATCGGTATTGTAGAAGATGGAATTGGAATTTCACCTTGGCTTTGAGTAGACCCCAAAGATTGAGTACAAGTGGTGATGGTAGGAACGATGTTGTTACGCACATTGGTTGTAGGAGGTGAAGGAATGGGAAATTTAGTATGCAAACTATGAGCCATAGAGGGTTGATTATCAACAATATCGAAGAGAGAGTTGGAAAACCCAAGATCCACAACGAGTGAGATATCGTAGAATGAAATGAGCCTCGAAATACATCTTACAATAGTATTGCTAATAGGACACCAAGTTGTAAATATCATACAAGTTTTACAAACCCTAAATGGAAGGAGACAATGCAATTTTTTTAGATTCTACAAAATGTAATTTATTGATTAGAAAATGCAATAAACTAAAAATGAAATATTTCAAATGCAATTTTGAATTTTGAAAATGCATTGAAATGAAGCAAATTAAGCTAGATTCACTAAATTTTATGAAACAACAAATAAAAAAACTAAAATAGGAAAGTAACAGAAACAAACAGAAGCCTAAAACTATGATTTCAATTTCCAAAAAGTACAAATCATGATCTAATAGGGACTCATTCACCAATAAGGGAGAATGGGTCCCGGTTAAGGATTTTTGGAATATTTTTGTTGATTTCTAAGTGATTTTTAATACTTTTTAGATGTCAAAAAGCTCAGGTCAAGCCTGATTAGGGACTCATTCACCAGTAAAGGTGAATGGGTCCTTTATTAGGTTTTTGTAACTATTCTTGAATGATTTTCAAGCTCTGTATAATGTCTTTCAGTTCCAAGTCTGAGACAGGAACTTTTAGTTTCAAATTTTCCAAATATGCAATGTGAAAATTCAATCAAATGATGAATGCAAAGACCTAATTTGAAATTCATTTTCAAATGCAATTTTATGAGATCTAGATGATATGAAAATTGACTGATTTTCTTTTGTATTTTCAGATTTAAGAAATGCAAAACAATGCAATTCTAAACCCTAAAGGAGATACAAATTTGAATGAAAAGTAAGAAACCCTAAATAATATCTAATTCAATGCAAATTAAATGCAAATGAATGAAATATCTAACCTAGGATGCAATGAAAGACTTCAAAATCAAAAAATTGCAATATTCAATAGGTCAGGTTCATCATTAATGATTTAGGTGGAAAATAGTGTTTAACAAAATCAAAATGATAGACCACTAATTCTCACCCTAATGCATGTGATTTTGTGTGTGATAAGGTGCAAATAACAATAAAAAACTAACCCTAATAGTTATAGCAACTATGAGGGGAGTTTTTAGAGCTTAAAATTATGTGTACCTTGTTGGAAGAAGCCTATTTATAGGTCACAAAGGACTCATTTGCCTTTAGTGGAAAATGGGTCCCCATTAAGGCTTCTTAAACTGAGATCTAGGTTCTATTCCTTGATTCCTCCACTCTAAGGTCCTCAATTGTCAATGCTCGAAAACATGTAGAAAATTCTATAGCTTTCTTTTCATGTTCTCGCACTATGAATAACAACTTTGTAGCTTGATAAATTTTACAATTTTACTTCAAAATTGTTCTCCAATTTATCTTCAACTTGTAAATCTACAAATAAACATTCAAGAGGAGAAAAACTTGTTGATTTTTAGTGAATAAGGTTTTTCCTAAGCCAAACCCCATTTAGGTAATTAAACCAAATGATGAAATAATGAAATTGAAGCATGAACATGAAACAATGGAATGTTGATATCGTGGAAGTTGTTTTGGAATGAAAATCTGAAAACAAACATAAAGTTTCCATGAAGAATGTAGATCTTGATCTCAAATAAGATGTGTATCAATGCTTGCAATAGATCCTCAATGCTACATCAACTATCTTAGCTCAACAACATGCATAAATGCACTATGCCTTTGACATGATGAAATGATCTTGAATTGCTGCAATAGACTTCACTAATCTTCCCTTGAATGCCTTTGAAATTATCTTGTAAACTCTATAATTCTCTTGCAAAAGTTCTCTAATGATAACTTGAACTTGCTAGGTGAAACAATGTGAATTAACCTCATATTTATACTAAATCTAGAGATTAACCCCAAAATTCAAATAATTCAAGCCGACACTAGATCTAGAATTGAAAATCATTTGAATCCCTCCAAAATTAAATTCAAAAAGGGGTGTCCTATGTGAGGAGGACCCATTTTCCACTAAAGGCGAATCGATCCTAGCACAAGTTTCTAGGACCTTGCTTCGAGAGGTGGAAAGAACATCAAAAACCCTTCCTCAAATATGCATAGAAAGGGGTGTCCTATGTGGAGAGGACCCATTCGCCACTAAAGGTGAATGGGTCCTAGCACCATTTTCTAGGACCTTGATTTTGCAAAATTAAATGTTATGCAATTTGATAATTGGGTGTCAGGATAGATCCTTTAGGAGGTGTCATTAATAAGGCTTAAATTTGAATTAAAGGGGCTAATTAAGCTTAATTAACCACAATTAATTAATGAAACCCTAGATAAGTGTGAAAGTGTACTACAAAAAATTACAACACCATAAATAAGGTATAATTTAAGTACATTTTGTTATAAAGGGGCCCTATATTAATGTGAATGTGTACAACACATTACAACAATAAACCAGGGCACTATTAGGCTAATTTTTTAACAATTATTCCCAAATTAAGGAAAAGGGATACTTTTTTGTTACTACAATTTCATCAATTACATGAATTACGTAATCAAAATCCACTAATTCTTCCTATCTAATTCCTCTCAACTCTTTTGAAACATTAATCAGGATATTCTACTACATGATCTCAATTGTTCATTTTGAAACACAAAATCTATATAACATCATTTCTTCTAAAAAATGATCAAAGAATTGACATCTTTTGCATAAAAAAGTAATACCAAATTAATCATTGATTTATTGGAAGCTTTGAAACATGTCTTAGATCAACACACATCACTTTGAAGCTTTTTCAATGCATAAATGGAGGCTTCACATTGATACAACAATGATCCAACATCATTGCAAATACACTTCAAAATTGGATGGTAAAGTTTTCTTTGTTTTGATTTCATTATGTTATCTTAGGATTTCATTAGTTGATTTTAATTAATAGCTCTAAATTTCATTTCATGAGTAATGGTCATGAATCTAAATCATTGTTTTGAATTAGATTTTTTTTAATTCATTTAACATTGATTATCTCGACGCTATCATGATTTCCCCCTCACATTTTGGCATGCTTGGTGGGACCTTGGTCCATAACACTAACATTTTAATAGTTTTAATTGAGGAGTTGTAGGTTCCAATACACAAATGCACTTTCTAGAAATGCACTTGAAAATTTTCATGCAAAAGCTATAGGAATCTAAGATGGTCACTTTTTCTTTTCTACTGCAGTCACTCTTTTCCTAGCCACTTCTAACTTTTTCAACCAATTTTGATTTGGAATAGGGATGCTTTTGTTTTTTTTACTACTTCTACTATAAAAATAGAGGCCAGTTTTGAGTTTTCTAACTACAGTTGCTGAGAACAAGACCACTTTTAACTAAAAGTTACACTTTTGCTCTGTTATTTGTTTTCCAAAATCTACAAAGAAGTTTTTCAATTTCTGAAGCTAATGAGTGCTTGTTGTTAATGTTTTTTGTTTTATGACTTCATTTATATAGCTCTTGCAGGATATGGTACACTTCATATCAAGAAAAACTAACAATTTTATTGCAGAGAAGGTGAATGGTTGAAGTCCAAAATTTTCAAAAGCTTTCATAGTTTAGGAAAATTTTCAATTTAGTGCTTAATAATGAACCCCACAACTTGTACATTTTTCATTTGGTGCTCTAAAGAGAAATTTCAAAAAAATTTCTATTTTAGAACACTTTTCAATTTGGTGCTTTAAAAAGAATCTTTTAGAAGCTTTCATTGTTTAGGCAAATTTTCAATTTGATGCTTAAAAATAAACCCCACAAACTTACATGCTTTTGGTATGGTGTTCTAAAAAGAACATTTCAAAAATATTTCTATTTTAGGAAAACACTTTGAATTTGGTGCTATAAAGTTGAACCCCACAAACTTACATGCTTTTGGTTTGGTTTTGTATAAATAATTTTTCAAAGGTTTTCTAGATTAGAACAAACACTTTGTTTTGGTGCTCTAAAAATGCTTGTTTTTGACAAATGCTTTCAATATGTTGAAGAAATGAATGATTTCATTTTATTGACCAATTAATTTAGGGATTATTAGAAACACTCAATTTTGTGCTTTAAAACTAGACGAATACATTATGACATACATATTGCTATTTATTTTTTTGAAATGCAGAATAATTCACTTTGGTGCACATAAAAAAAAATTGCTATCTTCTACACATTTCATTTCATTTTTTTGGATAGGGTCGCTCGAGGTGATTAAAAATAATATTGTGATGAATTATATACCATGTCTTCTATGTTTGAAAAACTAAAGCATTTATCTTCTCCCCTAGCATCTTTTGGTGATCTTGGGTGATGAAAAGAACTTTTGAGTTTCACACTTGCTTTAATTCAAAGAATTACCTTAAAAATGGTGATTGTTGTGAGATAAATCCCATGATGGAGAACTCATAAGCAAGGTCTTGAAGCATGTTTACTAGTGGACTATATCAAAGGTTGTGAAATTGTAAGAAAGTAGCTTCAATCCTCGGTGACAACATACTACACCTAATCCCATGCCTTAAGTGGATTGGGAATAGTTGAAGAGTCTGAAGTGACCAGTGGATGGTAGTGTACATACAATATTCATAGTTTGTCATTAAAATCCTTATTTTAGAAGCCATCCATGTTTTTTGAAACATTCTTTTAAAGTGGTGCATCAAAACTTTTCTTCTAATAAGTTACTTACCAATTTCAACTTTTGGTTGATACATAGAGCTTAAGGCTTCATTCTTAACTTACCTCTACACTCCATCAGTTACATGTGAAATCATCCCTTCAGGGCATGAGGTAAGCCTACCTAAAAGAGTGTCCCTACCTAGGGTGACTTGATTGATGCATGCCAAGGTTACTTTATTGACATCAAACATTTTCTTGAAGTAAAATGAACACATCGAAACAAGCATTCAACATGGTTATCAAACATCAAACCCTTTGGACTTAGTGAGAATACTTTGAAAAGAGCCCTATATTTGCACTCTTCAGGATATCTTGAAACAATATCTCTAAAGGTTTTCGAATATTTAAGCTTACATTTCAAGTCACATTAAGAACAAAGTCAACATTGGAAAATATGGCTTTAGCATTGCGCCTTCCATAAACTTTGAGATTTTGTGGAAAGAAACATGCTTAAATTTATAGACATTTAGGGTCAAATAATTTTTATTGTTGTGTTGTATCATATCGCTTGCCAAAATTCACATTAGATGAAAATGAGACATCAAATCTGTAAATTTATCCAAGCTATTGCCAAAATAGAAACTAGAAAACAAACCTACATAGAAAATAAATATTGCTTCTATTTATGATGCTATTGACCAAAAACTAGTTGTAGTCGACCAAAATACTACCACTTTTGTTCTCTAGATCTTGACAGTTAGTACCAAAACCTATCACTTTTGCAAAACTGAATGTAGTTGACCTCAAAATTACCATAGTTGAACTTAATCCTACCATACTTGACATATTTTCTTGGTTGTAGTTGACTAAAATCTGGTCACTTTTGATCAAGACAATCACTTCTACTTGCACAATTCACTAGATAAAAAATTTACAAATAAAAGACACTTTTGAGATATCCAACCACAGTTTCTTTCTAGAATTGGTTGTAGTCAACTTAAAACTAGTTGCTTTTAAAATAAATTAATGCTACTACCCTAAGATTGCCACTTTTTCCTAGCAATATGGTGAAAATTAGAATCTGATCTTAAATTGGTTAAATCTTGTGAGAATGAAAAATAGTTAGGCTCCCAAGGTACATCATAATTTACATCAATCCATCATCCATTTGTGAAAAATAACACTCCAACCTACTTTTAGGATTCAAAATCAAAACAAACAACTTGGATCATTCCTTCACTCAAACTTTTAAGAAACCAATATTTGCTTGAACCTCAAGGCTAGTTCAAGTATGTTCTTCACAGCATATCCTCTAGAAAAACAAAGTGAAATATTGATCCAAGTCTTTCAACATCTTGAGTCCCCAAAATAGCACCCTTTACCAAACACACTCACTTTATGACCATTTGGTGCCCAACTACTCTAGTTCAATAACCAAATCTTATGGAACATATCATAAAACCAAGTCTCACAAAAATTGAAGGTGAACAAATAGACATTATCAATAGTTTGAGAAGTTTCATCTTTGAGAGAAATGAAACACCAACCTAGTGGATAAACACAACTAACACCCTATAAAAAGATGAATGAAAAGAGGATCTTGCAGCCGGAAGGCCCATATTACCACCTCCTACAGGGCAATAGATACCATCTTTTTAAAACAGAAAATCCCAAAACACTCAAAAATAGAAAATCCCAAAAACAAAGAATTCTTTTACTCCATAGTTAGAAATCACCAACTTCCACCAAAATCTTGATGCTTGTTTATGACAACCACACGATCTCAATACAAAAAAAAATGGAAGCAAACAAAAGTAGTGCTATTATGCCCCCAAAAAACACCACAAACAATGAAAGTGACCCATGGGGTTATAGACGAAGTGACCTTATAACTCCTTAAATGGAACCAACATTTAAGGGAACACCGGACCAACCACCAAGTGAGGAGGAAGTAATTTGTAAACAACAAGAAATGATGGATAGGTCAAACCAAAATCTCAAGGACATGGTTATAGAATAAGTGGATAGGGGAGAGGAGCCGATACATAAGCGGGGGCCCTAACATGCGATGGGACATGTGCTCATTGGGGCCCACACCTATATGCCAGTCCTCCACAACTTAATTTTTTTTTAATTCATACATAGGCACGATGACATCAAACATAAATCAGATTTAAAATGCACACTTAATAGCATTCATTTCAAAACAAAACAAGTACACACTGGCAGCCAAACATGACGAAGTGTATCCAACTTGTATCTGATATTTAACAAGTAGCATTCAGAAATGGAATTTAAACAACCTAAACATTAAGACATGCATCATTCCCCATAAACTAGTAAACCCAACTATTACACCAAAGCAGGTGTCACTTTCAAATTAATCACAACTACATAGCATAAACAAGGTGCCAAGTCAACAAAATTCAAACCCATCTGACCCATCTTTGACCGACTAGCTAACCCATTACAAGAATGTTTCCCATCATAGCATAACCAAACCAACATGCAAATGCATTCGCCTATCCCATAAACCATGAGACCTACAACATGTATTAGCTTCAATATGTCTCATCTTTCCAAGTAGAGTGTGCATGTATTGGAGCCAAAGACAAATATCCCACCTGCATCCATTTAACAGTCTCATAAGGCCACCATTATTCAAAAACAAAACATGGAAATAATTTCAAACAATCCACCAAACCAATCAAGTCAAGAGTTAATGGTTAAAATCAATAAAATCTCCAATTCATAAGAAACATAATTCAAATTGAAAATAGGACAGCAAATTATTTCACCACACTAAAAAAGCATCAATCAAATTCAAATAATTCCCAATTCAAATAGTCGTGAAAACCAACAAGTATTCACTTATTTTGTAGTGAGAGACATAAGAAAAGGAGTGACAAGAACATAATTGAATGAGTTAACATCAAGGGGAGGCAACAACTCATATTCCAATGCACTAGCATCCATATTGTTCCAGGTTTTCCTTTCACACTTTTCCATTCATTTACTTTACATTTTTGTTCATTACAGCCATTACTATTTTCCATTTCTAAGGTTTATATTGATCTTCATTACAACCATTACAGTCATAGGTTTTTATTTATGTTTCCCTAGGGTTTATATTTCAAATATTATAGTCACAAGTGTTTCTTTATCCATCGCTAGGGTCTATATTACTAATATTGTAGTCATAGGTTAGAATATGTGTTCCATAGGGTTTATAGTGCAAATATTACAATCATGGTTTACCATTTAAATCTTTCCCTAGGGTTTATTTTGCAAATAATACAGTCATTGATTAGCATATACATTCCATAGGGTTTATATTGCAAATATTACAGTCACAATTTACCATTTCTATTTCCCAAAGGTTTATATTGCAAATGTTACAATCATAGTTTACCATTTCGGTTTCCCTAGGGTTTATACTACAAATATTATAGTCATAGTTTATCATCTCTATTTCCCTAGGGTTTATATTGAAAATGTTATAGTCATAGTTTAGCCTTTCTATTTCAATAGGGTTCATATTGCAAATCTTACTCTCATAGTTTAGCATTTTTGTTTCATAATTTTTGCATTATCATTCACTCTACTTATTGTAGTCTCATAGGTTCTAAATTATCATTTATATGGTAAATATTAGTCATGGTTTACCATTTTTATTTCATATGATCTGCATTATCATTCACTCTACTTATCTTATTCTCATAGGTTCTGCATTATCATTCACTCTAGTTATCTTAGTCTCATAGCTTCTACATTGTCATTCACTATGGATATCTTATTCTCATAGGTTCTGCATTATCAATCACTAAGGTTTGTATTTTTATTAGGTTTTTTTTTCATCTTTTTCATAGGTTTTTTCTTCATCAATTCACAAATATTTATGCATGTCAATGAGTTCATCATAGAAAAAATATGTGATCTTTGTTAAAATCTTACTGTTTTTCATTCGTAAGCTTTCTATTGTGTCATAGTTCAAATATGAGAGTGGTTTTCACTTTTTTGTGCATGAGAATGTTAATGTTGTAAACACTTAAGAGATATGAGATGTTCTTAAACTCTAAATCCCTTGCATAGTTTGTAATTTTATGCTTCTTACTTCTCTATTTCCTTATGTCGCTCACTCCAGAATAGATGTAACTCTCTAAACTATTAGAAAAGATGATATCAAATGAAATGCAACAAACTAAAATGATAAAACATACAAAAACTAAATAATCTTTTGTTCAAGCATCACTCTCTTCATACATATAAAGATAACTATTCAAGCATTTGTGTTTCATAGTTCACCATTTATGTTTCATAGGTTTTGCATTATCATTGAATCTAGTTATCATATTCTCATATGTTCTATATTACAAACTAATTATTCTTCTGTTCAAGCATCGCATCACTCTCTTCATACATATAAAGATAAATGTTCAAGAATTTGTGTTTCATAGTTTACCATTTATGTTTCATAGGTTTTGCATTATCATTGACTCTGGTTATCATATTCTCATATGTTCTACATTACAAACTAATTATTTTTCTGTTCAAGCATCACTGTTTTGATTGTACTTATTCTTTGTAGATGGCCAAGGGAATTGTAGTGGTGACCCGTACTGGGAACAAAAAAAAGAAAAGAGCCACAACAAGGTTGCCCTTCAAAAAATGAGGAGCTAGATTCCCCCCTGAAATAGATCATGTTGCACAAGTAGATGATTTTTCTACTCAAATACCATAGATTGAGGTTACTACACCTCAAATGCCGCAGAAGGAAAAAAAAATACAAAAGTTGTGGTCTTTGGATGATGTGAAAAGGGAACTCTATGATGCTAAAGATAATGACATGTTGATAAGGGGGGCTTCCAAAAAGTGGTCAATCCCAATAGCCACACTATCCAAATGGCTAGGGGGTCTAACAACAACTTCCAAGAATGATCCACCAACAGTCCTCTCTGAAGAGGAAGAACATCTTATTGTTGAATGGTGGAAGCAAATGGATGATATTGGTCATGGCCTTGAGATAGTCAATCTTAAGTTTGAGGTTGCTAAAATATGTTAGAATAGGCCAAACCCTTTCACCAATGGGTTCCTAGGGAAGTCCTAGTGGACAGGCTTCAAGTACAGACATCCTAAACTTGCATTACGAACTGTTGAAGGCCTAGAAAAAGATAGGGAATTCAATCTTAGAGCTGATGTTGTAGCTACATTCTACAAAAAACTGTCTGCAACATACGGAGCCATGCCATATGGTCCTGATTGCATATGGAATTGTGATGAAACTGGCATCCAAGCAGGAAAAAACTGGGTCCATGAAGGTGATCGCAAGAAAAGGTAGTAGAAATGTCTCTTACATTATCCCAAAGAGCCATGAATGGATAACCATTCTATGTTGTGTTAATGTTGTCGGGCAGAGCATTCCAAGATTCTACTTGTTCAAGGGGAGTGTGAACATAGATAATTACATCATAGAATATGAACCAGGTGCTTGCATGGCAACCCAACCCCATCCATGGATGACCAAATAATTGTTCATAGATTGGTTGACCCACTTCAAAACCTTAGTTCCAGGTAGTGTCTCACCCACCAATAGGGTCTTGCTGATCTTTGACGGCCATGGAAGCCATGTAGCACTCAAAACCATCCACAAAGCAAGAAAAATTGGTGTAGATTTGTTAACATTTCCATCACACACATCACATAAGCTAAAACTGTTGGATGTGAGTGTGTTTTCACCTTTTAAAGCTTACTTCAAATTAGAACGTGTAGATTTTTTGTCAAGGTTTCCAAACATTGAAGTGAGGAGGAGAGAACTTGCAATGTTAGGTAGCAAAGCAATGAAAAGAGCTTTGACAGTTGAAAACATCAAATCTGGGTGTAAAAGGACTGGTATATGGCCTTTGAATCCTGATGCACTTGTCAATGACATGCGTCCTAGTGAGACATTTGTGGTTAGAGAGGACGCTAACATAATTGAAAACATTCTTAACCTTTCTAGACTTGGTTTGTCAATTGATGATGTCATAGTATTGTAGTTCACTCTTCTAGATGGAAACTTTTAGACTGCAACAAAAAAATAAACACTCACCTTATAGATGTCCTACTGAATTAGTTGCACAAGTGGTGGGTAATGAACACACCCCTCCCATGGTGGAAAACCCCATTGACCAATTCAGCGAAAGTTTAGATCTTCCATCACAACGAATCCAACCATCCTGGTTGGTTGAGGGAGCAATGAACTTTGGAATTCATTTGGAGGTCCCAGAACAGTAGGATACCTATACTTTCCCATCACCACCACCAAAAATTGACCCTTCTCAAGTTGTACATTACTATGCTCCTTCTTACAATTCATATTTACGAGGCAATGAATATTTACTAGAGGGATCACAAGTAGTGGAGGAGTTCATTGTCACACAATCAGATGGGACAAAAGAAACAAAATAGTTCCACACATCAGCAAGTTCCTCAAGCTACTTGTGCACACTATTCATCAAAAGAAATCCAAAGCTGGTGCAATTCAGATCAGTAGATAGTCTCAATTGTTGACAACATATGACTACATGAGCTTGTTAATGGAGCAAGAGAAAAGGAAGAAAGAGGTCGAGGAGATAAAAGAAAGAAAGAAACAAAAAATTAGGAGAAAAGGGAGCAAAAATTGTGGCAGCAGAGTTGAAGGAGAATGGCAGAATTGAGAAGGAGATACTGCGAAAAGAAAAAGAGCAACAAAAATTACAACAAAAAAAGGATAGAGATGCGAAAAAGGAGCAAGAGATGCTTTGCAAGGAACATGACCGAAAGGAAAAAGAGATTGAGGAGGCATAAAAGGATTTACAAAGAGAGAGGTGGTTAAGGAACCCTTCTAATCTGTTGTCTCAAAGTAATGGAGTCTTCTGTGATATTCTCAACATTAATATCCCCCAGTTCTCCATAGTAATGAATTTTTCAAGCCTCTCCCAATCTGACTTCAGGGGCACTCAATATCCATATCAAATTGGCACTTGGGATGTACAAATGTATTCACCACTGCCCCCAACACATGTCACACCAAATTTACCTCTCCAAGTCCCACTCATGTATGCAACACTCCTCATCGAGTGGAAGGGGACACAAACATGGAAATTGGTGCCCGAACCAGCCAAGATCCATTTTGCAATAGCAACAACTAGATGCTACCTTTATTTTCATTTTCACATGCAATTCAAGTTTCATACACTTTAGAAGTTTTGATATTTACAAATGCACTAAAATTGTGGACAATTGTAATTTTTTGATAAGTACATATTGACCGTTATTGTTTTGGTTTGTGAAGTAATTTGATCAAATTCCAAAAGGTGTTGTATGTAATTTGCAATGTGTGTTATTGTTTTGATTTGCAACGTATGCTTCTTTGTTGACATTTTTAAATATATGATAAATACAGATACATTGTTATTGTTTTGATTTACAATAAATTATGATGATATTGCAATGTGTGTTCTATGTAATTTGCAATGTTTTCTTCTTCATTGACATTTTGTCATTTTCTTTTCCTTTTTTGATCTATTTTTCCACATGGGAGGACGATATTTGTCCACACATTTTACAAATCAAAAAATGACCCATCGACTGATACATAGGCAGCTTGGGTGCCACTTCTTGCATGGCATAGCGTCCAAAGTTGACAGCCTTGCCACATCAACTTCTCTTAGTCTGCCACCCTAAGAATCCACTGTGTTGCATTTATCACTCGCCGCTACTTCCTATACTTCTCGAGTGTCATATTGAATGCAATTCTCCTCTCCTTAGCTTCATGCCACCCCACAATATTTTTCCAACCAACCTATACATATACATATACATATACATATACATATACATATGTATATACATATACATATACATATACATATACATATACATATGTATATAGATATGCATACATATACATATACATATCCATATGTATATGTATGCATATGTATACACATATGGGTATGTGTAGGGTATGTGGCTGACGACTTTTTTTACCCAAAATTGATGAAACGAAAAGGGTTTTTAAAGGATATTCTCAACTTTCCACCAATATAAATTATGCTTTACTTTGAATTTAATAAATAATTATTATTCTTTTTCTATTTGAATTATGACTAAAGTTTTGATTGATAGGCTGATTGAAAAACATCTATAGCTTTCAAACAGTATCACATTTGAATCTAAAACATGTGTCACATTATATGCTTTGTATACTATAGGATTAAAAATAAATAAAAAATTCGTGAAGTGTTTGACCAAGTTAAGGTGGTCAGACATACGAGTTTTTATATTTTTAAAAGTTGTAATAAAAATTCACAATTAATTATTTACTTGGAAAAAATTAGAAAAAATATGCATCACATTGGGACATGAGTCCTCTACTTATATCTAAAATCTTATAAAAAATAGTATCATTTTATTGTGGTTAGGGTGGTTAGACAGACACCTACTTTTTTTTCCCGAAATTTATGTACTACAACATTGAAATTTCAAATTTTCAACAAATAGATTTTTTTTTTTTAAAATAAACCTAGTAGTTTAGAAACTACATTCAATTTTCTACAAATTCTATTCTTACATATTTTTTAAATAATATAAATAACTTATTCAAATTTTTAAGTCAAGTTGCCTAACTTTGATTTTTTGAATTTTTCACCACTTAAGGGCCTATTTTTTCCATGATGATCCTGTACATACCCATATACATACATATTTTCTGATCCAACCTACATTCAATGCTCCCAATGCCTCACTCTTCTCACCATCTTTACAACCTTTCATTCTAGAAAGTTCTCATTTTTTCTTCACTTGCACCCAACTACATGCTTGGTTCATCCTCTACAAGTTTCAAACCTTTACCACAACCTGTGATGCTCGGACTCGAGTTAAGAGATGGATAGACGCCAGTTGGTGAATGTTATAAGCAACTTCTTTCTATTGTTACATATACATATATGTATATCTTTATGCATATGTATATGTATATGTATATACATATATACATATACATATGTATATGTATATGCATATACATATACATACATATATGTATATGTATCTATAGATACATATACATATTCATATACATAGACTTATACATATGTATATATATGTATATGTATATTTATATATGTATACATAGACATACACATATACATATACATATACAATTCATTCATGCAACTATTCTATCATTTTTAGGTGTCATTGATGAATTTGGGGGTGTTTTCTTTTTCATAGGTGATGCTTCATCTTCAATTCAATGTAAATTAATGCATATATATTATGCTATTGTGATTCAATTTAGTCAGGAAAATGTATGCATGTAAGCAATGTTGCAATTTTTCATTTCTGTAACAAACAATATAGTTGGTTTTTTTGATGCCATTCATAAACCTGGAGTTGTTCTCTTTTTCATAGGTTTTTCATGTAAGCAATTCTATATACATATGCACATATATATACATATATGTATATGTAAATATATATACATGTATACACAAATATACATAAATATATACATATAAATATATATACACATACACATACACATACACATACACATATACATATACATAACATTGTATGTTGTTTCCGTACCATAGATAAATTTGGGGATGTTTTATTTTTCAAATGAATGCATATAAGCAATGTTGCAATTTGTTATTGTAGTAACAAATAATATTGTTGGTTATTTTGATTCCATAGATAAATTTGGTGTTCTCTTTTTCATAGGTTTTGCATGTAAGCAATTCTATAAAAATACACATACGCATCCACATATACATATACATAAAACATACACATACAAATATACATATAGGTTCTGCTTCATCAATTCAGTCAACTAAGCAATAGAGACATAAATATATTCTTGGTAAGCAAAATAATGCATGTAAGCAATTCTATATACATATATGTATACATATATATTTACACATATACATATACATGTACATTTATGTACACATACACATATACATATACATATATGTATACATATAAATATGGTTGTTTTGTTAATGTAGACCATAGAAAATTGGGTGCACATGTATCAACTCCTCACCCCTATAGAGTCATTGTATTCTTGCATTCAATAATGAATTAGGGAGACTTGATTTTATGAATGCTCATTTGATGGAAACCTATGCTACACGGGTCCACAATTCCATTTGAATTGTGAAGAGTTGCATAGGTAACCATTGAAATATTTCACAAAACCAAGTCCCCTAAGTGATTCAAATACAAAGCTACAATAGTTGTGTAGACATGCAAAATTGACATCATGCATTCCTCATATTTAATTAAATCATATTCGCCCAACCAATTAAATAAATCAAGCTTAATTGATTAATCTCCTAAGTTATCTCTTTGATTAAATAAATCAAGTTTATTTAATTAATCTCCTAAAGTCTTCCATTTAAATTAAATAAATTCATCTTTATTTGATTTAACACTAAAATCATCCTCTTTCATTAAATAAATCAAATATTTATTTAATTAAATCTAAAATCATTTTCTTCTCATTTTGATTTATTTTAATCCTAAAATATAAGTCAAAAGTCAAAATCACCTAATATCCTATTAAATTAATGAAATCCTAATTAATTTAACCCTAATCACCTGAGTCCTCTAGATTTTGCAATTTGCACCAATAAATCATTTCTTTGATTTAATAATTCCCTAATTACTTTCAAAATGGCATCAAAAAGGGAATATTCCTCCAAGTTTGAAAATACCTCCAAATGTCTTGTCCTCCAACATAGCATTTAATTCCTCTTACATTATCTCTAACATGTCTCCCACTTGGCATTTAAGACTCTTTCTTCTCCCTCCAACAAGCCATCTTTTGAATTTCAAATCTCCCCCTCTTTGGCACATTGATCAAAATGTGCACAACCTTCACCCTCTCGCATCTTGACAAGTGGCATCTTGTCATTGGCTCATGTTTTGTCCCACATCCTCCATGTTTTGCATTCTTCCATCCTTCTTTGTTATAAATAGAGGCCTCTTCTATTGTATTAATCCTCCACAACTACACAATCTTCTCCACAACTTTAGGCATTTGAATCCACATCCATCATCTAGAAGCTTATCAAGGATTGAGAAAGGGATTCTTTCCACATCAAAGAAGCACCAATCCACTATGAGATAGGGTTTGATTCATGTTATTGTGATCTCAATTAGTTTATTTCATATTTTATTGTTTTTTTTGCATTATGAAACATGATTCAATATTTCATAGGAGTGCTTGGTTTAGTTTATTTCATTTGCTAATAACACTAATGTTTGTTGGTATTTGAAGTAAATGAAGAAAAAGTGCTCACATTTTGGCACCCACCATGGGGCAGAAATATAATCATTGTTTATGTTCTCGTTTATTTCAAATATTAGATAGAAATATAACATTTTTCTTTGTTGTCCATATAAAACATAAAGCTCTATTTGCTCTATTACCAATCACGTAGACTTCAAAATTTATTTTCTCTATTGCTATTTGAAAAATTCATGACGATTGTGTGGAAGATTATGAGGTTGAAGTTATCACTATCTTCTTTTCTTTAGCACGGATTTGAGAGATGTGTTTAATGAGTGGTCAATGTTCTTGTGAGAACATTAATTGTTAGCAACTCACATTATAGAACCATAGATCTCATTTATTGTTTAATGTCATAAATTTTCTCATGTTAAGTTTTCTAAAAAAGTTTCTTTTATAATTCTTCACACACCTTGGCTTGGCTGGGGCATTATCCACTAGAAAAAGGTTGTAGAATTCAATTTTACACCTACTCATAGCAATAGCTTGAAAGTCTCTAAAAGTGTTTATTTTCTGGTTTTACACCTACTTTCATTGCTCAAAAGTTTCTAAGGCCTCATAAATAGAAATGTTGTGAGGCATTGGAAGAGAAATGGAGTTGCTTGGATCATCAATTTGCTAGATTGTAGTTGAAGTAGTTTGTTACAGTATAATGTGGTCATACATTGATTTCTAGAGGAGGATAAAAGTATGATTTCACTACAAACTTTACTTTTGTTAGGCCTTCTTAATTAGTTGACATTTTTTACCATTGTGATTTCAAATACTATTAAATGGCCAACATTTTTGACTTTGGTATGGTGCACAGGCACCAACTCTTCCCTCTGTAAATTTTGGAGATATTAATTTTTCTATGTTATCTTACAGATCTTATAGTTAAAGATAGGGGAAGTGGTGATCACACTTGGAGGGACTTCATTGGGTAATTGCTGGGTGAGGTTGGGTTTAAAGTTCACTTTAAGCCTCAGGGAGCTATCTTTGTTTTTTTCAGAATTTCCCAAGACTTGTGCAATGAACGATGTAGAATATGTAGCCGAGTTGATCAAGGTTGTAGGTGTAGCTGTTGTGCCTAGATGTGGTTTTTTTTTTCATGACAAAGGAAAGTTTAAAATTCAAGATTTTTCTCAATCATCCATATGTTCAATTCAAAGCCCAGAGTTGGTCGAAAACACTCAAATCTTACACACAACTTTGAGGACTATTTAGATAAGCATAGATGTTCTTTTTTGTAAAGTTTACATTGAACATTAACACAAACACAATAGGAAACAAAATAGGACAGATGTTAATTGCTAGATGATAAATGCTTTTGAGTCCAACTATGATCTCAAATCTTAGTCCCAAATGAAAAAGAAAGATTAAATGTTTAGGTTCTAGGCTGCTACTAGAGGTATTTTGAGCATCGCGGGGCATGAATGCAAATCTAGGCATGAGTTTTTGTGCAGCTAGTAGCCACACATCAGTTGCCTATCTTCACTTTATCAAAATAATTTCATGCTAAGTAGATTAATCTCTATGCGTATTTTGTTTAGAAAATCTTGAGCAAGGTTACAGGCTGCCTGTAGTATGTTGATAGGATAAGCCTTAGCTTGGAAAGCATTTTTAAACTCTGTGGCTTGGTTTCACAAGAGTTGTTTGGTAAAATATTGGTTACATTAAGGCATATCATAAGGGGTATGTGCAAGATCATGATGGGCCAAAAAGTGGCAATATGATGGGTATTTGAAGGGTATGTGGCTAACAACCTTTATTTTACCCAAAATTGATGAAACAAAAAGGGTTTTTAAGGGAGATTCTCAGCTTTCCACCAATGTAAATTATGCTTTATTTTGAATTTAATAAATAATTATTATTAATTTTCTCTTATAATTATGACTAAAGTCCTAATTGATAGGTTGATTGAAAAACATCTATAGCTTTCAAATGGTATCACATTTTTTTAATTTGAAACATGTGTCACATTCTATGCTTCACATACTATAGGATTAAAAAGAAAAAATGAATTTCATGAAGTTTTGACCAAGTTAAGGTGGTTAGACAGACGAGTTTTATATTTTTAAAAGTTGTAATAAAAATTCATAAATAATTATTTACTTGGAAAAAATTACAAAAATATGCATCATCAGGACATGAGTCCTCTACTTATATCTAAAATCTTATAAAAAAATATTATCATTTTATTATGGTTAGGGGTCAAACAGACACCTACTTCTTATTTTTCCCTAAAATTTAAGTGCTACGCATTGAAATTTCAATTTTTCACCAAATAGATTTTTTCCTAGTACTTTAGAAACTACATTTAATTTTCTACAAATTCTATTCTTACATATTTTTGAAATAATAAAGATAACTTATTCAAATTTTTATGTCAAGTTGCCTAACTCGATTTTTCAAATTTTTCGCCACTTAAGGGCCTATTTTTTTCATGATGATCCTGCACATACCCTAAGTCTTCTAGCTTCTAATTGAAAACATTGTTAGCCTTGTGAATTAAGTTAATCATGGGTTACTTGAGAGGCTTGGAGAATCGATCTGTTCCACCATGCTTTTTTGTGTGTCTGTTCTAAGAAATCATGACAGGAATGACATGGTTGGCAAAAATTTGTGAGGGGAGGAATATGTTTTACAAATTTTTATTTCATCATTAACATCACTATCTTCATTATTAGTTTCACTAGTTTTCTCATTAAATATTGCCTTTATTTTTCTCATCAATACAGATAGTGTTTTCAATCTTAAGATTACGTTGCAACACCTTTATAGCCAAACCTGTACTCATCATTATTGTTTTCTGGTAGGAAGATGTGAGAAAAGGACATTGATTAAGAGTGTAAAGGGGAAGCCATTCATTTCCTATAGTTTCTTCCTTTTGTTGGCATCAAGAAACAATGGTGGTTGCTCTCGCATGGAAATCAAATAATAGGCAGATTTGAATCAAAAAGTGGGTACTTGAACTTGGAAAAAGAATTTTTAAATGCTTATTGTATTAATTTAATAGCATTCATTTGTTTCTTTTATTTTCTATTTTAGACCAACTAGATCAATTTGGGGTTTAAAATCAATCATTGTTTTGATTTTTTCAAAGATGAGCTAAAACTAAACACTAGACACTTACTAGAATTCCAATTTGGGACTAAAATTGAACAAACAAATCTCACACTTCAAAAGTTGGTGCTTAAAAAAGAATCAAATCATTTCTTTGTGGATTTAAAATGAACATGTTCTTCTTTGTTTTGTAATAAATTACCCAAATTAATATCATTGAAAGGATGTATGCACTTCTCTCACACCTCACATCGATCTTGAGAATCAAAAGGATTTTTGGTGACATTAAGTTGTGTAAGTGATTACCCACACACTTCAATTTGGATCCTAAAATTGAACAAATATTGTGAGTGTGAGTGTAACATATCGCATGTATTCTCTCTTTATTTCTAAACAAAGGTCAATCAAACTACGAATGTGTTTTCTTGCTTTTGTGCTATCTTAGAGGGCCTGCCTTGTGGGGAAAAGTAATCACCCAAGAGAATGACCCAACCAGGAACATGCTAAAGACAAGTGAATTCCATCTGGGATATAAGTGTGGGTACTTGAAGAAACACGATTATCATGAGGATTATTCCAACGAGAAGGGAAACAATGGTCTCTCACTAAATGGATGGTCCCTCATGAACAAAATTCCCACATTAAAACCCTTGTTTAGAAAGGGCCAAAATCCTTGATCTATTTGTTGGTGCAAGAACGGTCGTTCTGAAGTAGCCCCACAATTTTATGAATTTTAGTAGAAATGGAAAGTATGCCATTGGATATTCATGGGTACTGATGCTTGGCTGACCCAAGAAAAGAGTGCACTATAAGGGGGAGCCTGTGTGGTCAAACATCTAACCATTCACTAAAAGTACGCATAGCTAGACTTGTCCAAGTGGGGACTCAACAAATATTGTTTCAAATATCCATAGGATTGTGCATATTCTTGAAATAAAAACACTTTGCTTGATCTTAAACACTGGAAACAAACATTCAACACTATCTTCAAAATTTCAAACCCTTTAGGAAGAAAATACCATTGACAAAATTCAAGTGTTATTGCTCATCCTAGGGATTTTGTCCTTAGAGACTTCTAAACATTCGGATTTATATCTCAATTTGCTTACTAAAGTCAACAATAGGTAAGTTTTTCCTTGATTTCCTCAATTTCCATATAATGGAATTTGTGGGATGAAAATAAATTAGGACATTAGACATTTAGTTTGAAACCTAATCAAAAGAGTGTTTGTGGTAAAAAAAACTCATTAAGCAAAGTTAAGAAACAATTAGACCCCACACATCTGCTTGGCATCTTTTGGTCATATGGTTTTCATGCAAACATTGATCTTTTGGTTTTTAACTACTCCTAGAGAAAAGCATGTTCTTCACTATCTTGGTCTTGTAAACAAGGTCCCTATTAGGTTCATTTAGGATCAAAATCAAACACTTCATTCATCCAAACAATTATCATTTTTAGAGCTTTGGAAACATCATTATTTAGATTTGGGTACATCCTTAAAGCAAATCAAAATCACCTTGTTTAGTTAGGAGTATGGGAATGCATCCTTTCTCATACCTCTAGTTAAATCAGCACCCCTTTGAACAAGTTCATCCTGAGATAACATCTAACATCTTGGGATTCACAAAGTTCATTATCCAATCAAAACAATCAAAATAAAATCGCCAAGTCTAGCATTGATCCAAAGTTCCTAAAAGTTCAACACCCATATCATTCACCCCTTTCATCCTTCATCTCATCATTGGTCCTAAACACCTTAGGGATCACTTTTGTAATAAGTTCAAAACACAAGAAGAACGTGGAATATAAACCCAATTCATACATCATAAGCAGTCTAAACCAACCAAACTATCAAAACCTTCCAATGCCAATTGATTATCAAAACTCACACTTATACAATCCATACATGTCATCATTATCTCCTACAAACCTCAATGGCACAAAAAATGTGAGTATTCCCAATATAAATTTTGGAACACCTTTTCCTATGATAGATTTACATCAAAGTCAAAACTTACAAATCTGTCAACCAAACAATCAATGCATGAGTCTTCAAAACAAAATTATCCCACAAAATCCATACATGCCAAATGAAAATAGACCAAGCACGACTTTACCAAACATGAACATTTCAAATCCACACTTGGAAAACTTTGGGATAGATATGTTTTCAAATCATACAAATGTTGTTCAAAGTCCAAACAAGATGTTAACAACTCCATGTATTAATCCAATTCAAGGTAACACCATGCAAAATCAAGGAAATGTGATTCCCAAACACAAAAATGTTCAATTTCAACCTATCATGCCAAATATAAGCATCACCCCAAGTGAAAAAATTGTCCAAAATGAAATTGTCCATGATCCCATGCAAAAACCACAAGTGTACATTCCAAATCTGCTTGAACAAAAGCCAAATCAACTATATCAAGGGAATCAAAATCAAAATCAGGATCAAATTTCACTAGATTAATTTGCTTCACTTTCCAAAATAATTGACTTATTGAGCCAAGAGACATCTTCACTCCAAGATCAATACACTCTACCATTGGTTGAACCATGTCATCAAAGCATTGAGTTGTGTCCACAACCACATCAAGAACAATATCTCCAATTTCAAGAAGTCAGATATCAAGATCAACAACATTAACAACAACCCCAACCCCCACATCTCCAAGATAAATCATCACAAGGTCAATTTAAAGTAAAAATCTCACAAGGTAACAAATGAAAATACACATCGCTTGGGGAACCCATCAAATTGATCATGCAATAGTTGGTACAAGAAAATATCATCAAAATCCCCATCTATGACAACTATCAAGAGCCCCTAGTGAAACCACCATGGTACAATTAGAATCACCTTTATGATTTTCACAAAATAAAGGGACACACAACATCAGATTGTATTTGACTCAAAAATATTATCCAAGACCTTATTGATCAAAATATAATCACTATTGGGGACAATGATGAAGATTCAACCACTGGTGATAGCATTGACAATCTCTCCACCACAATTGTTGAAAACAATGATCAAGACCTATCCATTAATGAGCACATTAAATATGTTTCCACCTCATCCGATGACCAACTCACCATACAACAAGATCCACTTTTTAGTCATCTATTTCAAGGAGTGTTAGAGTTATTTGATCCTATTGACATAATCCATGATCCATCAACCAATGATCATGTTGAAAATGTCTCTACATTGCCTAATGAGTTAGAGGACATATATCAAGAATTTATTCCAAAGCATGATTAAAATCTTTCACCAAGGTCTAGCAATGGTCCTTTACAAGACATGTTGACCCCTTTTGACCTCATGGTTATAGATACTGAAGGAATCCTTAACTCAACACTTGATCCAAGTCCACTCAAAGATCAAGAGGATATTGAACCACTTACCATGACTAATGATGATGTCCAAGAACCCTTTGTAAGCAATCCATCCTTTGAAACTGACCCATGTCAAGAACTTGATCCAAAGCATGTCAAAATCAATCCCAAAATTAATCAAGATCAAGAATTTGTATCTCCAAGATACTACAATGATCTAATGGATAATGTCCTATCTATACAAGATGTCACAAATGATGATCATATCCATATAGCACATATTCCTCCATCTACCCATGAGATGTTTTATTTGGATGGACATGTAGATGATCTTCATTCAAAACAAGAGTCATATACTCTTGATATCATTACCAAGGAACAAGAGTCTCCTACTCTTAACATTTGTACAAATGATCAAGATACAAAAAAATCTAGAGACAAATCAGAAATGGTTCATGAAGAAGGCTTCTAAAGAAATTGTGAATCAAGAACATCTTGTGAAAACATATAAAAAATGAATCATAAGGAAGAATTTTATAGGGATAGTGAATCATCGACACCTCTTGAAGAAGCATTAAAATATGATAATCCACAAGATCAAGCCAAAGATATCACTTAGGAAGTTATCCCACACATGGGGGATCCTATCACTTATAAACTTGGATCACTTACCCTTTTAAGGGAAAGCTATCTTATCAATGAAGAAGCTATCACCTTTGAAGATCCATAACAAAAATAGAGAAGGATTATCACCTTGTGTCCAAGGTAAATCATATCCTATTGAAAATAAAATGTTTCAATAGTTGAATTATCAAGGCAGAGGATTAGGCCTACATGAATAGGGTATCCTAGAACCAGTGTAGATTATTAGCAATCCTAAGCATCAAGGTCTTGGTTATTCGACAATTAAGGGAGCTAAAAACATCAATGATACCTCTATAATATTGGGGGCAACTTTATCTAGTGCAAGCATCAACATAGGGAGCATGAAGAATCCTTATGATGAAAATGATGACAATACTACAACCAGCCATGTCATGAATTTTCATCCATCCATCACCCCATACATGAATTGGGACCAACATCAAAAGGAAGATTTGAATCAAAGCACAAAGAATGTTATCAAAGAAAAATAAGTTGAGAAGAATAATGGACAAATCAAATACACATGGATACCAAAGAATACAAAGAAAGATTATCCCTATCAAACTCCATCAACCAAATAAACTATGGGGAAAAATAAAAAAGGGAAAACTATCCACCAAAGACGTCCACAAAAGAAAAAGCAAGCATCTCAAGCAACATACAAATTATATCAAGCAGTCGGTCCTAATTTCATGCACACTTCCGTATCCACCCATCATTTCTCATCTTCCCAAGTTTGGAGAGTTAAAGGTTCCAAACTATCAACCAATCCATCTTTTATCCCTAAAACAACTCCATCCACGCCTCCACACATGATATCCAATTCTCAAATTGACCATGTATTGGCAACAACCCTTCATCATAAGGATTAAGAAGAAACTCTATTGTGATGTGCACATAAAGACAAAGTTAACTCTGGTATCAACAAAGTAGATCAGGAATCTCAAAAGTTGTATTCAAGTGCACGTATCTTGGAAAAGCAACTTGTTTAGGCATGATATCGATGGCACATTATGACATAATCATGTACATCAACACAACAAGGTGGTTCAACATGAGCTTAAAATATTTTAGAGAAAATATTAAAATCCAACAAAATAAAAAAATCATGAAAATAGTAAAGATAAAAATTGTCCTCTAGTGAAAACCGCATGGGCAACGCTTTGGGCAGGTACCATGATGAAAACCTAGAAAAAAGGTGTCATGTGTAGAATCGAGCATCTACGTGTGCCAGTTCAGGTGAAAGCATCTTATCTCATCCATAATAAAGCCAACATTCCATCCATCTTATCCATAATAAATCCATTCATCCATAAACCATTTATCCAATCCATTTTCACCCATTTCCATCCATTTTCCAAATTATCTTGATCTTGGTATAAACTTTGGTTTACACTTTACACTTGCTTATGGTAATCATCTTGACATGGGTCATTTTTTGATCCTATCCTACCTAGCATTATCTGATCCATGAAGCATTATCCAAATGAGCATCCTCTATTCGAGCACCTTATCTTATCACAAGATAATCCTTGTCATCCTTTGCATGCTTACCATATCCATCCATCCACACACCCATCCAAGCATCCACCCATAATATTCCATACATTGTTAGAAACTGGGGGTAGATATTTACATCTTGCTTTGAGAATAAATCTTGATCTATATATTCCAACTTATGTGGTGATCTAAACATTGGAAAACGTGAAATCAAATTGGTCAAGCATTTGTGAGCCAAAATCCAAATCACTAGCCCATGGCACATTTTGATGAGAAGATGTTCCTTATCAAGCTTTATCTCTCATCAAACATCAATCCAAACAATCAATATTAGTCACATTTAATTTACACTTCAATATCGCATCAAATCATTCAAACAAATCTTGTTCCAAATAAAGCTTCAAAAATCTTGATCAATCAAATCCAATCAATCCATCATCATCTCAGGATATCCTTCTCAATCCTTGTGTTTCTTAACACTATCCTTGCATTGTTGTGTATCCTCAATAATGTTATCATCATCAATCAAATTCAATCAATCCCTCATCATCTTGGGATATCCATCCCAATCCTTATGTTTCTTAACACTATCCTTGCATTGTTGTGCATCCTCAACAATGTTATCATCATCAATCCATCGATCTGATCAATCAACCTTAGCTTTTTTTTCAACAAAATCTCAAAATAGAGCACTGATATTGTCACACATATCCAAAATGTCAAAATCATGTGAAAACACAAAAAACATCCAAATCATATCAAAATCCAAAAAAAGGTTAAAAAATTAGAAAAACATCAAAAACATGCTATCCTAACTATGTTGTCTCTGAACTTAAACATAGGCAAGGCTAATATTTGATCAGCCCCTGAGACACAAAATCCAAAAACATTAAAAAAACTCAAAATCCAAAAAAATTCATAAAATCTCATAAAACCCCAAAACATGTTCAAAAATTTGAAAATCAAAGCATTTGTAAAAACTTGAAAATACCAAAAACAGCCTCAAAACATTTCAAAACATCAAAAACATCCAAATATTTGAAAAAATCCATCTGTCCCATTTCACTTTCACCTGCAATAAATCACTCATCCATAATAAACAAATCGTCACACTCACCCTTTGGAAAAACACACAGAAACAAGCACAACAATCAACAAAAGAAAACTTCAAACACAAAATCAAAATCGAAACAACAAACTTTTAAATGAAAAATCAAACTCTTGATCATTCGAAAACATGTTAGTCAACCTTATATCAATAGAATTTTTGAACAACCTATCGACATGCCACCACCCACTAACATGTCCTAGGATGTGTCCTTCCCATTGTTGGAGCTTCAAAATTTTGCTCCTTATATTTCATTTCCACCCTACCTAGTGTCAACTGGTCTTTCATGGTGTTTGGAATTTCCTAAGGGTTGGGGTTTTAGACTCATTTGCATGTAAGACCCTTGTTTGCTTTACACCTTGGTTGGGTTCTATTTGGAAGTTACCTTTTTGAGGGGGCTTTTAAAACATCTTGCCCCATTGTCCTGTCTAGGCTTTGGCCCCTTTGATCTTATTTTTGTAGCCTCCGTAGGTTTCATTTTTTCTAAGTATAGGCCAACCATGTACTTCATTTTTTTAACACAACTTATGTCTTTTGTCTCATCGGCCTAGTGGTTCCCCCTTTGCTATTAATAAATGTTATATTTCATAGAAGTTTGGAGTTCGTGCTACCATTGATCTTTTACCTCTGGAGATCAATGGTTGCCCACCATCCTACGATCGGAAATTGAAGGATTGTGAAATAGCGGGCGGGCGCCACGTGTCCCATCTGGGGGATCAAATTTGCACAACTCTTCATCAACTGCCCTTTAATCTGAGTTGTTTCCCACCATCCCGTGATGGTGCTTTGGCTGATTGCAAAATCACGGGTGAGTGCCATGTGGACTTCCAAGGTGGGGCCCGAGGAAATGTTTGTGTGATATATTTTAAATGTTTCATTGCTTTAGGAAAAAAATTAAAATAAAATATTTTCTATGGCCATGGAAATTCATTAATGCCCAAGGATGGAGAAGTTAGGGCATCTGGTCAAGACAAAGAAGATCAACGATGGTGATTAAAAGCTAAATCTAGCTGCATATCAATGGTTCCCCACCATCCTGTGATAGTGGTTTGGTCGATCATGATTTCATGGGCTAGCGCCATGTGTCCAATCCAGAGAGTCTGAGGGGGATGAAGTTTGTAAACTGTCGATCCTATATTGTCAGAAATCTATGGTCACCCGCTATCATGTGATCGAAAGTTGCAAGATCTATATTGATTGCGATATTGTGGGTGACTTCCATGTGTCTTAGCCAAAGGAGCCGAAGGAGTAAAAGGGTGGGTTACTAAAGCGATTGAGGGATGCACGTGCTGTAAAATGATGAAGATGTTTTAATCTTGATGGAAAATTTGCTCGAGGGTTAACGATAGGGCTGTCGACTGTGTTGAAAGGACAAGATCAACGGTTTCCCACCATCGCGCGATTAGAATTTTAAGGATTGAAATATCACGGGAAACCACCATGTGGATTTCCTTTGTAGCTTATGGTGTGATGGGCCCTTGTCTGCCATGCTGGCGATTGTGTCAGATAATTTTTGAAGGCGACTGTTCGATGGTTTGTTTCAACTGAAGGATCGACGATTGGAATTCAAAGTCAGGGTCAAAGCATGGTTGGAGCCATTTGTGCAGGTGAGCGGGTGAAGTTTTAATGGCGGGAATGATGTTTACTGGCATGAAATTTTTTAATGATTCAGATGTTGTGATTACAACAGATTTCCAATGTTGTCTTAATGGCAGTCTTGGCGTGGGTTTCTGGTGATATTTATGGCTGCATCAACTCTTTTTCAGGAGTACCAATTGGATGATGACATGTGTACTCTCTAGTCCAAAGCTTCTTGCTCCTTCATTCTCTATAAGAAGGATTTCAAGGCCAGAGGTATGGGAGTAAGTTAGAAATTTTTTGTCAAGTCTAGGGGAAGTTGTAGAGCAATTTGTAAATTTTGATGTTCTTCAGGAAGAAGTGCAACTTAGGTTTTGAGTTAGTCTATAGAAGGTTTTGAGTTCATGAAGGTTTAATGTTGTATAACAGTACTATCATTTGATTCAAAATGAAAGATTCAAGCTCATGTCTCTCCATTGTACTTGCAAATATGAACCTTGAATAGAATTACCAAGGGTTTATTTATCCATCTCACTATTGTGGTGTGTATGATCCTAGTTTGGTTTTAATTCAAAGAATTAATTAAAATGCTTGAATGAGATTATAGGAGGATGTGTACTGTATAAGGATTTGGTAAGAAGTATTGAGCTAGAATACATATTGATAAGATTACAAGGTAATGTTGTCAAAGATCTCATGTGTTATGTGTTAAATCTGTTATATGCCTTTAGACGCTAATAAATTTGACTCCTACCCAATAGATATATGGCACTGGCCTAAGTTGTGATTACCCATATAATTCAGTGTTTGCTTGTCTTTGTCTAGAGCTTGCTGCAAATTGAAAATCAATGACCATCTTATACTACCTTGTGTTGTAGTTATCTCATGCTCCAAGTAGTTGATATTACTGATAAATAGCCAATTTATTTCAGTATTATCCTATTGTGTTGAGCTATTAAGTGAGATCATCTATTATTGTTAATGTTGTTTATAATAAAGGTGCAGAGGTTGTAAACACATTAAGGGACCACTCTCCCTGGTCTTGCAGAGCCTAAAGTGTAGGAGGTTTCTTAAGGTCCTCATCAGTTGGTCCAAGTCCTTTGAGCTGCCCTTGATTAGGATTGGTAGTCCCATAGGTAGATTTGGAGACAAACCTGGTTATAGTGTAAAAAGAAACCAACAATATGGTGACTCCGCTAGGGATTTAGCTTTAATATTTCTTGTCAGTGTGTCAGTTGTCCATTTTGCTTAGAGTTGTCATAGTATTTCTGTGACTTGAGGGTTGAGCCTAAAATTTTGTGTTATGTCTATCCATTTCTTCTATAAAGCACTTTTGTGTGTTGACAGTACGTGGTTCCGAAGGTTTTCATTCTCCATCACATTCCTTTAGGTATTTGGTATTCCCAAGCTGATTGGGTGGCGGCTCTGAAATCTCTGCACCAGTGTGCATTTTATTGTAAAAATATTATTATAAGTGGAAAACTTGTGGAATAGTATGAAGAATGAGGATCACCAGGTCATTCATGAGGATTCACCCAGAACAAAGATTGGAAGGTGGACTTCCCAAAATGAAGAAGAGACCAGAATCTGCTCCCGCGTCACAGGACCCTGTACATCAAGGTACAAGTAAATTTTTACACCCTATCCCTGAGAATCTTGAAAAGGTGTCTAGAAGTTCAAATTCAGCTAGTTGTGGATTTTTTGATGCATTATTTAGTACACTAGTTCAAGAAGATATGACATGTCAAAATAAAGGGCCTATTAGTGTCAAATATATTGAAAAGAGAAGAAGTAGGAGTAGAAGTCGAAGCCATCATAGAGAATGCACCAGTGATGTGCCTCCTCCTACTAAAAATGATGTAAACCCTTTATTGTCTGAACATGTACTAGAAGAGGTCAATTTAATAGACCTAAGTGACACATCAAGTTTTGATGTGACTTTGCCTAACCCTGATGATGTTTTTGGAGACATTAATTCTTTGAGGAGAGAAATCTGAAAGCAAGCTGAGCTCAGGAGGAAAAGAGGAGAAGAAAGAGAAGCAGAGTTGAGAAATGTTGTGATTGAAAGGGATAGGATAATGAGACAGTTGAAAAGTATGAAGTTCTTGAACCAACAAGAGCCTAAACCAAGTGTTGAGGGTCCGATTGTGTAGAGGATTGCTAATAGAGGAACAAAGCCTGTGTTTGAAGAAAACCCAATAGGCCACATTGATGTTCAACCTAAACCTACTGACCGAAAGCTCTCAAATCATGTTAGGTCTCAACCAAATAAGCTTGTCTTATATACAGGAAAGCAAAAGGTTGAGGGGATTAAAATAAATGAGAAAGTGATTCCCCATTCCACCCAACAAGATCTTCAACCACATGTGTCATTGCAAATAGAATCTACCTTAGAAAAGGCTAAAAAAGAGAATGAAGCTCTAGCATAAGAGTTGGAGAAAGTAGAAATTGAGGCTACAAATGCATAAATGAAGAGGAAATCAAGTTTCCTAAAGATGTTAAACATGGATGAGGCTGTGCAAGCTTCCACCTCATTGAGTGACCAAGACCTTGTCATAAACAAATCTATCTTGAAGACTCATGCAAATAAAACTATAAATCCAAATCAGGATAGTTCTAAAGCACAAGATTTAGGGTCTGGTGTTGATCCTCAAAAGAATGAGGGATTATTTCAGTGATGCCCTATACAGTTAGAAAGGTATAGGCCATTATTCTTTGATGGTATCCCTGGTTATTCAAATCCCATCCCTGCAGACTTGAGAGAAAAGATGAATAAGTTTGCTAGCAATAATATTGTAACACCAGAGGAACGCTAGAAAGCTTTTATAGATATGATGAATGATTATGAGGTACAACATGAAGATGTTGTAATGAAACTGTTTATACAATCTCTGGTAGAAGATGCGAGGGATCGGTATAAAGGTCTACCTAATGCTAGTATTGGTTCATGGGATGATTTTGAAAAGTGTTTCAAGGAGCAGTATGGTGATAAAACTAATGCTAGTTTTATGCTAAATGAATTTAATAACATCAAGAAGTCATTGAATGAGCCTGTGACAGAGTTTAATTTAAGATTTCAAAAAGAAATGTATAAATTACTTCAGGTTTTAAAGCTTGATGAAAATGTTTGCTTAACTACATATTTCAATGCTTTTGATGCTAAAATGGCATATCTTCTTAGAGATAAGGATCCTTCGACTATGAGGAAAGCATTTAGGATGGCTATAAATATTGATAGTAATAGAAGAGCTTCTGGGAAGTGTGGTAGGAGAGAAGAACCTGCACTTTTGAAAAATCCTAAGAATAAGATTGAGAAGATTCCGGCTACAAAGCCTAAGGATGGTGAAAAGTGGAAAAATGTTTATAATACTATGAAGGAAATAAAGAAAACTATTTTTAAACAAGAGAAGGGTATAATACATGAAAGGCTACCCTATAATAAGAATGATAGGCCACTCATATTGAAAAATTATCCTTATAATAAAAATTGGAAAGATGGGAAACCAATCTTTCCAAGTCAGAAGCCTAAAAATGATCAACATACACCAGACCCCTTGCATAAACATTTAGTGAATCTAGTAGCAGATAGACCATGGTGTGAAGTGTGTCAACACCCTCATGATAAAAATTATTGTGTTGTTGCTCAGTTGCTTGTTGATGAGGAAGGAGAAGAAGATGTCCATGATCAAACATCGGAATATGAGTAGAATGATGTAGATGTTTGTATGACTAGATCATATGTTGATGAGGAAGAATGTTCCTCTGATGATGAAGTACAAGAAGATGATGTGGATAATCAGAGGTAGAGAAATGAGATGTATCATCAACAAATCTTTTCTGATGAGGAAGGTAATTTTGATCACAATGCTTGCAATATGGAACATGCTCAAGATTTAGTGTCTTTAAGGAGACCGTCAAAAGAAGAGATTGCAAGATTAACTGAAGAAATGGCAGCCCAAATGAGAAGTTCACTCCAATTGAGAAATAGAATTGTGGGTGGTGAGCAAGGTAAACCTGCTGACATGTTTATTAAAAAACAAAAGGATAAAAACAAAGGTGTTAAGGTTGACAACATAAAAGATGTTGTGAAAGTCAAAGAGGTTAAGAATGATAGGATTTGGACACACAATAATGAAGCCCCAAAGCCTCAAGAAGATGTGACTATGCCATAGATAAAGACTAAGGTGATTACAAAGGTAGTTGAACCTATTGCAAAAGAAAAGAAGCAAAGGAAGCTAGGTGGAGGTAATCATCCAGAGAGAAAAGAAAATGATGAAGTTATGATGTCTAATTTTCCTAAGTATACACCTATGGATATATTTCATGTGCTTTCTCAAGTTAAAGTAATTGTACCTTTGTTATAAATGATGAGAATAAATGAACACAAAGAAAAAACAATAGCCTGGATCACAGATGTTGCTGGTAATAAAACTGAACAAGGAACTAGAAAAGAAGAAAAGGAAATGGAGGGAATTGTGTCACAAATTCCTCCTATATATTTAGGAAGTTCTATTAACATGTGCCTTGAAAATATAACTCCTTTTTTCTTGTGTGGATATAAATGGGAAGATTTTGAGGAATTGTGTGATAGATTTAGGGGCATCAAATAATGTTATGCCTTTCAAAATAATGGATGCATTGGGCTTAAGAGTAGATACTACTCAAGGTAAATGTTATGCCATGGATTCAAGAGAGGTTCCAGTTATTGGCACTATCAGAGCATTGCCTTATAAATTGACTCAATATCCTGATAGGGGCTTAGTCATGACTGTATTAGTTGCAAACATCCCACCTCATTTTGGGATGCTTTTGTCAAGGAAATGGAGTGCATCAATGGGGGGTAGCATGCAATGTGATTTATCATTTTCTACTTTTTCCATTGATGGTAAAGATGTCAAAATTGAAAGGGAATCAAAAGTACCTCATATGATTGAGCATGGCCCAATTGAAAACATGACATGTTTCATTGACAGTGGTATAGATGAATTCAGGGTTGAGGAATTCCCTAGCAGTTGTGATAAGCCTACTACATTGATTGACATAGAAGTAAAATAGTTGTCAGAATTTGATGACTTGTGGGTTATGTACTTTGACGCTGCAAGTTCAAAGGAAGGCTCTAGTGTAGGTGTCTTGTTGTGATCGCCAAGTGGAAAGAAATTTAGGTTCTCTTTCACTCTGTTATTCAAATGTACCAATAATGTAGCAAAGTATGAAGCCCTGTTATTGGGGTTGAGATTGGTTGCAAAACATGGGATTAAGAAGCTCAAGGAAATTGGGGATTTTGAGCTTGTGGTTGCCCAATTCAGATCCAAATATGTATCAAAGAAAAAGAGGTTGAAACAGTATAGGGATGTTGTTTGGGATGAATTAGAGAGCTTTGATGTATTTGGCATAGAATGGATGGAGAGGTTAGAATAAGGTGGTAGACCTATTAGCTAATATTGCATTAAAACTAGATGATTTATCTTATGCTGAAATTTCAAAGGTTGAGGTGCAAACCAGGCCATCGGTCCCTAATAACATAAAAAAATAACAAGTCTTTGATAATGATGATGATGTGTTGAGATTCTTGAATTGTGTGGGAGAGTATGAAAATCAAGAAATTGATTTTGGATCTTTCGTTGAAAACATTGATGGTAAGGATACCATATTTGGAAATGAGGTTATTTAGTTGAAGAAAAACACAATTCCCAAGGGTCTAGTTGTACTGGAAAGGGTATTTGATAATCAAGATAAGACAAAAGCTAGCCACACTGCTTCCCATCCTGATGACTTGGAAGAGATAAATCTTGGAACAGAAGCATCCCCAAAGAAGGTGTATATTGGGAAGAAAATGTCACCAAAGGTAAGAAGGATGTTGATTTATTTATTAAGGAAGTTTAGGCATGTGTTTGCATGGTCCTATGATGATCTTAAAGCATACAGGTAATATCTCTTCCAACATGAGATTCCTTTGTGTGATGATGCCAAGCCTTTCTAACAAAAGTAGAGGCCTATTAATCCCACCTTAGCCCCCAAAATGCAAGAAGAGTTGATGAAATTAAGGGATGTAGGAATTATCAATCCAATCAGACATTCATCATGTGTGTCAAATTTGGTACCTGTAAGGAAGAAAAATGGAGACATCATATTATGTGTAGATTTCAGAAATTTGAATGTGTCTTCATTAAAAGACAATTATCCATTACCAAATATGGAAGCCATGTTGCAAAGGGTGACAGGCTGTGAATTAATTTCTATGATGGATGTTTTTCTGGCTATTACCAACTTGTAGTTAAGGAGCCTGAGCAGTTTAAGATAGCTTTCACCACACCATGGGGAACGTATGTCTATGTAAGAATGCCATTTGGTCTAACAAATGTAGGAACTACTTTTTCAGAGAGCCATGGATGTGGCATTCTCAGATTTCATTAACCTATTTTTGGTGATCTATCAAGATGACTTGATGGAATATTCTAAAAGGGAAGAGGATCATTGTGAGCACCTGGAGAAGGTATTCATTAGAGCCTTGGAATATGGTATTTCTTTGAATCCAAAGAAATGTGTGTTCAAAGTACCAGAGGGAAAATTATTGGGACATATTGTTTCCAAGGACAGAGTAAAAATTTATCTAGAAAGGGTCATTGCAATTGATAAAGTCCCACAACCCTGAAATTTCAAAGGGATACAATCCTTCTTTGGAGAGATAAACTTCTTAAGGAGGTTCGTGACAAATTTTGCTGAGATAGTTCACCCTATTTCCAAAATGCTCAAGAAGGGAGCCAAACTTGAATGGGATAAGGATTTTTTGTAGGCTTTCTAAGCCATTAAGCAAGCAATAAAGGAGGGTCATTTGTTAAGAACTCCTGACTTTTCTAAGCCTTTGCATATTTTTTCATTTTCTTCATTCCACACAATCGCAGTTGTGCTATTACAAAAGAATGCAGAGGGTTTTAAGTAGCTTGTAGCCTTTTTCAGCAAATCTTTACATGCTGCAGAACTCAAGTATGATATAAATGAAAAATAGGCATATGCACTGGTAAAAGCAATAAAGGCTTTTAGGCCTTATTTGATGGGAGCTATTTTAATTTCCTGTGTGCCTAATGCTATTGTTAAGGACATCTTCACACAACAAGAAGTGTTAGGAATAGGATGTAGATGGATAAATAGGATCCAAGAATTCAACATTGAAGTCTAGATTATATAAACTGGTAAGAGGACAAGGATTGGACAAGCTCATGGGCCAAAGTAATCTGGAAGCAAATCAGATAAATTTGCTAGAAGAAGAGTATAGATCACATATATGTGATATGGAACATTCTGAATATATAAAGATGTGATACATTATTTTCAAAGAATGAAATGTCCTAATAACTTAAATGAAAATGAGAAAAGGACATTGAAGTTACATTATATCAAGTACGCTATTGTAGATGGAAAGCTCTGGTGGAGGAATGGAGAAGGTGTCATGCTGAAGTGTGTTGACCAAGATCAAGCAAGAAAACTTTTGAGGGAGATGCACGGTGGAGTTTGTGGAGGGAATTATATGGCCAATACAAATTCACATAAGATAATGAGGGTTGGATTTTGGTGGCCTACAATTTATAAGGATGCACACCAACTAGTGAAGACATGTGATGCCTGTCAACGTTTCTCTGGTAAGTTAAAATTTTCTAGTAACTTTCCTTTAAAACCAGTTGTAGTACAAGATCCATTCCAACAGTGGGATATTGATTTTGTAGGAGAGATAGCATGTAAATATAGTGGAGGCCATTCATGGATATTGGTGGCCACTGATTATTTTACCAAGTGGTTGGAAGCAATTCCAACAAAGAAGGCTACTAGTAAAATAGTAATTGACTTCCTGATGAGCAATATATTGACTAGATTTGGGTGTCTAGAAAGAATTGTATCAGATAATGCAATGTGTTTTAGATCTGAGGAATACATTGAATTTTTTGAGAAGCATGGCATCCAAATCTCTTATTCACCACCATATCACCCACAGGGAAATGGACAAGCAAAATCAAGAAATAAAAGCTTGATGAAGATCATAAAAAGGATCCTGGATCAAAATAAAATGGCTTGGGATTCTAAGTTGAGATTAGCAATCTGGGCAGATAGGGTAACTGTGAAGAAGGCGATAGGTTGTGCCCCATTTGACTTGGTTTATGGGATAAATGCCAGGTTTCCCCAAAATAATTTAATGGAAATGTATAAATTTTTCCAAATGTATGACAATGAAATTAACGATGAAATACAATTGAGGGTGGAAGCTCTTATAGAATTGGATGAAACCAGGAAGGAAGCTCAAAGGAGAAATGCAAAGTTGCAGTTGTAAATAAAGAATTTGTATAACAAAAGGGCAGCTGCAAGAAGTTTTAAAAATGGAAACTTGGTTTTAATGTGGAATGCCAAATTAGAAGATAAAGGGAAACATGGGAAATTTGATGCAATTTGGCTGGGTCCATTTTTTATTAATAGTAAGTGGGGTGAAGACTATTACTTCCTCCAAAATATGACAGGGGATATTCTTGAACTACAAGTTCATGGACAGTTTTTGAAGTTATACTTCACTTAAAGTATCCTTTTCCATGAACAATAGTTTAGGTTTATATTTTATGTACATAGTTTGAGTTGTTTTATCCAAACAATCCCCTTTTTGGTTGTCCCTGCCTCTTGGTCTACTCCACCTGAGATTCTGAATCCTCGCTTCATTCTAGTGGAATGAATGTCCCCAACTAGAGCCACTATTGGAACTTCAAAATTTTGCTCCTTATGTTTCATTTCCGCCCTGTTGGTGTCAACTAGTCTTTCATGGTGTTTGGAATTTCCTAAGGGTTGGGGTTTTAGACTTATTTGCGTGTAAAACCCTTGTTTTCTTTACGACTTGGTTGGGTTCTATTTGGACGTTACCTTTTTGAGGGGGCTTTTAAAACATCTTAAGCCCCATTGTCTCATCTAGGCTTTGGCCCATTTGATCTTATTTTTGCAGCCTCCGCGGGTTTCATTTTTTCTATGTATAGGCTTACCACATGCTTCATTGTTTTAATACAACTTATGTATTTTGTCTCGTCAGCCTAGTGGTTCCCCCTTTGCTACTAATAAATGTTATATTTCACAGAAGTTTGGAGTTCATGTTGCCGTCGATCTTATACCTTTGGAGATCAATGGTTGCCCGCCATCCTGCGATCATAAATTGAAGGATTACGAAATAGCAGGTGGGTGCCATGTGTCCCATCTGGGGAATCAAATTTGTGCAATTGTTCATCAACTATCCTTTAATCTGAGTCATTGCCCTCCATCCCGCGATGGTGCTTTGGTTGATTACGAAATCACGGGTGAGTGCCACATGGAATTCCAAGGTGGGGCCCAAGGAAATTTTTGTGCGATATATTTTAAATGTTTCATTGCTTTAGGAAAAACATTTAAAATAAAATATTTTTTATGGCCGTGGAAATTCATTAATGTGCAAGGACGGAGAAGTTAGGGCATCCGGTCAAGTGAAACAAGATCAACGGTGGCGATTAAAAGCTAAATTTGGTCGCATATCAATGATTCCCCGCCATCCCGCGATAGTGGTTTGGTCGATCGCGATATCACGGGCTAGCACCATGTGTCCAATCTAGAGCGGCCGAGGGGGATAAATTTTGTAAATTGCCGATCAAGTATTGTCAGAGATCTATGGTCACCCATTATTGCATAATCGAAAGTTGCAAGATATATATTGATTGCGATATCATAGGTGACTACCATGTGTCTCAGCCGAAGGAGCCAAAGGAGTAAAATGGTGGGTTACTAAAGCGCTTGCGGGATGCACGTGCTACAAATCGATAAAGATGTTTTAATCTTGATGGAAAAGTTGCTTGAGGGTTAACGATAGGGCTATTGACTGTGTTGAAGGGACGAGATCACCGATGATCAAGATCAATGGTTGCCCGCCATCATGCAATTAGAATTTTAAGGATTACGATATCATGGGAAACTGCCATGTGGATTTCCTTTGTAGCTTATGGTGTGATGGGCCCTTGTCTGCCATGATGGCGATTGTGTCAGATAATTTTTGAAGGCGACTATTTGATGGTTTGTTTCAACTGAAGGATCGATGGTTGGAATTGAAAGTTGGGGTCAAAGCATGGTTGGAGCCATTTGTGCAGGTGAGCGGGTGAAGTTTTAATGGTGAGAATGATGTTTACTGGCACAATTTTTTTTAATGATTCAGATTTTGCGATTACAATGGATTTTCAGTGTTGTCTTAATGGCAGTCTTGGTGTGGGTTTCTGGTGATATTTATGGTTGCATCAACTCTTTTTCAAGTGTACCAATCAGATGATGACATGCGTACTCTCTAGTCTGAAGCTTCTTGCTCCTTCATTTTCTATAAGAAGGATTTCAAGGCCAGAGGTACGGGAGCAAGTTAGAAATTTTTTGTCAAGTCTAGGGGAAGTTACAAAGCAATTTGTAAATTCTGATGTTCTTCAGGAAGAAGTGCAACTTAGGTTTTGAGTTAGTCTATAGAAAGTTTTGAGTTCATGAAGGTTTAATGTTGTATAACAGTACTAACATTTGATTTAAAATGAAAGATTCAAGCTCATGTCTCTCCATTGTACTTGCAAATCTGAACCTTGAATAGAATTACCAAGGGTTGTTTTATCCATCTCACTGTTGTGGTGTGTATGATCCTAGTTTTGGCTTTAATTCAAAGAATTAATTAAAATGCTTGAATGGGATTATAGGATGATGTGTACTGTATAAGGATTTGGTAAGAAGTATTGAGCTAGAATACATATTGATAAGATTACAAGGTAATGTTGTCAAAGATCTCATGTGTTATGTGTTAAATCTGTTAAATTCCTTTAGATGCTTATAAATTTGACTCCTGCTGAATAGATATATGGCACTGGCCTAAGTTACGATTACCATATGATTCAATGTTTGCTTGTCTTTACCTAGAGCTTGTTGCAAATTGAAAATCAATGGCCATCTTATACTACCTTGTGTTGTAGTTATCTCATGCTCCAAGTAGTTGATATTACTGATAAATAGCCAATTTATTTTAGTATTATCCTATTGTGTTGAGCTATTAAGTGAGATCATCTGTTATTGTTAATGTTGTTTATAATAAAGGTGTAGAAGTTGTAAACACATTAAGGGATCACCCTCCCGGGTCTTGCAGAGCCCAAAGTGTAAGAGGTTTCTTAAAGTCCTCATGAGTTGGTCCAGGTCCTTCGAGCAACCCTTGATTGGGATTGGCAGTCCCATAGGTAGATTTGGAGACAAACCTGGTTACAGTGTAAAAAGAAACCAACACCTATAATGGGCCTTATCTTTTGAAAAAAACACTTTGGATAAACAAATTAATGTGCCACCATCCACTAACATGTCATAGGATGTATCCTTCCTACAATGGGCCTTATCTTTTGGAAAAACACTTTGGATAAAAAAAATGATGTACTGCCATCGACTAACATGTCCTAGGATGTATCCTTCCTACAATGGGAATTATCTATTAGCAATAATTTTGGTTCTTATCCTAAAAAAAAAAAATCCCTTTTGCTAGAGGTATGAAGAACATTGACTTGTTTATGTGCTTGATCTTTTCTTTTTGATTTATCTTATTGCACTCATTCCAATGACCTCTCAATGATGTCTAATCAAAGAGATTTAAAGAGAAAGGAATGGGGCATCAATCATTTTTTATTTTTTTTCTGTTGTGCTTGTTAGACATTCTTGTAATATAACTTGGCAAATACTTGCTTTTTTAGGTGCATTGTAGCAAGGTTTCTATATGTCAAGTGTGAACAAGAATACTCCTATCTGTTTGTCGAGTCAAATTCCATTGCACTAGGTACAACGCCATTTTGGTTCTTTATACCTTGATGCATCGTATCTATGTGTGTTATCAAACATAAGGTAAGTAGCCCTTTTAAAATCCCAAGTCCTGATAAGAAAATCATCCATCTCTCATCATCATCTCTAATAAAGTTGGCTTGTTGAATCCTCTTGTCATCATCTCATTTCTTCTTTTCCACACTAACATCATGCCAAGATAGTTAATCGTCATCACCAATGCATCCATCGTACATCCAAAAATCATCAACATATTGCACATCATATCATATCATATAAGAAACACTGATCATCTCACATGCATTTTCATCATCATAATATAGATTTGTTAGTCTAAGCATCTCATAAATCATACATTTGTATAAAACATCCATTGCATAATCATATAGGCATTATCACATCATTATCATTTAAGTTTTTTAGGATAATATAGATTGGTTATTCTAAGCATCTTGAAACCATCTCATTTGCATCATCATCATAACCATCCATACGTCCATCTTGAACCTCTTTATCACGTGATCGACCCTCAAATCAAATCTTTTCACTTGATCTCTTGAGGAGGCAATGTACCAGTATACTTCTTTCCACTAGGGCATCTAAAAAAATTAGATTTTTTTTGAATTTTGATCATGGCAAGTTTATTCTTTGAACCAACGCAACAAGTACATTGCTTCAAAGAGGGGAAATATGTAGTCATGCAAAATTGACATCATGCATTCCTCATATTTAATTAAATCATATTCGCTCGATCAATTAAATAAAACAAGTTTAATTGATTACTCTCCTAAGTTAACTCTTTAATTAAATAAATCAAGTTTATTTAATTAATCTCTTAAAGTCATCCATTTAAATTAAATAAATTTGTCTTTATTTGATTTAACACTAACATCATCCTCTTTCATTAAATAAATCAAATCTTTATTTAATTAAATCTAAAATCATTTTCTTCTCATTTTGATTTATTTTAATCCTAAAATCTAAGTCAAAAGTCAAAATCACCTAATATCCTATTAAATTAATCTATGCAAAAGAGAACCCCCCCAAATTAATTGAATAATAGACCTTCATGTTGGAACCATGAAAATAATTGTAAATTCCAACCATACTAATATTAAACACAATTTTCAGTGTCAAAGTTTGTGCAATTGTTACAAGATGTAATGGTTTAGGGAGACTTGATTTTTGCAAAGTCTTTGTAATGGTAATCTATGTTGCACTTTGTCCACAATTGGACCTTTCAACTGTGAAGTGCTACATAGGAGACCATGAAAAGCCTTAGGAAAACCAGATCCCCTAAATACATGTTCTAACAAAGCTTTAATGCTCATTATTGTTCTATGGTAATACATGTGAACACTTGAAGGTTTTCATGGCTATTTGAATTAGGAATTATTTGAATCTGATTGTTGTTTGGTGAATCTAATTGATTTCGGCCATTAATTATTCAGTTGATTATTTTTGTGTATTGTTTGCAACTATTTCCATAATTTTGTATTTAATAATGGGTGCCTTACAACTTGTAAAAATGGAAGAAATTTGTATTTTGGAGTTCACCATGACTATGTTTGCACCCTACTTGGTGAGATGGGAAAGACTCATGCTGATATGTGTTGTAGGTTTCATGATTGATGAGACAGGTGGATGCATTTGCTTGTTGGTTTGGTTATGCTATGATGGGAAACATGGTTGTAATGGGTTCACCAGTCACTCAAAGATGGGTGAGATGGGTTTGAATTGTGTTGACTTAGCACCTTTCTTATGTTGTGTAGTTGTGATTAATGTGAAAGTGACGCTTGCATTGGTGCAACAGTTGAGTTTACTAGTTTATGGGGAAGGGTGCATGTCTTAATGTTTGGGTTGTTTAAATTCCATGTTAGAATGCTACTTGTTATATGTCAGATACAAGTTGGATACACTTCATCATGTTTGGTTGCCAGCGTGTACTTGTTTTGTTTTGAAATGAATGTTATTAAGTGTGCATTTTAAATCTGATTTATGCTTGATGTCATCGTGCCTATTTATGGATGAATTTTTTTTTAAGTTGTGGAGGACTGACATTTAGGTGTGCATGATATAAAGTAGAGGACACCCCGAAATTAATATATGGTACCTAAAAAATATACAATTGTTGCAAGTCTAGATTTATGAAGCATACGTATACATAGACATAAGTGAATTAAACATGGCTATAGAGAAGTATAGCAAGGGGCAATGAGTGATAAATGCGACATAAGTGAGTGTTAGCGTGGCTGACTAAGAGAAGTAGACATGGAAAGGTTGTCCACTTAAGACCTCTTCACACATCTATACACACACACATTTACATATACACATACACATTTACACATACACATTTACATATACATATACATACACACAGACATACACATACACATACACATACACATACACATACACATACACATACACATACACATTCACATACACATACACATACACATACACATACACATACACATACACATACACATACACATACACATACACATACATACACATACACATACACATACACATACACATACACATACACATACACATAGACTTAGACATAGACATAGACATAGACATACACATACGCATACACATACACATACACATAGGAATACACATACACATACACATACACATACAAATAGATATAGACATAGAAATAGACATAGACATAGACATAGACATAGACATAGACATAGACATAGACATAGACATAGACATAGACATAAACATACACATACACATACACATATAGATTTACATAGACATAGACATAGACACATAGACATAGATATACATGCAGACATAGACATAGACACAAACACACACACATACATATAAACATACATACACATACATTTCCATCATTGTGAAGAAAAAATGAGAAGTTGCTAGAATGAAAGGTTGTAAAGTTGACAAGTGTGCGATGCACTAGGAGCATTGGATGTAGTTTGGCTCAAAAAATACGCAAGATGTCATGAAAGTAGTGTATGTACATGTATATGTATATGTATATGTATATACACATATGCATATACATATACATATATATATATAGACATATTCATATACATATACATATGTATATACATGTACATAGACATATGTAAATGTATATGTATATGTCTATACATATGCATATATACATAAAGAAGATGCGAAGACCTTAAGCATATACAAGTTGGATACACTTCATCATGTTTGGCTACCATCATGTAATTTTTTTGTTTCAAAATAAATACAATTACGTGTGCATTTAATATCTGATATACATATACATATGTCTATGTATATGTCTATACATATGCATATACATATATATAAACAAGTAAATGTGCATTTAATATTCGATATGTGTTTGATATCATAATTTTTTTTTATGCAATATTTTTTTCCTAACTTGTGGAGGATCAGCATACCACTGTGGGAAATTATTCATTGGTAGAATAGATGGCTGAATTGATGAAGTGGAACTTACAAACAAGAGAAGACCCAAAAAATTATCTATGCTACCTAAAAAAGGTACAATATATGCATGACTAATTCGATGAAGCAGAACCTAACAAAAATAGAAAACCCCCATATATTTCCAAGGCACAAAAAGAAGGTACAATAATTGGATGACTAAAGTGATGGAAAATAACCTATGCAAAAGATAACACCCCAAAAATAATCAATGGAACCTAAAAAAAGATACAAACATTTACATTACAGATTTAATGAAGTAGCACATATGATAATCGTAACACCCCTATATTTATCAATGACACCAAAAAAAGGCTACATAGTTGGTGAATGAATTGATGAAATGTAATCTATGAAAAAAATAGTACCCAACAAATTCCAAATGGCACCCGAACCTAGTAGAATAGATGAAGACTACCATGATGAAGTCAAAGTTACAAACAAGGTAACACCCCCAAAAATATCTACGATACCTAATCAAGCAGAACTTATGAAAAAAAAAGACCCCCAAATATTTGTAATGCAAATAAAAAAAGCTTCAATAATTACATGTCTAAACTGATGAATCCTAACCATTGGGAAACATAACACCCCCAATTTAATTAATGTCACCTAAATAAAATATCATTAATGAATGAATGAAGCAACACGTATGAAAAACCTAAACCCTAAATTTTATCAATGGCACGTACAAATGGTACTAAACAACATTAATCAAAATGTGAACATTAACCCATGACTATAATGGCTATAATGAAGAACAATATAAAGCTTATGAATGGAAAATAGTAAGAGTATAACAATTATCACATATGTATATGATTAAATTGATGGAGAAGAACCCATAAAAAAATAACACCAACATATTTATCTATGGAACTAAACAACATACATTTTTAAAGTCACTGAATAGATGAAGAAAAACCTAAAAAAAGATTAGCCCAAATTAATTTTTTTGGTTAATGAAATAGAGAAAATAGCCCACCTGAATGATAATGCAAAACCTATGAGAATAGGATAAGTAGAGTCAATGATAATGCATAACCTATGAGAATACAATAAGAAGAGTCAATGATAATGCAAAACCTATGAGAAAATGATAAGCTTTGTCAATGATAATGCAAAACCTATGAGAATATGATAAGACGAGTCAATGATAATGCAAAAACTAGGAGAATACGATAAGAAGAGTTAATGATAATGTAGAACCTATGAGAATACGATAAGAAGAGTCAATGATAATGCAAAACCTATTAGAATAGGATGGTCAAAGTCAATGATAATGTAAAACCTATTAGAATATGATAAGAAGAGTTAATGATAATGCAAAACCTATGAGAATAGGATTGTTGAAGTCAATGATAATGCATAACCTATGAGAAAGAATACGATAACAACTGGAGGCATTTATTAACTATGCTTATGGTAATATATGATAATATCAAAGGTACCTACAAATAGTAATCAATAACATTAATCAAACAAATATTGAGCACAATATATTTAGTGTAGGTGAATGGTAGAACACAAATTTTAGGAGATTGTTAAATGATCAAGATTGTCCACCTAGGGACTGGGCCCTTGTTTGTGTGTCAAAGATACAAGAATTGAAAAAATTTTGATTAAAAAATTAGGCTATTTTAAATTAAAATAATTTATATGAGGCGTGAGACATTAATAGCATAACCATTGTAGTCTAAAGGAAAAGTCCATATTAATTTGCTTATATATCAATGTTTGGTTCTAAAATTTAAAAATCTCACACTTATGTAGTTACATTCTTTTTAATCTTTCTATGGGAGGTGGGAATACTAATACTGTTATTAGGTTTTATAATTTAATCAAATACAAATCCATGAAAGAACATAACGAGAATAACATGGAATTAGATGTTAATATTTTTTTTTTCTCAAAATTGTTTCAAAAGATCCAAATTACTTTATGAATTATTCTATTGGATAATAGTTGGTAATGGTCATATTAGCATGATACAAGCTATTGGATTCATAATTAATTGTGTAATTGATGGAATCCTTTTAAATCTATTTATTTTGACTATAAAAAAGTTAAAAATGTAGCCAGCTATTTTCAAGGCTTAGGAGTGGAAAACAGTAAGAGTTTAACAATTATCACAAATGTATATGAATGATTTGATGGAGCAGAACCCATAAAAAAATAACACCAACATATTTATCTATGGCTCAGAAACAACATAAATTTTTTAAGTCACTAAATAGATGAATGGCATAGAAACAACATAAATTTTTTAAGTGACTAAAAAGATGAAGAAAAACCTAAAAAAAAATTAACCCACATTATTTTTTTTGGTTTATGAAATAGAGAACACAACCTAACTCAATGATAATGCAGAAGCTATGATAATATGATAAGCAGAGTCAATGATAATGTAAAATCTACGAGAATACGATAAGTAGAGTCAATGATAATGCAAAACCTATGAGATAATGATTAGCAAAGTGAATGATAATGTAGAACCTGTGAGATTACGATAAGCAGAGTCAATGATAATGTAGAAGCTATGAGAATACAATATGTAGAGTCAATGAAAATGCAAAACCTGTGAGAATAGGATAACCAAAGTCAATGATAATGGAGAACCTATGAGAAAGAATACAATAACCAAAGTATATGATAATGCAAAACCTATGAAATAGAAATGGTAAAACTATGAATGTAATATTTGCAAAATAAACCCTTGGGAAACAAAAATACTGAACTATGACTATTATATTTGCAAAATAAACCCTAATGAAAGAGAAATGCCAAAATATGAGTGTAATATTTGCAATATAAACCCTATGGAGTAGAACCCATATAAACAAAAATACAACTTCATCTATGGAAGGGAAACAATGAATAATATTATTAATGAAAGAAGAAAATAACCCCAAAAATTTCAATGGCACGTAAACAACCAATAATATTATTATCTATTCTATAAAGAGAGAGATGCTTGAACAAAAGAGTAATTTTCAAAGATTCAATGTGTTTATGAACAGAAATAGGACAATGTTCATAAAAACTAAACTTCAACCAAAAAAATGATTTTTGCAACACCAAAAGTCCAATAAAACAAACAAAAATTGCAAAGAAAACTCAAAAAGCTGAATAATGGCAAGCCTTAGTGAGCAAGCTCACCTAGGTCGAACGACTTGATGCACAATCTAGACATTAGTTGAATCCCAGGTATGGTGGAAAGGAACCCATTCATAGTAGTGAGGAACCTGTTCATTGCTCGCATGGCCAAAGTGGAGCCACTACTAACATTCACTAACTAGTGTGTACCCATCTCCTAACTGGCTGCTACCCAAATACGAATAGGTCTCTAAGCATCACATGTCTTGGTAAATGTTAGAAGATTGTAGAAAATGAATTGAGCAGGTAGTGGCGTGCAAGTGAAGAAAGAACAACAAATTGCTAGAATGAAAGGCTGAAAAGATGGTGAGAAGAGCTAGGAAATAGGAGCTTTCAATGCAAGTTAGCTCAAAAAAATAGAGGTGGCATGGAGCTAAGGAGAGGAGACTTGCATTCAACGTGACAATCGAGAAGTATAGGAAGTGGTAGCGAGTGATAAATGCAACGAAGTGGATTCTTAGGGTGGTGAATTGAGAGAAGTTGGTGTGGCAAGGCTGTCAACTTTGAACATTGTGCCATGTAGGAAGTGGCACCCAAGGTACCTACGTATCAGTCGATGGGTCATTTTTTTTATTTGTAAAACGCATGGACAAATATCATCCTCCCACGTGGCAAAATAATTGCAATTTTTTTTTATAAAAAATTTATATTGTTTATATAATATTTTTTCATAATGGGTATAAGGAAAAAAAAATATTGGTCCACATGGCCTGCCACATGGACCGTCCAATTTTGGGTGCATACTTATCAGCTCCTCTCCCCTAGTGAGGAAGAAATAGTTGAGGAAGAATTATTTCAACACTCCAACAATCCCAAGGTACTTAAACTAATGGATAAACTGCTAAGAAAGGATCCAAATGCATACTTCTTCAAATTAGCACAAAATAGTGCTAAGTTTCCTATTGAATTTAATGTGGAAGGTCTTAAGAATCCCAACCTCATTCCCTTAGGGGATAACTCAGTTGTGAGAAAGATACCCAAACCAGTGGAGATTCTGAACATGCCATCAATCTTCTCATAGAGAAATGATCAACCTAAACAACAACCAATGGACAACCCTTTGTTTAGGAAACCGTACCAAATCGAGCAAGCATCAATGGCCCAATAATATCAAGGAGGTCCATCTCAATACATACCACCAAACAATAATATGCAAAACATGGGAAAATTTCTAGGTAACAACCCCCCACAAGGACAAAATATGTCATGCATAGTGCATCATATATTGATCCTTCAACCAACATACCAATCCAACAATGTTTACAACCAATGCACTACTAGGGTAACCTTCAAAAAAATTCATCCCAACAATAAGGTGTATCGCCAATGCACTACCATGGTAACATTTAATACAATTCATCCTGACAAGGTATACCACCAACGCACTACCATGGTAACCTTCAAAAAAATTCATCCCAACAACAAGGTGTACCACCAATGCACTACTAGGGTGACCCTCAAAACAATTCATCCCAACAACAAGGTGTACCACCAACACACTACTAGGGTACCCTTCAACAGAACCAACCACAATAAGGTGTACCACCAATGTACTATCAAGGTACCCCTCTTCAAAAAAATCAACAAGTACTTAACCCTCCTTAAAATTAATAAGGAATTAACCCTCCTTCCATTCAATAAGGACTTAACCCTCCTTCCATACAACAAGGACCTAACCCTCCTTACAATAAACAAGGAACTAATCCTCCTTCCATACAACAAGGACCTAACCCTCCTTACAATCAACAAGGACCTAATCCTCCTTTCACACAATAAGGACCTAACCCTCCTTACATTTAGCAAGGACTTAATCCTCCTTTAATAAAACAAGGACTTAACCCTCCTTCCACCCAAAATGGTTAAAAAGGTTCTATATCTCCACAATACCCAAATTATGACCAAACGAACATTTTGGGGCGATAATGTTACTATGCACAAGGTTCACAAACAAATGTACCAAACACAGAGGTAGGCATACAACTACAAGCCCTAAATCTAAAGATATTGGACATCCAAATTGGAAAACCAAAGAAGAACTAGACTCTATAGGATATATTTCCATTCCCTTTTGATTTCTCCATTACTATGCTCCCCTTCCCTAAAAATTTCAAAATACCAAAATTTGATAAGAACAAGGGAAATGGTGATCCAATAGAACATGTGTGATATTTCTTGGTATCTTACATGGAAGTACAAAAAAATGATTCCTACCTAATGATACTTTTTCCATGTAGTCTTACTAGTCACGCTATGGAATGGTTCTCACATGTACTACCATGTATTAAGAGTTTTGATGAGTTGACTAAAAAATTTGTGAACCACTTCTCGTTCAACATAGAATAGGATTTCACAATCACTGACCTCTACAAGATTAAACAAATCCAAGGATAATCCTTTACATCCTACCTACAAATATGGAGACATAAAACTAGTACGTGCAAGTGGCCTATTCTTGACAAAGAACTAGTGGATATCTTTGTTTCCAACATCCAAACATATAAAATAAATTACCAACTCACCATGTTGTGCCCCAATAACTTTGAAGAGACTATTAAAAAGGGACTATACAAGGAAAGAGTTTGCATAACAAGGGGAGTCATTAAACTAAGCAACTCAAAAAAAAACCCTTCTATTTTGAATGACAAACCGAAGATTTGGGCTAAAAACAAAAATATTATCAATGATGGAGTAGTTGATGCTAGAGCTATATGGAACATGCAAAAACCCAATGGACCATAAAACAAATCCCAAGTTGCACAAATGAGCTATGCTCCCAACAACATACAAAACAATCAACTCAGTTATCCCCAAAATAATCAACTAGATAACCAACAAACAATTTAGGGAGGACAACAAAGACAATATTACCAACCAAGGAGGAAATTTACTTAGTTATGAGAAACACATGAGACAATCATGCACAAATTGGTACAAAAAACCCCATTAAAGTCAACAAGCTTCCAAACGATTAAGAGCCAAGTATTAAAACACCATAGTACAATGAAAAAGACTTATGTGAGTTCCACAAGACCAAGGGACATACGACGAATAACTGCATGAGACTTAAACATATAATACAAGATTTAATCAACAAAGGAGAAGTTGATATCAAACACCATCTTGGAAAAAAAGACCTCCAAATCTACATGAATCCAATTCCCAACCATGCTAAAAAAAAATGACAAATGGAAAGAACAAGACTATCACAATGCCAACTACACCTATGGTGATACCATCCTAGGTACCCTCTCCCAAGCAGATGACACTAGGGTCAATGTGTTAACTATATGAGGCAAGGACCCTAAATGTAACATAACTACCCATTGAGGGAAAGTCACAATACAAGGAGCCCCACTTAAACCCACAATTGAGTCATCCAATGACTATAGTAGTGTGGAACAACTGAATAAGACTCCCTCTTTGATTTTATCGTAGAGCTATTGAAATTATCACCCGTGCATAAGGAAATACTAGAGAAATATTTGGAAGCATCGGTCCCTAATGAACTCAATCCTAATCTTTTTCAAGCCATGGTTGGAAAAATCATGGCCAATCATCATTTAGGATTTTTCAAGAAATACCTTCTGCAAAATTTGTTCCACAACGAAGCCATCTATATAGAGGTTTTTGTCCACAAACATATGGTCAAAAGAGTATTGATAGATAATGATGCTGGTTTAAACATTTGTACATTGAAATTTATTAAACAGTTGGGGTATTTTGATGATATAATTGACAAGGGAAAAATCATCACTATAAGAGCTTATGATGACATAGAAAGAACTTCAGAAGGGACAATCAACCTACCTATATAGATAGGACCAACAACAATAGAAACAGCATGTCAAGTACTATACCTTGAGCTACCATATAACCTTCTTCTAGGATGTCCATGGATTCATGCACTACAATCAGTTCCTTCAACATTCCACCAGTGTCTAAAATTTCCTCACGAAGGAAAGGAGGTTACATTATACACTGATCATGAACCCTTCCACTAATATTCAAAATTAGAGGAGAAATATAATTAAATCTAGTGTATTCCTAGTAATGATACATAATTTCACTCCTAATATGTCAGCCCATCAATGCTACCATCAACCTCAACTAAACCCCTATCAAGTGAGAAACCAAAATTTTATTCCAAAATTCAACTACTTGACAAAGGTAATGAGAACTATGATTTCAATCAAGCCTTTTGCATTGGAATGCTTCCCCCAACACCAAAAGATTATGGAGGGCCTAAGGAGATCAAACATATTCAAGTAGTAAAAATGGTAGAAAAACCCATGATCTTTACCAAGTGGGGAGATATGAAGAATGAGGAAATATTCAAAGAGGACCTTTTGTCAATGATCTACAAAGAAAACCAATAAGAAAAAAAAAACTACAACCCCTTCTAATTGATCCTAGCAATAAAGGGTATCAACTAGCTAAAAAAATGGGATACACTAGAAAAGGTGGCTTTGGATGACACATAAAAGGAAAATTGGAACCTATTATAGTGGAAAAAGGAAAGAAGAACATGGGATTATGCTATGGTTCGATAGATGTGGAAACTTCAAACACTAGACATACCTCTTTTAAGAAAGGAATTCCTACTAACATTAAGACATCAAATATCTACCATCTTATAGACAAAATTTTACCCATTGACGACTTATTTGAAAGCTTTAGCATAAGTATATTCCCTACCTAACCTAGCAAACCTACATTCAAAGATGATACTTATGAAATAGACTCTAACGAGTATGAATGGGATTCTCCTTCCTTTGTCACCTCTAGTGACGATGACCTAGATACCCAATGGGAGAATGATGCTAGAGCCATATTGACCATTTTGACAACTTCTATAAGCTTTACAAATAATTATGATAGCCTACCCCTTTGTTACCCATAGTTAATAGATTGGGACCAACAACACCATACGCCTATTTTGGATCAATTCCAAAATGATGAGGCTATTGTAGAGTTTATGGGACTTCAAATTGATATACCATTAGGAAATCATAATGAAGGGTATTTTATGGAACTCAAACAAAAAGCATACTTTTGAGGGGAGATTGTTTCCTCTAGTCACAAAATTGAAAAATACAATCTAAAAATAAACATGATATCCCCTAGGGAAAACCACGATGTGGCTCTATTGGATCCTAAATAAGAGTAAAATAAAGGACAAATCTAAGGGTGAAAACCTCTTTGAGGCACCCAAAGATAGAGGATTCAATCTCTGTATTTATGAATATCAAGAGAAGTTGACACTCCTAGTTGAATAAACTGAACCAATTAATATGGGCATAACAGAAACACTCAAGATCACATACCATGCAATGTCATTGGATCTTGAAGAAAAGGTGAAATTCTCAGTATTTATCAATAAAAGGAAGATAAAATTTACATGGACATGGGTGATCCCACAATAATGGGTTACAATTTTTGGCCAAACTTGACATTAAAATCAGGATTTTTCACTAGACATTCACTTTCTTACACCTATAGCAGCTAAACCATTAAGGTTTTGAAGATGAATCAAACTAGTTATTTGTTAGATATTTTGTGTAGATTCTAATTATATTTTTAAAAAAAATTAAAAAAAAAATTGTGAATCATTTTATGTAATTTTTATTAACTTATTTTTTCTACTAATCAACATTTTTAAAAAGTGATGTTCACTTTGGCACACAACTTTTTTTATAGATAGGATACAATTCTTATTTTTAAAATGCAAAATTTTCACACCAATGTCTAGGGGATGGATATTTTTTCATAATTTTTTGTTACATATATTTTTTTGAATTAATTTTCCAAGTCAGCGTAATTATAATTTGGACATAGGTGTACTTCGGCATGCATAACTTTTTTTGTATTCATTTGAATTAACTTATTATTTTTTTGTTAGAATAAGGACATCAATACCTAGGGCACATGTATTTTTTAGAAATTTTTCTCTATTTTTCTATTTTTTGTATGTGTGAAATAAAGAACTTGATGTTCATTGAAAATCCTACATGCACAAGAAATAAAAAATAAATATACTAATCAAATTAAACATATTTAAAATTATACTTTTTAGGAAGCTTATAATAAGGGCTACAGGCTTACAAAGAATAAATTTTAAATGAATTCATTTGATCACCCAAAAGGTAAATCAAAAGTGGTTTTTTATCAACATTTTGATAGGTGTAGAGGAGACTTGATTATAGGTATGGTTTAAATATAACAAGGTTCTATCCAAGGGGGTTTGATCTAAGGGGGTTTGATCAATCCCTCTTTAATTAAAATAATTTAAATGGAACCTTTAAAGTCATAAATCATTGTATTTTCTAAAAATATGTGATTTCAGGCAAAAATTAGAATGTCCTAAAAAGTGTAACCCATTATTGTGGCAACACCCACATATGCAGAAATTCTAGGGCTAGATCCAACATTAGTCGTACACCACCTAGCCATATTTCTTGGAGCTAAACCTATCAAGAAGAAGCTATGAAAGATGCATCCCTAGATATCACTTTTGGTAAAAGTAGAATTGAGGAAACTGCTAGATGTTGGCTTCATTAGACCAATTGATTATCCATAATGGATCTCAAATATACTACCAATATCAAATCCCACTGGGGGCATAAGAATCTACATGGAATTCTAAGATCTAAACAAGGCTTTCCCAAAAGATGACTTCCCTCTTCTGAGCATTGATATGATAGTAGACCTTTAACTAGAAGACATGAAATGTTGTCACTAATGGATGGATTTTGCAGGTATAATGAGATGGACATATCTCCTAATGATCAACATAAAATGATATTCACTTGTGCATGGGGAATATTCTACTAGAATGTCATGCCATTCAGCCTAAAGAGTGCAGAAGTGACCTATTAGTGAGAAATGACTACAATCTTTCATGATATGTTGCATACAACTATGGAAGATTACATGGATGACATACTAGCGGATTCCATCAAAATAGAGGACCATTTTGCCAACCTTACAAAATTGTTTGATAGGCTTGAACAGTACAACTTGAGGTTCAATTCAAAAAAGTGTGTATTCAGAGTAACATCTAGAAAACTACTAGGGTACATAGTATCAAGAAGAGGCATCAAAGTAGATCCTACAAAAGTAAAAGCTATACAAGAGATGCCCCCTCCAAAGACATTAAAACAACTTGGAAGTCTACAAGGGAAAATATAGTCCATCAGGTGATTCGTTATGTAATTGATAGACAAGTGTCATATGTTCACCCATCTCCTACACAAATACATCACATTCAAGTGGGATGGTAGATGTGATCACGTATTCCAGCAAGTCAAGGAGTATCCACTCACTCCTCTAGTATTAATGCCACCTATTCTAGAGAAATAAATGATAATCTATGTGCCTACAATACAAGCAACATTAGGAGTTCTCTTAGCATAATTAGATGATAATAACAAGGAAAGAGTGGTCTATTACATCATCTGAACACTGGTGGGCTATGAATTGAACTATTCGCCCATGGAAAGAGCATGCCTCTCTATTTTCTTTGTGGCACAAAAGTTGAGACACTATATCTTGAATAGACAAGTAAAGCTAATCTCAAAAGTAGATCCACTAAAGTACCTATTGGTAAAAGAAACTCTAATAAGTAGGATTGCTAAATGGGTGATGATATTGAGTGAATTTACCATTGATTACGTAGAAAGGAAATCCATCAAAGGATAGATCATAGCATATCAACTAGCAAAATCACCAATGGAAGATCACCAGCCTCTCACAATAGACTTACCAGATGAAAGCATACTACTAATATCTAAAAAATAAGCCATTGAGCCCTATAATTTGATGAGCCCCACACTCAACATGACTCAGGAGAAGGTATCTTATTTCTCACACAATAGGGAGATAGTATACCTAAGGCTTACAAAATTTCTTTCCAATGCACAAATAACATCTTAGAGTATGAAGCACTAATCACAGGACTCAAAAAGGCTATCAAATGGAGGATAAAAGAACTGTAGATCTATGGAGACTCTCAACTGGTAATCAAACAAGTAAATGATCAGTATCAAAGAAAGGATGATAAGATTATGCCATATAAGATAATGGTGGATAATTTCAAGTAATATTTTGTCACCATGATCACCTTTGAATAGGTTCCCTGAATCAACAACAAAGCAATCGATGCTATGGAAATGATAGGTTCACTCCTCAACATCCCATAGAAAATTTCTAAGTATGATTTTTTTGTGGAGAAACTACTCGTATCAGCGTTCAATATCCTAGAATTAGAACTAGTGTGTGTTATTTTTGGTCTAAACTCACCATGGTATCATACCCCCTCACTTGATAACCACCCAAAAACAAACCTTTTCCTCTAGGACTTCCCAATTCAAATCCTAGGAAACACCTTATATCGTCAAAGTTTGGAGGGTACTTTACTCTAATGTCTTGAAACAGAAGAAGTGAAAATCACCCTACAATAGGTACATGAAGGTGTTTGTGGGTCCCACTCTAATGGACCTAACCTAGCACAAAAGTTACTAAGAATAGGAAACTATTGGCCCTCTATGGAGCAAGAAGCTATTGCCTACACAAGAAAATGTCATCAATGTCAGTAACACAGTGACCTCATTCATGCAATAGCATAGGAGCTAAGACCTATCACAACAGGATGGCCTTTTCTATAGTGGGATTAGAATTGTTAGGTAATATTTATCCTGCATATTCTAATGGGAATAAGTTCATTATTACCACAAGTGAATACTTCATGAAGTTGATAAAAGCAATTCCATTAACCTACATCACCAGTAAATAGATATCTAAAAGTTTATTTTGAATTATCTAATATGCCAATATGGAATTCCCCAAACCATCATAATGGACAATGGGACCTCATTCAAGAACCAAGATGTCAAAGATCTTTGTTCCAATTTTTCTATCCAGTACAGATTCTCCATGCCCTACTATCCCCAAGGAAATGTTCAAGCTGAAGCATCTAACAAAACCATCCTAAAGATATTAAAAAGGACTATTAATGATATTGTCCATGATTGGCATCTGCAATTGAACCTAGCCCTATGGTCTTACCGAACCAATATTCATACACCTATAGGTGCCACACTTTTCTCCTTGGTCTACAGATTTTGGGTTATCTTACCTATTGAAGTTGAAATCCCCTCACTGGGAATATCGCTAAAAGGCATGGTCAACAATGAAGAGTATCATAAGTCCAGATTGAATGAGTTGGAAATCCTATATGAAAGGAATTTGAGTGCATTAAACCATCATCAAGTTTATTAGAATTGGTTCAAACAAAGCTACAATAAAAAGATAAAAAACAAAAACTTTCAAATTGGCAACTTGGTACTCAAAGAGAATCATAGGGTACAACTTAATCAAGATGGAAAAGGTAAGTTTGAACCCAACTAGTTCTAGGTCCATTCACCATCATGACAAGCTATAGCTCTAGAGCCTAACAATTGGCTACTCCTAAAGGGGAACCTTTAGCCGAACTGCTGAATAATAGCCATCTTAAAAAATTCTATACCTGAACACATCAAAGTGTCGTAGGCAATAGAGTAAAAATTCAAAAAAGTTAGAAATTTTAAAAAGTAAAAAAATCAAAAAGCAAGAAAAATAGTAAAGATATTTAATAAAATGATTTTTAATTGAAAACCACTTTGTGGCACTTCTAGAATAGGTACCATAGTGAAAACCTCGCAAACAAGCACTACATTTGAATAAGACTTGTATCATTATCTATCCACACTATCTGAAGCATCCACCCATTCGTCCCATGATAAACATGTGCACCAACCATGGATTGATGATTGATTAAGTATTGAACCTTGCTACACCATCAACATTCATCTTCCCTAGAAAAGGTAGTCCTTTCTCAAACTGGAGACAACTTCTTGAGACTAGTAGACAATTGGATCCTTGTATGTCCCATCATGGTTGAAAAATATCAAAAGAAAAAACATCTAGAAAATAAACAAAATAAAAAAAATTCAAAAAAATAAAAATCCCAAAAACATGTTATGCTTTGAGTCAAAATTAGTCATACTTCGTGGTCTCTACATGTACAACGTAGGAAAGGCTTATCAACCCTTGAGGCCTTAAGTCATTCCCCTTAGGTATCTATCATGCTTCCTTTTAAATTCGTCAAAAAATTCAAAAATCCAAAAACATTTAAAACATAGAAAATATCATAGACATGTTCTTATCAAACCAAGGAAACTACGAGCCTTTGTGTGTACATCGTAGGAAAGGATTGTCTTTGATGAGCCCCTGAGGCCCTAGGTTAGTCCCCTTAAAACAACAAAAATAACATCATATAAACTCAGTAAATCAAAAAGGTCCTACCTCCATCATCACCAAATGCAATAAACTTTTCATCTATAATAAACAAATCATCACACTTACCCTTTAACAATGCAAACAACAAACAAAACATACATCAAAATAAAAAAATTCCAAAGAGAAGATCGAAACAATTAGACAACTATCAAGTGAAAATAATGCCAAAGTGTTAACTACCTATCTATTTGAAATTCACCAATAACATCCTAAGATATTTCTCAATGGATAAAGCATTCCTACAATAGACATCATCAACACCAGATAATATCCTAAAACCTCAAAATAGATATGGCATGTGATACTGCAACATTTTTTTTATCTTTTTATAGTCTTATATTTTTTATTTATCATAATACCACATTCCTAGGATCTCTCGAGGATGTCCATAAGGATTTAAAGAAGAAGGAATGGTGGTATTAATAGTCAATTTTTGTTAGTTCTATTTGTAATATGTTTTTGCGATGCTACGATAGTGAACACTTGCTTTGTTTCAAGTATGGAAGTTGTTTTGATACAATTCATGTAGTAGTTGCATGTTAGGTATTTCATACCTCTCTCTATAATTTGTCAAAAAATATTTTAACATAATTCAACCATATATTCTAATAAGGTTTTTGTATGTCTGGTATGTGCAAGAATATTCTTTGTATGTTGAGTCAAATTCTACGCAATAGATACAAAGCCACTTTGGTTATTAATACCCTGGTGCATTGTATATGTTTGCTACATCAAAAAGGATTGTTAAAGATACAAAGCCTCTATGCAAATAAAAATCAACTCATTAGTAACTAACAACATCAAATTTCTATCCATCATCCAACATTTCATCAGTACATATCGTCACCATAATAAAGCAATAAAACATCATGCATTGTATAATCATTACATCTCATGTATAATATATCATCATCCATCATATATCATATAGATATATAGATCATCCATTCATCCACAACATATGCATACATTAAAAAAGTACAAAAAGAATGTGTAGGAATATATCATCATCCATAATCATCTCATAAATAAATAAATAATCCAAATCGAAACATGTATATCTCATATATATCATCATAAAAAATGAGAAGTTTAGGTAGATCATCATATAAACATGTGTGATATATCATAATACAAAAAAATACATATATATGAGGCCTCAACTGGGATGATGAATGTATATACAAAATCATGTCTGCAACATAAGTCTCTGAATAATAAACAATTTATAGATCAGGAACAAATAAGTCCTACTACCTGGTTGGAGGTGGAGATCTCTAATGGTCATGGGCTGATCCCACAATACTAGATTACAATTTCTGGGAGATCCTAATTTTTGCTGAAATCACATATTTTTAGAAAATATAATGATTTAATCCTTGAAAAGTTCCATTTAAATGATTCCAATTGAAGAAGGTTTGATCAAACCACCTTAGATCAAACCCCCTTGGATAAAACCTTGCTAGTTTTAACCATACCTATATATAACAAAGTCTCCTTTACACCTATCAAAATGCTGATAAAAAACCACTTTTTATTTACCTTTTGGGGATGAAATGAATTCATTTAAAATTTATTTTTTGTAAGTATGTAGTCCTTATTATAAGCTTCCGAAAAAGTATAATCTAAAAATAAATTTTATTTAATTATTATATTTATTTTTTATTTCTTGTGAATGTATTGTTTTCACCGAAAATCAAGCTCTTTGTTATGCACATGTTGAAAAATAGTAGATTATCAAAAAAAAGATTTGAAAAATATTAGTGCACTAGATATTGAAGTCCTTGATCCAACAAAAAAAATAAGAATTTTGATACATACAAAAAAAGTTATGTTCTATACAATCCACCTATGTCTAAATTGTAATTGGTTTAACTTCAAAAATTGATTAAGGAAAAAAATTCAATAAAATACTATGAAACCAAATGAAAGCATTAGATATCATAATTACAAATCTAAATTTGAAAAAATTAGAATTTTATCCTTCATGGAAAAAAAGTTATGTTGTATACGATGAGCATCACTCCTTAAAAATGGTGTTTACTGAAAAAAAACTAGTTTTCAAAGGAGATGGAAAAAGAAGTGCAAACTGATTCCAAATTTTTTGAAAAAAAAATATTTATAATCTACAAACAAAATGTCACAAATCACTAGTTTGCATCATCTTCAAATTCCTCATGGTTTAGCCGCTATAGGTGCTTGAAAGTGAAGATTTATTTAGGAAAAATCAGTTTTGTGTCCAGTTTGGCCAAAAAATGTATGTCAGTATTGTGGGATCACCCCATGGCTCTGGTGTGGAGAGTGTTATGGAATAACTGCATGTTGATCAGGCTGTATCACTTACTACTCATCTAAATTAGTTGCACCAACGGTTGTGCTAGGCTCACCAAACCTTAGATGTCTACATGCTATGGGGAGGGTAACCTCATACAGAGTATGATAATATTTAGCCTCTCTCATATATTGGTCCCACTCTACTCAAAGATAATATCGCTCTATCTTGAGGGTATCCCTCTCAGTTGTAATGACCTACACCTATGCCTCGATAACTTGAGACAATGTCTAGTTTTAGTATCATGTTGTTGCCTAAAGTAATCTCTCTCCACAGTCAAGGTAACAACCTGCACCTCTACAACCTATTGCTGCACAACCTCCGCATCTAAAGTAGTTGTCAACTGAAATATATATGCTACTTCCACTACATCACCAAGTGGTGGAGGAGAACCCAAAACCTATGCCTGATCCTGCTGCATATGATCATCTTGGCCATCCTATCGCCCATCTTGTCTAGCTCAATCCAACTACACAGTAATGATTCAAAGTCATTATCTCTCCCCTTGGTAGTCAATGATACCTACTCTACCCACTACTACTAAAATTTCAGTAGGATCTATGAACCTCAGAGGGATCCACCAAGCCCACCACTGGTCATAATCAGGGGTAGTCCTAGGATTTGCATGTCCAATTGGTCACCCCCACTTGAATGGGAGAAGTGCTCTTAACTCTACAATAACTACATCATGGTCTACCTGAAGATCCCACACTTAGACCTCTTGTGTGGTCCTACCAAAATGAGCTTAGTAGTCATTAGTGAAACAACTCTGTCTCTTGCCAAACTGACAAAGAAACCTATTGGGTAGATATCTCTCAAGCAAAGAAAGAACATGGGTGATCAACCATCTAGTTTCTCGATAAAATGGTAACTACTCCTAGTCATCATGCCATGCATAACAATCCAAATACAACCTCCAAATGAAACCAGACATATCATCAATCACACAACACCAGTAAGAAAGTTGCTCGACCCAAGTATAATGAAGAAAGTCACCGTATCTGTAAGAGTAAGGATCCTCTGGATCCTAATCAAAAATTTCATCAAGCCTATTAATTGGCATGTGCTCCTAGGCCCATACATGAAGTAATGACATGCAAGTAGAAATGGAACTGCCTCATCAATAGGCAACCTCATGCATATCTCTGTAAAGATGTGCATGGAGACACTTTCCCCATGCATACCTAGTTCCATGCTTGAACATCTTCTTGATGCAAACACCCCAACCAACAAGAAACTTCCTACCTCACCGATTATGAATGGTGAGCCTCGAGACCAAAGCATATAGAACTAGCAAAACAAGATCCACCCTACCAACAAAGGGAGATAGGTCTATCTTTGACTCCTGAAACCCAAACATTCCTAACACCAGCAACTTGTTGCATAAGACGTCTACTCTATTGTACAAAATATGTCACTATCACTCTATGAATCAGTACACCAAGGATCCTCCATATGTCTTCCAAGGTAATGGGTTCCTCACTAGTAGTTAAGTGAAAAGGTGATGTCTCAGAGTGCCATCACTCTATGGCATCTGATAGTCAGCATGTAACATATATGTCTCAACCCCACAACATCTAGGATATCCCTCTACAACTCATAAAAACCAATGATCAAATCAAACAACTTGCGCAACCATCACTCTCTAGAGTAAAGCGGTTTGAGATCGACCCAAAAAAATTCAATCCATGATGTTAAGAATTTTCAACGAAACATGAAACGAACATAAGAGTAGAAAAAAATTGACTCAAACTTCCAAAAAATAGCAAAAGTGGTCATTTTTTGTCAAAACTAGTTACTTTTTTGCAAAAGCGATCAAAATAGTAAAAAATGCACTTGTTTTTAACAAAAGCGGTAAAGAAACTTAGAAGCATTAAACTTGTCAAAAGAAAAAGTATTTCTCAAAAGCAAACAATTTTGACAAGGGTGGTCATTTAACATGAAAAAATTCAAAAGCAAACATTTGTAGCAAAAGCAAAAACAAAGGCAAACATTTATCAAAATCAAACATATAAATCAAATGCATGTAGGAAACTCAAAATTCGTGCATTCAAAACCTACAAAAGTGATAGAAATGATTCAAAAGTGAATAAAACATAAAATTACTGCTATCACCTAGTTTGTGTCCATGCATTAATTACTCAAAAATGAAAAGATGAAAATAGGAAAGGAAAGGGTACATACTAGCACACCGATGTCTGTAGGTCACCCGAACTCACAAACCACATTAGTGCAATGTGCAACTCCTTGAATCCTTGTCATAGCTCCTTGAAAATTGATAAATCACAAAATCCAAAGGCAAGATATTACTATTGGCTCAGAATGCAAATGAGGAGAATTAAACCCTAATTACCTATTTTAACCCTCCAAACCCTAATTTTTCACCTAGGAAACCCTCCCAGGTTGAAATTAGGAGCTCTTGGGAACATCTGAACTACCAGCAAAGCTCATATAATCTTGAACCATTGATTTTTGGCTCTTAGGACTTCTTTAACTCTTCTAGGGTTTTTCACCTAAAAGGAGAGAATTAGACCAAAAATGCAAACTCGTTCATTCAAATAATGTTATGTGTAATGTTTTCTAACCTAAATGAAGTTAACTAAATGAAATTGACTGATTTAAATGAATGAAAATGAATGCAAAACTAAGATTTACACAATGTTTGAAAACACACTGTGATATGCAAACAATTAAGTAAATGAAGAAATTATGCAAAACAAAAAGGAACAGGATGAATCTGAGTGCACCTAGATGAAGTGTGATGAATCTAGAGTGTTCTGGATGCTGGTTGAAATTACTAAGTTTTTACAGTGGGACTCATTCGCCCAGGGTGGCGAATTAGTCCTCCTGGTGAAAACTGCCGGAAACAAGTTTTTGTCTGTTGGGATCCGAAATCTAACAAAATTTAGATTTTAAGTCCTAAGGTGGGACTCATTTTCCATAGGTGGAAAATCATTCCTCTCCCAAATTTTTGAAAAATCAAGAGACAACTCTGCAACCCCAGATGTAGAAATCACTGCTTGTCAAGTTGTCGAATTCAATTTTGTAGAAAATAGATAGAAAACCTTCCCCAAGCTTGAAATAGACTTAAATTGACTTGAACCACCTAGTTGACCTCTAAACCAAATTTCAACACCAAAAAAGCTTGTCAAATATGCATACCTAGGTCTACAAACAAACATGCAATAGGGGGGAAATGGTTTAAGGTTAGTGAATAGGGGTTTGCCTTGGTCAAACCCTGTTTTGGTAATCAAACCTTTAATAAAATAATGAAATGCAAAGGAATGATAAACTAACAACATGCGGGTATGTGCAAGATCAACATGGAAAATACAGGCCCTTAAGTGGTAAAAAATTTAGAAAAATCAAAGTTAGTCAACTAGACATAAAAATTTGAATAAGTTATGTATATTATTTCAAAAACATGTAAGAATAGAATCTATAGAAAATTGAATGTAGTTTCTAAACTACTAGGTTTATTTATAAAAAAAAAAAACTATTTCATGAAAATTTGAAATTTCAATGCAATAGTACTTAAATTTTAGGGAAAAAATAAGTAGGTGTCTTTCTAACCACCCTAACCACAATAAAATGATAATATTTTAGATATAAGTCGAGGAATCATGTCTCGATGTCATGCATATTTTTTGTAATTTTTTCAAAGTAAATAATTAATTATGAATTTTTTATTACAACTTTTAATAAATATAAAAACTCATATGTCCTAACACCTTAACTTGGTCAAAACTTCATAAAATTCAATTTTTCATAAACTTCATAAAATCCTATAGTATGTGAAGCATATAATGTGATGCATGTTTCAGATTCAAAAATGTGCTTTGAAAGCTATAGATGGTTTTCAATCGGCATATCAATCAGGACTTTAGTCGTAATTCAAATAGAAAATGAATAATAATTATTTATTAAATTCAAAGTAAAGCATAATTTATATTGGTGGAAAGCTGAGAATCTCCTTTAAAAACCCTTTTCATTTCATCAATTTTTGGTTAAAAAAAGGTCATCAGCCACATACCCTACACATACCCATCATATCGTCACTTTTTGGCCTATCATGATCCTACACATACCCATGCAATTGCTATCAACTTACCAAACCTTTGATGATGCAAGTCCGAAGTAATGTCAATTGCTACTTCAAAGTGCTTGGATAGTGCATGAAAAGATGTTGTAAAATGCTTAAATGCTTGAAATATGAGATGAAATGCTTGAAAGAGTAAGGAGATTGTAAAATGAGGTGAAAATCACATATTTATACACACTTGTGCCTTAGTTACCCATTCATACCTCATCACAGGCTGACATCAAGTGATTTTGAATAAAATTGGGAAAGAAAATTTAAAAATATTTTGAATTTAGGGCCAAGGGGGACTCATTCACCACCCATGGTGAATGGGTCCCACCTAGGACCTAAAAACAAGTGTCAGGAAATATGTTGTATTTAACATTGTTTGTCAGGATAATACTTAAAAATAAACTTAATTAAGCATATGAAAGCATAAAGGGGTCAAATAAAGCATGAAAAAGGGATAAATGGTGAAGATGTGCTTAGAAAAGCATGAAAACTTGTTACAATATTTTACAACACTTCAAAATAGGTCTTGTTGATGAGTAAGAAGGTGATTTTTAGGTAAATTGTAATTAATAGAGTCTAGAAGAATGTAGAAATGTCTTACAACACTTCACGACACCTTCACAAGATGTCATTCTTTGAATTTTACTACCTAAATAAGCGTGTTCAAGCCATGTTGCAACATAAAATCAAAGCAACATAGTTCCAACACCATGAAACAAGACCTAAAAGGCCATGAAAGTGACAAGGGGTCATTTTTCTATGGCACATGTAGCCCCCACTTTAGTGAGAGGATGAACTTGCTTCAAACTCACACTAAAGTAGCCATGAACATTGAGAGGAGGGTTCAAATGCACTTACACTAGAAAGATGGAATGCCAATGATCAAGGGGATTGATCAAGCCCCTAGGATGAAGATCCCATGGAAAACTAAGCATAGGAACAAAGGAACACACAAGTGTTGAGATGAATTGGATAAAGCTTTGATCATCAATCCAACTAGTTGTGGATTATATCTAGGCTGATTGTTTGAAAAAGAGAATGTGTACTCACTTTGGGGCCATAAAACTAGTTGTCCACGGGGTGAGAAAGCCCAAAAAGGGAAGACATATACACTAGTTAGTATGCACTCACAAACACAAAGGTGGCTATGGGGAAAATTCATGCTGCTAGGTGGGCTTCCCGCTCAACCATATTAAAGTTATACCCATCGATAACTTTAACAAGGTGCCACAAAGGAAAATGCTATGAACAAAAAGAACAAAGGTACCACAGTCATGCAAGTTGCGTTATGCAAGGTGGTAAAAAATGCAAAAATGCAAAAATGTAAAAGATGAAAAAGAAGTTCAAAGGAGTCTGGTTCAATTCATCCAAGGTCAGTCACTTAGGTAACATTGTATCTAATGTCTCCAAGAGAGGATCAATCAAATAATAGTATATTTGTAACTTAGGGGTTGTAGTGTGTCACATCAGGCAGCTAAGAGGAATGCAATATGTTGAGATAGATCACACTTATGAAGGACATCACACCCAATGTCATCCAAAAAGTGAGAAAGGCATCATGCAAACGATAAGGCTACACTAGGAACCAAGAATGTAAATGAATTATGATAATGTATGGCCCCCCACTTTAAAGGAATTGCTACACATTGTTTTGCAAGCAATTACTTTAAAGTAGAGAAGAAAAGAGAATGAAAAAAGAAAAAAAGACATGAGATCCAACCTAGAAAGCCCTATTCCAAGTCATATGTTTTGAAGTTAGGCTGCATCATGTCCAAAAAAAAAGAAAAAAAAAGAAAAGGGGGTTGCTCCCTAGAAAATTAAGCACACCAAACACATAAGGGATCTATGGATACAAGTAGAAGTGTACGAAGAGAGGGAATATCAAACGCATGATACGGGGGAGCATGATGCACACATGAAAGGGAAAATAAAAAGTGAAAAGAAAAAAGGCTAGTTAGGCGAATGCAAGTCAACCATCTAATAGGTCATCTGCCTCCCAATCATGTTCAGTGTAATGTGAGGGTGGTTGACTATCCAAAGGAATAATTGCAAGTGTCGAACCAAGAGTCATATTAGGTTCTTCACTTGGTGGAGAGGATGTATCATTTAAGCTCATTTTGGATGAAAATAAAGAATTTAAATCATTATTCACTTCTTTATCTATTTTGGCTATCATTGCATCATCATCGTCATCATCAAGATTAATGATGATGGGAGGAAGAATGGTGATTTTGAAGGAATGATGTATCAAAAGCTAAGGTTGTTGGATTGGTTCATTTTTTTGTGAAGGTTTCACAAGACTGTTGTGTGGCAGGTAAGGAGAAGGAGGGTGGTCATCTATTACTTCAATCAAATGTAATGGTTGATTTTCTTTATCTTTTTCTATGCAAAATTGATGAGCAAGGAGATGACGATGACGCTTTCGTTCCCTAGCACCATCGTTTCATTTAATTATATTTTGGAGTTGTTGAGGTGTAAGAGCATATTGATTCATCATAGGTTCATCTGCTTCCAAAGAGGGAAGAATAGAAGAAACCAAAGAGGATGGATCAACCACTCTCTTTGGCTTTATACACTTGTTTAAGGAAAGGAGGCATGACAAGAGTGATTTCATTTTCCCTTGGTCATTTAAACAATGGTGGGGAAGTATCCAGGGGTGGTTGTTCAGGAGGTTGTATGGTTTGCTCAATGTCAGAATTAGGATGAAGAATGGTTTAATCTATAATAGGAGCTACAAAAGTGGATGGGGACGAGTTCTGAAGAGACAATTCGGCTATCTTTTTGGCTTTAAAATTTTGATAAGTTATGAAAAATAAGTCTTTTCAAGGTGTGATGGGTTCTATAGGTGTAGGCCAAAAGGCTTCTAATGAAAAATTACCTTTGGAAGAATAGGATTGAAGCCACCATGGTGTGTGGTGACTATCTCATTATCATGTGGAAACTTCATACACTCAAGTGAACAACTGATGAGACCACTTTCATTGAGTGAAGCCAAGGGTGGCCTAGCTGCAAACAAAATTGGTCAGATTGTGGAATAATTGAAAATGTTACCTCCAAATTTTTAGGTCCTATTTTTAAGGGTAGCACAATCGATTCGATCATAGGGCATGCAAAACTAGTATGTGTCTTAATTCATGCAGTTTGTTTATTATATTCATCTTGATATAGCTCATGTAATACTAGAAACTCCTCTGTGATCATATTCTCACCACAGGAGGGATCTATTAATCCCATTGGTAGGCTTATCATAGATTCTATCAGCTATGTAAAGAGGACCATCAAGAAGCTTTTATAGTATATCTTTAGCAAAAAAGGTGATATCAAGAGATTTATTGGTTTGGCCCTTACGAGGGATAATGTCTATCACACCCACAAGTTTTTTCCATAGGATTAAATTGAGTAATAGTTGGAGTTATATCATGTTGTTCATTATTTCTATCAACATTCATTACATCAATGTTTGAAGGTTCACTAGCCTTGACAAATGAGATATTGTGTTTAGGCATGAGGTTGGTGAAATTTTTTAGATTCTAGTTAGGGGATGCAACAAACTTATTGCCTTGATCATTAACACCTGCAATGGAAAAATGGCTTGAATCAATGAGGTCTTGAACTAAATGTTTTAGATGCTTGCAGTGTTCAATGCCATGTCAATTTTGGTGATGAAAATGAAAATAAGCATTAGGTTTGAAGGTGGGTGGTAATGGCTCGATGGGATCAAGTGGTTTAATGGGTGGAAAAGTTAGCAGGCGTTGTTGAATTAATTGGTTCAATGTATTATGAAGTGCATTGGGTAGAGGAGTAAACTGTCTCTTTGGGTCCCCATAGGTATAAGGCACCACTGCTTTAGCAGCTACCACTTGATTTGGAATAGGCTGAGTTGGCTAAGGTTGAGGTTGAGGAGGTGGATTAAACAGTAAAAATCCTCTATTTGGTTTGTAGAAGTTTTGTTGGTTATTTTGGTGTTGATTGTTGTGTTCAAGTTTTTCTTCTCGATTAGAAGTGGATTTTGAATCACAACTTGAAATTGAATTATGGTATTCACACAATGTTGTTCATAGATGCATCAACGAAGGGAATTTCATCATTTTTAATTTATCCTGAAGGTGGGTGTGCAAATTTTTGATAAACATCTTTTGCAGATGTGCATTAGGAATCTTGACATCAATTTGAGCATACATAGATTGGTATCGTGAGATAAAATTCGTTACTTTTTCATCTATGTTTTTTCTACATCACATAAGGTCAGCCATTATCTTTTTAGGTGTCATGTGAACTTGAAAGTGACTTATGAAAGCATCCACCTATTCATTAAATGAATGGATGGAATGATTAGGAAAGTTGGAAAACCATTCTAAGGCAGTGTCTTTCAAGGTCCTTGGAAACAAATTGGCTAACGGTTTATCATCAAGGACGAAGTCACTACACAAAGCTATATAGGAATTAACATGGTTGACAAGGTCTCCTTTTCCTCCATATTTCTCAAAATGAGGCATTTCTATCCCTTGTGGCATCATGGTACATAAAATTTCTAAGGATAAGGGGCTACTACATACATGATATGTTAGTGGAGCGGGTTGACCTTGGCTAATGGTGGAAAGTTGATGTTGCATAGATTTAATGGTGGTAAGGAGTTGTGTAGGAAGGGGATCAGGGTATGTGGATTGAGGTGGAAGGGAAAATGGTGATGGAGTGTAGGTGATATGAAGTGAAGTGAAAGGAATACTATGAGGTGTGAAGGTGGTGGAAGGGACTTGCGATGCCAAAAGAGAAGTAGGAATGCTAGTGGAAATCCATAAAGAAGTAGCCTGAGGCATAGTTGTATGGAATTGTAGATTGGTATAAGTTGGTATGGAAGCTATGGTCGAAGGGGGAGGAACTTGAGGTCCTCCTTGGCTTATAGGAATGGTTGTGGATTGGGTATTAGGAGTGGCATGTTTATTGTAAATCTCAATAATCTTCTTCATCACTTGCAAGCCATCATCACTTTCAATCAAAAAATGAAGATTATCAATTGTAGGTATGTCAGTTTGGGAATGTTTTCAAGTGACAAGTCTTATTGTAAATGTGCAAATTATTCATGGATACTAATGACCTTGTCTTGAGGAAGAGAGTTGTTTTGGTTGTCAACATTCATTGGATAAAAAGGTGAAGGTATAGAAGTGGTAAATTGTTAAGGCCTAATGCACCATTGTCCATACTAGGAGTTGGAGATCTTGAGATCCCAATGTCCACAATGAAAGTGCTATCATGGGAAGCCATGAGTCCAAAAATTCTTCTCACCAAAGTATTATCAACAGAGCACCAAACACTCATGCAAGTAACACAAAGGAGGGGTGAATGCAAATCCAAACTAATCTAAGAGTTTGAAATGAAAATTAAAAAAATACTACTAACTGTAACTGAGATCTAACTACGAAAAACAAAAATGTAGACAAATTCTAGAAAAGGGCTAAAAATGTTGTTTAACAAGTGCAGAGGAACTAATTCGCCTTGGGTGGAAAATGAGTCCAAGTATGCAATTCTTTTGTATTTTTCAAAAAAATTAAAATAATTTTAATGTCCTACAGAATGCAAAAAAAGATGCAGAATGCAAAATTTTACTTTTTTCAAGGGGATGCAATGCAAAAATGGAATCTAAGTGAAGCTTTCACTAATGCAAGATAAAATGTCCTAAAGTGTAAAAACAAAACAATGTACTTATTGAATGTTAATGAAAATGAAAACTAGGATGCAATATGTAAATGAAATAAAAAATGCAAAGTGCTCAAAATTTTGGGTTCACAAAAATGAACTGTTGATTTTTGGCTCTTAGGACTTCTCTAACTCTTCTAGGGTTTTTCACCTAAAAGGAGAGAATTAGGCCAAAAATGCAAAGTGGTTCATTCAAATAATGTTGTCTAATGTTTTCTAACCTAAAAGAAGTTAACTAAATGCAATTGACTGATTTAAATGAATGAAAATGAATGCAAAACTAAGATTTACACTATGTTTGAAAACACACTATGATATGCAAACAATGAAGTAAATGAAGAAATTATTCAAAACAGAAAGGAACAAGATGAATCTGAGTGCACCTAGATGGAGTGTGATGAATCTAGAGTGTTCTAGATGCTGGTTGAACTTACTAATTTTTCACAGTGGGACTCATTCACCCAGGGTGGTGAATTAGTCCTCCTCATTGTGAAAACTATTGAAAACAAGTTTCTATCTTTCAGGATCTAGAATAGGAGACAACTCTGCAACACTAGATCTAGAAATCATTGCTTGTCGAGTTGCCGAAGTCAATTCTGCAGAAAATGGACAGAAAACCTTCTCCAAGCTTGAAATAGACTTAAGTTGACTAGAAGCACCTAGTTGACTTGTAAGACAATCTTCAACACCAAAAAATCTTGTTAAATCTGCATACCTAGGTCTACAAACAAACATGCAATAGGGGGAAAATGGTTTAAGGTTAGTGAATAGAGGTTTGCCTTGGTCAAACCCTATTTTGGTAATCATACCTTTAATAAAATAATGAAATGAAAAGGAATGATAAAATAACAACATGCAATTGATATCAACTTACCAAACCTTTGATGATGCAAGTCCGAAGTAATGTCAATGGTTGCTTCAAAGTGCTTGAAAAGATGTAAAATGCTTGAATGCTTGAATAAGTGAGGATATTGTAAAATGAGGTGAAAATCACATATTTATACTCACTTGTGCCTTAGTTACCTATTCATACCTTATCATAGGTCGACATCAAGTGATTTTGAATAAAATCTTGAAAGGAAATTTAAAAATATTTTGAATTTAGGGCCAAGGGGGACTCATTCACCACCCATGGCGAATGGGTCCCACCTAGGACCTAAAAAAAAGTGTTGGGAAATATGTTGTATTTAATGTTCTTTTTCGGGATAATACTAAAAAATACACTTAATTAAGCATATGAGAGCATAAAGGGGTCAAATAAGCCATAAAAAGGGGATAAATAGTGAAGATGTGCCTAGAAAAGCGTGAAAACTTGTTACAAGATTTTAGAAAACTTCAAAATAGGGCTTTTTGATGAGCAAGAAGGTGATTTTTAGGTAAATTGTAATTAATAGAGTCTATAAGAATGTAAAAATGTCATAAAACACTTCATAACACCTTCACAAGATGTCGTTCTTTGAAGTTTAGTACCTAAATAAGCATGTTCAAGCCATGTTGCAACATAAAATCAAAGAAACATAGTTCCAACACCATGAAACAAGACCTAAAAGGCCATGAAAATGACAAGGGGCCATTTTTATACAACACAAATCTTAATTTTTTGTCCTCTATGCATCTAAACTTAAATAAACATTATCGCATGATCGACCTAAAAATTGACATTTTTAGCCAACCTCTCGATGGGGTAGCCCAATGTCCAACCATCATTCTACTGACCACCGGGGCATAGTGGGGCATATGAAAATTTTCAAATCTTGATCTTAACATTGAATTCTTGGAAACAAAGCAACTAGTACTTTGCCTCAAAGAGGGGCAAAATGTAAACATGTAAAAATGGCCTAGCACATATCTCACATCCAAAATGACATTTTCATATCATCAACATCATTATCACCTAATATCATTGCATTTCACATCAACTACATCAAAATACCTAATTTCCTGTATTAATTGAATAATATTACATTATTTAATTAATTCACTTTTTCATTGTTTTTGACTAATTAAATAAATTTTATTTATTATAAAGTCCTAATCTAACTTTATTCTTCCTGATTAATTAAATAACATCAATTATTTGATTATGTCACTAATTCACTATATTCCCCTAAATCAATTAAATTATTAAAACTTAATAGTTTAATTAAATCACTTTCCCCTAAACTTGAATAATTAAATAAATTATTCAAACATGATTTTCATGTTCAACTAAAAGAGCTCAATTAATTAATTAATTATCCACACCCACTTTCATGATTAAGCAAATTACAATCCCCTAATTGCTCACTCTTTTTGGTTTGATTGATTCAACATGATTTCTTCAATCCCATTTAAGGCTTAATATATTTCATCAATTCCATTGAACACTCAAATTCATTTCATCAATTACACAGATTACATAATCAAAATCCATTGATTCTTCCTATCTAATTCCTCTCAATTATTTTCAACTATTAATCAGGATATTCTACTATGCGATCTTCATCATTCATTTCAAAACACAAAATCCATATAACAACCTCATTTCTTCTAAAAAATGATCAAAGAATTGACATCTTTTGCACAACAAAGTAATATAAAATTAATCATTAATTTCTTGGAAGCTTTAACACATGTCTTTGATCAACACACATTTGTTTGAAGATTATTTGATGCACAAATGGAGGCTTTGCATTGATATAACAATGATCCAACATCATTGCAAATACACTTCAACATGGGATGGTAATTTTTTCTTTGTTTTGAATTCATTATGTTATCTTAAGATTCCGTTAGTTGATTTCAATAACTTTAAAACTTCATTTCATGAGCAATGGATATGAATCTAAATCCTTGTTTTGAATTAGATTTTGTTTAATTCATTTAACATTGATTATCTTGATGCTATGTCAATTTCCCCCTTACTTGCAACTCATCCCCTTTATCCCTTGACACAAACCCTAATAAGTGATGAGGGTGCAACCCAAGACACAGAAAATAACCCACAAACAAGAGAATAATTTTATTATTCATAAAATGGAGCTTCTTACATGCAGAGGATCTCAAATCCTCAAGTTCTATAACACATGCAAGTTACAGACAGCTACAGAATAACCCTTTCGCAATATGCGAGCTTGTCCCCAAAAAATTACCCAAAACTTAGAAAACCTGCCCATAAATAGAGCTCCTCATTAGTTTGGAGCCAAAACAACATTCAAATTGAGTTTAGGCGGTTTGGCGCTGAAAATTTACAACATGAAGTTCAAATTTCAAAAGAGCATTTGCAATGGTATCTTTTAGAAAGTGCCCCAACTTCCCGAGGCCATAACTTTTGATCCGGGACTCCGATTCGCGAACCGTTTGAACCGTTGGAAAGGTCTCGAAGTCAAGAACGCACTTAAAATTTGCTACGTTGATTTCGGAAAGTTTTGGGGCCAATATGGGAGCTCTAAGTGCCTCAAATCCCACTCGGAATATTTTCAGGTGCAAATCTGGGAAACTAAAACTGCAATATCTTTCAACCCAGGAACAGAAAATAAAAACCGTAAATTGGGAATTTCATTATGACGAAAAGGGTATCCAAAAATGTAAAAACATCTAAAAATTGAGAAACTTGAAATTTAACTATTTTTGGGTGATGCAAGATTGCCCTTACACCACTGGATGCTCCTGCATCAGACACCCAGGGTAATTTTGAGAAGTGACCCCGTCACGTCTCAGATGGTTGAGGAAAACCCAACCGGTCAACCGCTGCCTTAGATAGCCAGGATGAATCTTCCATAGGCCTTCCTCTCCATTTCACCAGATATTCTTCATACTGCTTTTTGTACTCCTTCCCACACGACTATCCAAGATTTCCTCAATCTCCTCCTTTTCTGAAGTAGGTGCTGAATCCCACACTGTTCCATCATTGGTACTTCCTCTGTGCCACCTTCATGATACTATGTCAAATCTGAAATGTTGAACACAGGGGAAATGTTGAATCCATCTGGCAACTCTACCTCATATGCATTCCCTGAATCATGCCTCTTCAAAATTTTACAGGGACCGAACTTCTTCATCTTCAATTTGTTATATGTTCTCCGGAAACCTTTCTTTCCTCAAGTGGACCATCACTTCATCACCAATCCGAAACTCCTTATACCTCCTCTTACTGATTTGCCTTAGCCTTATCTGCATATTCATCTTGTTAATATGTTCTCTTACCTTCTCATGTATATCCCTGATGTGTTCTGCAAAATCTTAGGCACTTATTTTCTTCTCTTGGTCCATCTTCCTCAGTCTGGGCTTATGGGGCTACCTCCATACACAATCTGGAATGGTGATCTACCAGTGCTTCTATTGACAAAATTGTTGTAAGAAATTTTTTCCTGGGGTAAGATCAAGTCCCATCCCTTAGGTTTATCTCCTACCAAACATCTCAGTAGGTTACCCAGACTCTTGTTAACAACCTCTGTCTGCCCATCTATTTTTGGATGGTGTGCAGAACTGAACTTTAGCTCTATCTTCAACTTCTTCCACAAGGTCCTCCAAAAGTATCCCACAAATTTGGTGTCACGATCTGAAACAATACTCTTTGGCAAACCATGTAGCCTCACCACCTCTTTGAATAACAAGTCAGCAATGTGGATTGCATCATGGGTCTTCTGACATGGAATGAAATGTGTCATCTTTGAAAACCTATCAACCACCACAAAGACTGAATCATTCCCTCATTTTGTCCTTGGGAAACAAAAAACAAAGTCCATACTTATATCCTCCCATGGCCTCTCTAGTATAGGTAGGGGCTAATATAAGCCTATATTCTGGCTCACTCCTTTAGCCATCTGACATACTCTACAGCTTTGTACAAACTTCTTTACATCTTGTGACAACTGAGGCCAATAATAATGCTCACTGATAATGGCAATGGTCTTATCCCAACCACAATGTCCTGCCATTCCTCCACTATGCTTCTCCTTTATCAAGTTCTCCCTCATGGAACTCCTCGGGATACACAATTGACTTCCCTTAAATAACATGCCATCCTGGATTATGAAATCCAGCCACCTTGTCCTGTCCTTGTAGCGGGTTCATGCAAGCTTTCAAGCCTCTGCCAAAATCGGGATCTTCATCTGATGTCTTGAGTTCGTGAACCCAACCACTTCAATCTACATCTTTGTCATCA